>OZ038512.1:75260511-75344048 GCA_964036315.1 Acanthosepion esculentum
CTCCAAAGTCAAAGTTAATTTGGTTTTGCCCAAATGTGTTTCGGAAATTAGCACAGCGAAAATGTGATTGCAGTTTCCACTAAAATAATATTTGCATGGAACCTTTGCTGCCACCCATTTGATGTCTACCCAAAACACATTTTGTGTATTTTACATAAAACTTTAACAAACAAAAAGAAACAAAAAATGGAAAAATAATTCCTGTGAGTCATTATTGATTTTTAACTTGTATATCTTTCTTTTGAATTTTAGTTGCTTTTTATTGCAACGGTTCAAAGTCTTTATCTACAGTCATTAACTCTAAATCGTTTATATAGTCTTATGGTGGTGGGGAGAGATTTATTCACCATTCTGTGACTACTTTCCTGCTGATGCAGTGTTGCAAGCTTTATTACTACTGTTGCTACTTATTTGGAAAATGTTCAGACGAGCTCAATTCTTTGGGTTCACCAGTTCAGATCTTTACAGTTTGGTCTTGCCATACTATTTCTATGAAGTCATACCACCTTTATTTTCTCCATATTCTAAATGAAAGGGCAAAGTCACACTCAGACAGAACCCCCCCACCCCCACCCCCAAAACAGCTTCTTTGTCTAGGGAGGCTAGATGCTTAGCAGGATTAAAAACAAGACCTGTTAATTGGCAGATGAATGTTCTTGTAGGGTCAGTGGTCAGCTAGCACTATGGAGTAGTCTAGGCTCCATAGCTATATATGCACTCAGTGTGGTGATGAGACAGTATTTCTGGGCAGAGGGCTTCTTAGACTGAAAGCAACAACCAGGGTGGTGGGTTTCTCCAGTGGAGACATTGACCACATGTCTGTGCACAAGATGAACAATTAAGTTGGAGGACGTTATCTGTGGATTGACCTGGAGTGAAATGGGCTCTTCCAGATCTACTTTCCCAAGCAGGAATGGATGGCGATCTGGTTTTTAACAGATATATGTGCATGGAAGTGGGAAGGGGTCAAATACTCAGCCATGCAGAAAACCCTATGACCACACCTGGTCACAGGAATAATGATGATAAAAATTTATGAAAAAAAGTGAGCTTTATATAGCATCAAATCTGAAAAGGAAAAGGACTTGTGGCAGAGTGGTTATAACAGTTTTTCTCAAGCTTTTTTTTTCTTACTTTAAAACAATTAAAGCAACTATAACTCCGAGGTGCACTTTAAATAAGAAATGAATAAAAATTAGTGCTGAAATTTGAAAATAATAATGAAGCCTACTGAAATAAGCGTATATTTTCAAGACATTACATGTGCCTGGTGTCGCTCGCTTTTTAAAAATATGCTTTTTTTTATATAAAAATAATTTATAAATTACTCTTCTGTTAAATTGGGACACAACTGGATACATTTCAGGTCATATTAGTGTGCCTGGGTACACCTGTTGAAATTTGCTTTTCGACCATGAGAGCTGGTTTTAAATTTCACCATAGTCGATTTGTCAGGGAGGTAACGTCTTGATGCTATCGATCCTGTGAAGCGACCCCAGCATGAGGTGTCATTGGGAAGTGTCTGAAAATCATTCCACCTGTTGAATCAACCTTTGCGCATGAGATAGGGTAGACTAAACTATTCCGAAGCCGTCCATGGTTGTGCTTGAACAAAGCTACATCATAGAACTGTATAAACCAGAAGTGGGCTCTGTGGGTGTTGAACAGGCACATATATGCTTGAGTATCCATCTTCAACAGAGATTGTCTAGCCAATGTAAGCCAGAAATACTTACTATTTACTAGGTTTAATTTAATATGGCACAAGGCTGCAAAATAAAAGAGTTTTCCTGGGTTTAATGGTAAACTATATCGGGATGTTTTGAGGAGCATGGAACCACCTCTTAATTGTTGTTGTTCCTAGGTTCACCCTGACCCAGGGTGGTAGCACCTGTTAGGGTCCCAGTTATGGGCAAATAGTTAATGCCTAAACTGGGATCAAAACACTATGAAAGTATAAATATAGATTTTTATAGTAAAAATACTGGCAATGCATATTTTTTTAAATTACCGACAGTAGATTTGACTCTAGACAAAAACGCTCTTTACAAAAATTTGTCAAGAAAACCTGCTCTACAAACTGATTTCTTACAAAGAATACATATTCTATTCATGCAGATATATCCTAAAAATGTTGTCAGCATTAAATAACCCATTAAGGTGTTGATATGGCGTAAAATAAAACAAACAAAAGTTAGGAAAATGGTGTTGCAGCAAATGAGACAGATTGCAACAGAAAATATGCAATACTGTAGCCATATTCTCTATTTGGTCTTGTTCAAACAAGTTTTCTTCATGGATTTATTAAAAATTATACAATTTTAATATCTTGAGAAGAAAAAGTGGGTTTTATATGCCATTAAATATATTGTGAAACTTAAAGATTTTTATATTTTTTTAATCTTCATTTTCATTTGAAAAGAGAGAAAATATTATTTGCCTTTTTGATGGTTTGATTTGAAATTTCAAAATAAAATTTTATTTCAATAAAATTTTCCTTCATCTCATTCATGTCAAAATATACGAATAAAAAATTTCCCAAAAAAAAAGGCGGGGAAGAATGAAACTGAATGAGTTTTTCGTTTCATATTTATTTAGAAAGTAAGTTAATGAAATCAAGTTTCATTTTGATTTAGTTTCATTCGAAATTCTTCGTCATTGAAGTCAAATAAAAATACAACTTTGATAATAAATTAGATGTTTTGAAAATCCTTTTTTATTCTCTTATTGAATTTTAACAGTCAATAATTCCTCGTCTCTTGTTTGTACAAACATTATAAACAGCCCCTCTCTATTGGTAAGAGTCTGGTATCCTCTTCTTTCAAAATTATAATGCAAAACTTATTTTTTTTATTACTATTCATGACTAAAAGATATAAGTGCTCTGTACCATTAGCCGGAGGTTTTGATGAAAATCTTGTCACTGGCATGTCGTAAAATATTCAGGTCAAAATATTTCTCATACACTGTAATTCAATATTTTTTTAAATTAATTTCACCCCAAGCAAGGGAGTAATGCCACTAAGACACAAAGGGATTACTATGTGTGATAAAATAGGAAAAAAGAGAAACAGTGTTAAAGATTGGGAACAAGAGTAATCAACAACTGACATTGCATTTAAATTTTTGAAGATTAAAGTTGACTGGAAAGCATGGATCCAAAAGAGAGTTCCACAAGCGAGAAGTGCGAGAGAAGAAACTGTTAGCCTCAAACTTACAGTTTCCAATTCAACTACAAATTGATGTGACTTTGTTGCTAATCTAGTACAGTGCTTAAATTCATGAAGCCTTGTACCATATCAAAGAGCTCCCAATTACCATGAAAGTGTTAATAGAAAAGGTGCAGGGAAGGTGGTGAGTGAGAAAACTGAAGCCGAGATGCCAGGTCAACACCAATAATATTGCTGATTCTTCTTTGGATTTTATCAAGGAGTTCAATAGTAAGGGCACCGGACCGTATATGACAGCAATATTCTAAGCATGGACGAACGGTAGACTTACAGATATGTAAGATGGATTCTGACAAGAAAGATTGCCTATCATGACACAGGGAACCTAATTTTTTAACAGCTGACCTAGCAATGGAGGTTAGCATCAGCCATACAGATGGACAGCAGAAAAGGGTCTCTGCTGCCTCATTTCATTTGGAAGCTGCTCTACAGATGACTTGTATGAATGGCATCCCAGTCATTGAACCAGGTAAACAACAGGTGCAAGTTAAAATCTATTCCTTTGGTTCAGCCTTTTATTTTCATTTCCTAAGAATCTGAAATGCTTATTTTATTTTTTTTCCTCTGCTGGGATTTTATTTGTCATTCTATGTTGAATACCAAAATAATAGTTATTATTATTTTACAAGTTATTTTACTTCAAAATTTTTCTTTACTACCTTCTGTGGGAGTTTCTGTAGTTTCCTTTCTGTATTTGCTATCAACATTGTATCGTATGCATATCTGATGTTGTTAAGATTGTATCGATCAATAATGAATCCTGGTAGAACTTCTAATTCTCTCAGGTGTCCTGGGTATGACGATAAACTACATCTGCATCCTGGGTAAGACGATAAACTATGTCCAGCAGCAAGGCCTCTGTTCAAGAGGTTTTGAGGAGTGTGGAACCACCTCTTAATTGCTGGTGTTCCCAGGTCCACCCTGACCCAGGGTGGTAGCACCTGTTAGGGTCCCAGCTATGGGCAAATAGTTAACCCGGCAACTGAGGTAAAAACACTATAAAAGTGTAAAAATCGGTTTTAATACCAGAAATACTTTGTAAAAAACTTATCATCAGCAATAAATTTTTGAAGAAAGAAAACAATTACCAGCAATTTATTTTTGAAGAAAAAACTATTACCAGCAATACATTAAAAAAAAAAAAATATTACGAACAATACGTTTTTGAAAAAAAAAATATTACCTGCAATACATTTTTGGAAAAAAAAAATATAACCAGCAATACTTTTTTTTGAAAAAAATTATTAACAGCAATAGATTTTTAGAAAAAACTATTACCAGCAATACATTTAAAAAAAAGAAATATTACGAACAATACATTTTTATTTTAAAAATATTACCAGCAATACATTTTTGGAAAAAAAAATATTACCAACAATACATTTTTGAAAATAAATATTACCAGCAATACTTTTTTTAAAAAAATTTATTACCAGCAATACTTTTTTTGAAAAATTTATTACCAGCAATACTTTTTTTAAAAAAAAATTATTACCATCAATACTTTTTTTTTGAAAAAAATTATTACCAGCAATACTTTTTTTAAAAATTATTACCAGCAATACTTTTTTTAAAAAAAAAATTATTACCAGCAATACTTTTTTTGAAAAATTTATTACCAGCAATACTTTTTTTTGAAAAGAATTATTACCAGCAATACTTTTTTTTGAAAAATTTATTACCAGCAATACTTTTTTATGAAAAAATTATTACCAGCAATACTTTTTTTTTAAAATTTATTACCAGCAATACTTTTTTAAAAAATTTTATTACCAGCAATACTTTTTTGAAAAAAATTATTACCAGCAATACTTTTTTTTTAAATTTATTACCAGCAATACTTTTTTAAAAATTTTTATTACCAGCAATACTTTTTTGAAAAAAATTATTACCAGCAATACTTTTTTTTGAAAAAAATTATTACCAGCAATACTTTTTTTTGAAAAAAAATTATTACCAGCAATACTTTTTTGAATGAAAATTATTACGAGCAATATATTTTTGAAGGAAAAGATTATTACCAGAAATAGATTTTTGACAAAACAAAATATTACCAGCAATAAAAATTTTGTCAGAATTAAATAACCCATTGAGGCTGATATGCCGTAAAACAAAACAAACCAAACAACTGAAACCAATTCTCTCAGAATAGCTTTGAATAAGTCTGGTGAGAAGATGCATACTTGTCTTATGCCCCTTTCTATTTTTGTGTGTATACTGAGTTCATTTTCTATCCATCCATATGAAGGTAGTTTGTTTCCAGCATTTTTGGTTAATTCTAATATCTTTTCTGGATAAATCAAGTTTACCTAGTATTTCTAACTGTTCCATGTAACACAGACATATATCAAACTCTGCCTAATCTACAAAATATAGGTATACATCTTTTTACATTTTGCTCTGATATCAATTTGAGCAGGAATATCATATTTTGTGTCCTCAGAGCTTGATGCAAAAATGGCAACAACTATGAGACAAAAATGCCCGCAACAAGCTCTACCAAATAGAACCAACTTTAAAACAAAGGAAACTGAATCTTAATAACACAAGAAGAGAAGAAACCACCCTTACTCGGCTCCACATTGGACACACTAGACTGACTGACTCCTTCATACTAGAAGGGGAGCCTCCTCCTAAATGTCCCTGTGGAAACCAATTCACAGTAAAACATATACTGATAGAATGCACAAACCTTACACACGTTTGAAGAAAGTTCTACAACATTAACAGTACAAAGGAACTATTTACAAAAATTCATCCAAGTCATATAATAAACTTCCTGAAAAGAATTGGTCTTTTATCAAAGATATAGATTAATGTGTAATTAATATATGCTACCTTTTAACATTGTGCAAACAAATTGTCTATACTAAATGGAAATCCTTGTCCTAGATAGTAATACCTGAAATTATTTTGCAGTGTACAAGCAAATAAGCTCTAGCTTATAGACGTTTACAAGTCCTATATATATATATATATATATATATATATAAATAAACTAAATTTGGCATTAAATGACCTACAGTGGTTGATATGCCATAAAACCCAACCAACCATATTTTGTGTCCCATATATAAGGCAAATGCTTTGCTAATGATTTTGCTGTAGAAATGCATTGAAAATGATGATGAAAGCGATTGTCTGTGGTCAAGAATTAATGCAACCATGACTGAGATAATATCGCTATAATATGTATAATTTAATTGCTTTACAAACAATTTTAGTCTAGAAATACATTTCCAAGGTACAAGGTATTTTCACTTTTTTCTGTTCTCTTTACTGGTGAGCATTTAGCTATTTCTCTCTCTCTCTCTCTCTCTCTCTCTCTCTCTCTCTCTATATATATATATATATATATATATATATATATATATATATACACACACACAAATATTTACATGAGGAATGTGAATTTTTTTCAATTACCAATTCTATCTGTTTTAAGCAGTTTTGGATCATAGAGAAATGAACATTGCTGAGAGTAAAAAAATAATGGAAGCTGCGGAGGACCATGCACACCAACATTCTAAAGAGACACAGCATGCCATATTATAAGCAGTGTGGGATTACAGAGAAATGAATATTCCTGAGAGTGGTAAAACAGTGGAAGATCTGATGGGAAACAACATGTCATTATAAGGTGTATGTAATCATAGAGAAATGAACATTGCTGTAACAAAAGCAAGGAAGCTGTGGAGGGCCATGATTATCAACATCCTAAAGGGAAACAGCATGCCATATATTAAATATTGTGGGATCATAAAGAAATCTACATTGCTGTGAGTAACAAAAGAGAGGAAGCTGTGGAGGGCCGTGATCAACATCTTGAAGGGACACGGCATGCCATATTATAAGTGGACATAGCATAAGAAAGGGGGAGAGAGTTTGTGTTTCATTTTCATGTTCGTTTTATTTTAGAAGTGGAGAAAGATTATAAAGGAACAAACGCATTGCTGAGTGCAACAAGAAAGAGGAAGCTGTGGAGGACCGTGTTCTCCATTATCCAGTAGATACATAGTATATAGAAAAAAGTTTCCTCTCTACTTAGATGCTTCCCTTACCATATTGATTACTATTTAATTGCTGTTCAGGAAGAACGGTTATTTGATATTTTCAGAAGTGGTGAGAGAAGGAAGTTAAAATGGTGGAAGTAAAGAGCTTAATATATCAGACAGGAAAAGGCGACACTACTTTTTATTTGTAAGGAGATTTGTAAAGAAAAAAAAAATGAAAATAACAAGATCTCCTGACTGACATATTGCTCATGATAAGATAAATCTGAAACTGTGAAATTGAGTAGAAACTTTTTGGCATTAAGAAGGCTATAATATATACCCCAATGAAGTTTCATCTGACTCAGTGTCGTCATCAGCTGAATAATGGTTACTATGTTCTTGTCTGGCACTAAAACTTTAGAAATATACAATCAAATTAATGCTAGTTTGAAATGACTCAGAAATCCTGAGAGAGGAAGCTATTTTTTTCATTATTTTATATGCTGATAGAGATTTATTTTCTGAAAATTCTTTTTTCGGTATTTCACTTAAGGTGATAGCTTTTATCTTTCTAATTTTTATTCTAGCATTTGTGGAGCAAAGATAAAAGTAAGCACCAAGACAGTCAATCATCAAATTACAAAAAATGGTTTCCGAGCCTGAGGACCCACGGTTAATTTCTGATTAATAAATTAATCATTTGAAAATAAATAGCTAACATTTCCCAATGAACAGGTTGTGTTCCCCTGACAATAAATGCTTTGTAATCCCTTTGAAGAGTATTTAAGCAAAGCTTCTAGACCAGACAAGCCAATAAGAAGATAAAGATGGCAACATATGACAGCAGTTCACAATGGCCAGCATGTCTTAAAAGAGATTCCCTTACTCATTCACCTGTCTTCTTTGCCAAGATATGTAACACTTACACTTACTTCCTTGTCTTTTTTACATACAAGTGAAGAAATCTTATTTCTTTTCATCTTAACAAATGACTATAAAGAAGGACTGGAAGAACACTTATACGTGCTACAAAAAATTTAGTTTTTACTTTATGGGTAGATTCAAATCCACAACACAATTGGTGACCCCAATCGGAATATTTTTTAGAATTCCAGCCAAATTTATAATGGCCACATCACACTGAAGCACCAATTCCCACATGATCACTGAAGTTAAGCAATGTCAAGCCTGGTCAGTACTTAGATGGGTGACTGCTTGAGAATACCAGGTAAGCTGTAAGCTTGGATGTGTGGGTGGTGTAATGGATAATGTCTCAATTGTTAATCAGGTTTGGTTTGTGATGTTCACTTATAAGCAGATACCATTAGGAAAAGCATAAATTCAGCTCTTCTTCCCCCAAGCTATGGGTTAATTAATAAGACTTGTATCACTAAACCATTATTATCTCCCTGCACCCACCAAATTCTTACAATCTAAAATTAATTTTTGGCTTTTAAATAACCTGCAAAATTTTGATAAGTCATAAAAGAACAAATCAATCAATCTTCAACTGAATGAATTGAAGCATACTACTAGATTTGCAGTTAGGTCTCATCATGTTACTGTTGAACTAGCTAGATGTAACTGTATGTTTTATTCTAATAGTTTCTTTTCTTGCACTTCTCACCTGTGGAAATCCCTTCCAATTTCTTGCTTCCATGCTACTTACAATCTTAAAAAATTTAAATGCAACGTTATTAGCCATTTTCTGATTCCTGAATTCTGTTTTTTTATTGTCCTTTGTCTTCATTTCATTCTTTATATTCTCTTAACACTCCCAGTAACCCCTCGCATCCTAGTGACACTTGCTTGGGATGAAATATTGAAAAAAGAAACAAAAAAGACTAAAAAGCCACCTTTCCACTGGCCATATTTAAGGATAGATTGAGCAGTGAAATTGCTGAGAATTGAAATGCAGCCATCATCTGTGTTCATAGTTTCTCAAATTTCCATCTGGTAGAAAGAAGTTCTCAAATTTCCGTCTGGTAGAAAGAAATTCTTAAATTTCCGTCTGGTAGAAAGAAATTGAAGAAATTCTTAAATTTCCGTCTGGTAGAAATTCTTAAATTTCTGTCTGGTAGAAAGAAATTCTGAAGTTTCTGTCTGAGATCATTTTTCATTACTATGTCAGATCTTGAAATGTGGTAGAATTCAAGACTTAAGCAAGTTTTTCATCCTCTCCTTGATACCAATTTGAAAGCCACAGGTTTTATTATAATTAGTTTTCACATCAGTTGGCTGAATTTTTTTTTTTTTAAGTGAATTAATTTAGATGAACTTATTTTTCTACTTGCTTTCGACTTTTTCTTTTTTGTGATATCAAGATTTTTTTTCTTTTGAAATCTGCCTGTAGTATTCAACAAATCTGATTTTAAATGGAAGGCGCCATCAAAAATTGCAAATGGCACTTTTGGCTGTTGTACATTGTGAATTCATCTGGATATCTTTGTAAATGATAAGAAAGGGAGACAAATTATATTTTGCAGCACATGTTTGTCAGCTAGCAGAAGATGTCAAAGTTTTTTCTCCTTTTTTATTTATTTCTTTTTTGCTCTAATGATTTGTGCCTCATGTTTACATCCTTGGAAATATTAGTGATGACGAATTCCATTCTTTTGCCTCATCTCTCTCGCATTCCTTCTGTCTTTTCTTTGATGTCAAACTCTGACAAAAGACAGCTCATTTACATCTAGAAGTTGTTTATTTTTTATAATGCTTTATTCAGAATTTTATTCCAGAGTTGATTTTTTTATGATCGTTTAATTGGCAATGTCCATTTATTTTTTAGTAAAAGCTTATTTCCATCAGGAAAACAATTCTTTACTCTTCTCATTTCTATTCTTAAAAGTCAAGTGCATACAAGAAGGTGATGAAAAGCTCCAAGAATGGATTAAAAAAAAAAAAATTCTCATGTCAGATTATAAATAAAATCCATTTACATTCTTCAGACTGTTATCCTCATCTTCATTGCCACATTCACAATGTTTCAGCCATTGTATGCTCAGGCCTTCTTCAGGTGATTGGAATTTCAAACCGAACCCTTTATTTCATCCACTGGGTGTAGATTGTTCTAGTTCCACATCCCATGCCTCTTCCGGATGTTTCAGTTATTTCCCTTTAAATCAACTGTCCAAATGTTTTTGGTTCACCATACTGTAGCCTGGTATTGAACTCACAACTCTTTGGATCTAGTCACTGGATCTAACTAACACCTTTATCTACTCAAGGACACATGGCCCAGTGGATAAAGGTTTTTAATTAGTTTGTGGCTTTTAATTACTTTGTTTACATTACGAATACAAAACTAGAAATTAGTAGATATGAGTTTCTAGAGATCAGAACAAGAGATGTGCATGTCTTTGCTTGACTATGAAAGTCTTCTATGTCTGTGTGATAGGATGTTTCCTATACAAGGAATGCAGACTTGAACCTTATTGGAAAGCACATTTTATTTATTGGTCAGTAGATATCGATTTACACTGTTTAAAAAAATAGTTATGTCTTATCAAACACATGTATTCACTAAATATAACATGTAATGGTAATATTAGTCATTTCCCTACAAGAAAATATTTGGTATTCATTAACCAAACAGCCAGTAATGCTTTCGACTAAAATTTATAAAATCTTTCTCTTAAAAGAACTTTTCAGGAAAATAGGTGTTTCAAGTTTAGTAGCTGCTATTGCTCTTTGCAGTATTGAAAGGGCTTTCCTTCCTAACCTTTTATTTGTAGTAGTGTGGAATGTCAACATAGTGATTAACGTTGGACTATAAATAAAATGTATTAATTCCTTATATAGTATGATGTTCATAGACTTAAAAGTACATATACCAATGTGTCAATAGTCATAGGATAGAATACCTAATATTATATAGTACCTCCCTCCCACCAACACCTAGCCTGCATAGTACAGTAGTTTAATATGGTATTGATTCCACCAGAGGTTGGCAGCCCTCTCGGGAGATATTGAACCATGCTATCTTGGTAGCTGTTCATTGTTCCATGATATTTTGTATGATTTTCCTTTATTGTCCTTTCCTCATCTTGGTCTATTCATTCCCTTTCACTCTCTGTAACTGCATGCATCTTAGTGGCATTATTACCTTGCTTGAGGTGAAATGATTAAAAAAAACAAGAAAACCCTCAAAAAATTGTAGGAGCATGGTATTTTTGCTACAATAAATATTATACTACTTATGTCAACTGGTGGCTGGTTGTATGCCATGGTAAAATATTGGATTGGTGCATAATTATCAGGCGTTTTTGTAAGTGAGGTATTTGTTACTATAAATTGTTTTGTTTATTTTTTTTTAATACAAATATTATTTTATTTTCAGCTTATAAAAATGTGTGTTGATAATCATACGCTTTAAAAATGTTGAATTGTTATGTTTCTTTTTTTGATAATAAATATTGTTTTAAAAATGTCTTATAATTATGTACGAACCCAATATAAACTGGTAATATATATACTTATATATTAGCATTTTATATGATTATACCATATTTCCTGTCTGCTAAGATTCATTTATTCCTTAAGTAAGCCTTCAAAAATCAACTTGGGTCATAGCACTGAAAGGTCAAATTGTACAGATGAGTTTGCCAAACCTCACAAACCCCAGTCATAAGATACAATCAGTCATGTTGTTCATACGGTATTCATTTATTGTCACATGGTTATTGGTATTTTTAATACAATCAATATTGTACTACTTATGTCAACTGGCGACTAGTTGTATGCCATAGTGAAATATAAACTGGTAGTATATATACTGATATATTGGTGTGTGTTCTATATATATATATATATATATATATATATATATATATAATATGGGCCCATGGCTGAGAGGTTAAAACATTCGCATTCTGACCATACACCTAAGATTGAATCTCACCATGGTCAATTTGTCAGGAAGGAGACTTCCTGATGTTATTGGACTGGAGAGCTTGATCTCAGTGTGCGACACATTTTGAAAGTGCCTGAAAATCATACTACAGGTTGACCCGAGCCTTTGTGAGTGAAATTGGGTAGACGGAACCCTTGGGGGCCATTGATAGCTGTGCTAGCACAAAGTCACAAGTCATCGTGGCTGAGGGCTTGCGCATGCTGGCCTTGTTCAAATTGTTGATCACGCTAGATAACATGCTCTTTCCCAGAAACTGTAACTAAGGTCTGCTCAGCATAGTTGCAGTATAAACCACAGGTGGGCTCTGTGGGTGTTGAATAAACATGAATGCACCTGAGCAAGCGTCTGCAATAGGGATTGGCTAGCCACCTTAGTAGACGGGTATCCTTGAATACAAGTGGCCAGCTGTACATATATATTGGTATTGTAAAATAAAGCAATATTACAATAATGACTTCAAATTTCCTGGATTCTGTTGGGGGTCACGGATTGTGAAAGTGCCCAGGTAAAGGAAAAGTAGTTTGACACCTGTGTACAAATGTACTGCATAATTATATTTCCTTTTTTACTAAATAAGGTAAAGTTAATTATTGAAAATCTAATTAATAATAATTACAAAGTTTAATAATATAATTAATTAATAATATAGGTCTGAAATATGATATTATTTAATAATAAATGTGATAAATAAATAATAAATAATATTATTTAATAATAATAAATGTGATAAATAATAAATAATATTATTTAATAATAATGTGATAAATAATAAATAGTATTTTTTAATAATAATAAATGTGATAAATAATAAATAATATTATTTAATAATAATAAATATGATAAATAAATAAATAATATTAATAATAATGTGATAAATAATAAATAATATTTAATAATAATAAATATCAAAAAAATAATAATAATAATAATAATAAATGTGATAAATAATATTAATAATAATAATTGTGATAAATAATAAATAATATTATTTAATAATAATGTGATAAATAATAAATATTATTTAATAATGTGATAAATAATATTATTTAATAATAATAAATGTGATAAATAATATTATTTAATAATAATAAATGTGATAAATAATAAATAATATTAATAATAATAATTGTGATGAATAAGAAATAATATTATTTAATAATAATAAATGTGATAATATTTTAGGTCTAAAATGTGATAATATGAAAAACACATCGTAGATTTGGTGTCTTCAACTTGCCAGTATGTTATGCTATTAAATCCTTAAATATTACTTTCCAAAATTTATAGGGTGTGTATTACCACTTATAGTGGGGTAGCATACCAGAAATATGATACCTCTGCAACATGTCCCATTCTCAAAGAGAGATTCATATCAGGTGAATGTGGTGTCCACAGGATTCATCAAACATCATCAGGATGCGCTTAAAGCCAATTCTGGACAACTTGGGCCTCATCTGGAAGATGAAGAAAAGACTTGAGGCAACAGAAATGTATTTCTGCAAAAGGATGCTGTAACAATACCATAGATGGTTGGTTGATTTTGTTTAGCAGCATATGAACATCTCTATGGGTTATTTATTGCCAGAATTTAAATATTTTGAACACAATTTTATAACTTCAACTACAGATAAAAATGTACCATTCTGGGTAAGATGATAAACTACAACCAACAGCAAGTCGTCTGATCTGGAGATTTTGAGGAGTGTTGAACCACCTCTTAATTGCTGGTGTTCCCAGGTCCACCCTGACCCAAGGTGGTAGCACTTGTTAGGTTCCCAGCTATGGGTAAATAGTTAACCCCCAAACTGGGGTCAAAACACTATAAAACTGTAAAAATAGGTTTTAATACCAGAAATACTTTGTAAAAAAAAACTATTACCAGCAATAAATTTTTGAAGAAAAATTATTACCAGCAATACATTATTACCAGCAATAAAAATCTTATTGGCATTAAAAAAACCAATGAGGTTTATTTGCCATAAAATAAACCAAACCAATAAAAATGTATTGCTGTTTTTACTACAAAAATGAATTTATACACTTTCATAGTGTTGCTTTTGTTTGGAGGTTCAATATTTGCCCGTAGATGGGACCCTAACAGGTGCTACCACCCCAGTTTGTAGACTTGGGAAGGACATCAATTAAGAGGTGGTTCTATGCTCCTCAAAACCTTTAATCGCCTGATCAGAGGCCTTGCTGCTGGGTGTGGTCTATCATCATACTCAGGACTGAGAATATCATGGACGAAACATATGAGTGATAAGGAAGTTTTAAGGAAAATGGAAACAAAAAGGACATTCCTGCTTAAGATCAGAGACAGTTAAAATTTCTAGGGCTCATAATGAGGAAAGAAGGCTTGGAAAATTTGAGACAAAAGAAATCAGTGTATAACTTAACGAGCTTGTGTAAATGGAGGGTTTAGGACAGATAGGAAAAAGAGCTACAAAAGACAGGAAATTGTGGAGAGCCATGACCACAAACATCCTAAAAAGGCCATGGCATATAGAACAACAATTTGTTATTTAAAAGTAATTGTTGGTGGAGATTTTATTGCTAAATGATGTTTATATTTATTTATACAAGCACAGATTTCACTGTGAGATAAGCTGAGAATGAGTGAGCTTATGAAATTGTTTTCTCACTTCACTGGGTAAAAATTTGTTACTTGATCCTTGTCATATTAAATTCTAAAAAATACTGAACAAATTTCTCATTTTTTTTCTTTAGGTAGATATCAGTTATTAGAAATATCTTTGACTCCAGATATTTCTACTTAATGGGAGAAAGTTTGGTTCATTTATAAATAAAGATGTAGCCATTTGTTATTGATGTCTTTCATAAAATCTTATTTCTCGTACAGAGATAAATATGATTTATCTGCATTTCCAAGAGCAGTAAATAAGCCTTCATCCAGATAGGAAGCAGCACCATTTTTAGGCAAGATGGTTTTCCATACTTACTGCTACACGTTTTTTTTTTTTGTTCAAAATCAAGGATATTGAATTCTGGCCACCCAACTCACTTGACCGCAATCTGAAGGTGAGTCTGCGGAATGTTCTAGAAATAAATATTTCAGTAATAAAAATCCCACCCCTAGAGCATCTGGTAGAAGAAATCTGGATACAAGAAGTCAAATTGCGTTCACCCCAAGGAAGGCAGTAAAGCCACTGAGATGCAAATGGTTACTAGGTGTGGAAGTGATAGAAAAAGGAACATTGCTAAGGAGCAAGAACAGAGAAAGAGCGACTGACATTGCATTTAAATTTTTGCAGTTTAAAGTTGGCTGGAAAGCATGCTGTTGGAAGGGAGTTCCACAAGTGAGAAGTTTGAGAAAAAAACTGATAGCATAGAATTTGCAGTTACATCTAGCCAGCTAAACTGTAAATTAGTGAGACCTAATTGCTAGTCTAGTACTGTGCTTAAATTTGTAGAGACTCAACACAATAGCAAAGAGCTCATCCAAACAATTACCATGAAAGTATTTATAGAAAAGGTAAAGGCAGTCAACCTTATGGCAGTGGGAAAGTGACTGAAGCTGAGTTACCAGATCAGGGCCAATAATATTGCAGATTCTTCTTTGGATCTTATCAAGGAGCTCTAGATAAATAGATAGGAGCAGATATGTAGCAGCAATATTCTAAGCATGGATTAATGGTAGACTTTTAGATATGTAAGATAGACTCTGGAGAGAAAAACTGTCTAATGCAAAAGAAAGGAACCATTCTTTCCAGGATTAAAACGATGAAAAACAAATACATTGGAAATAGTAACTTTTCAACTTAGATTAGTACATATCTATTATCTCGTAAGCTTTTACATATGATATAAAAATGCATTCTTTTTAAATTGAAAAAAAATCTTATTTTCATGATTTTTGTGGTGATTTTTCCAAACTTTTTGAAAATGACTAAGTTGCTTCGTACTTGTCTATTAGGCTGACTGTTCCAGATGCTTGCTCAAGCAGATTTTTCATTTCTTCAACACTCAGAGAATCAACCTGTGATTTATACTGCGACTATGTTGAGCAGACCTTAGTTACAATTTCTGTGAGAGAGAGAGAGAGAGAGAGAGAGAGAGAGTGCATAATCTGGCATGATCAGCAGTTTGAACAATGCTTGTATTCCTAGCCTCTTCGTTGCAATGACTTGTGACTTCATACACACATAGATACAATGTTAAAGAATGTGTAGGCTGACTCGAGATGACTAACTACTGGTCAGAACTCTGATGACCCAAACTGGATGGATTGTTTTTGTTCAAGTTTTGGATATAAAATCAAAAATACATAAAGACAGTCAATACTGCTGGAAGAATAGCAAGGGGGAAGTCATCTTGTCACATCCAAATTCATTAATGTGACAATCCATCATGTCCTCATGGGTAATTGATCAAGCAGTTGACATCCGTCCTCTTTATTTCCCTTTCCCTCCCGATGACACAACTACTGTACCTCATGAAATAAAGTAAGTAAAAAGAAAATTGTCCATTATTGATTCGTTGGAATTCTGAAGAACTGAATCCAGATATGACATAAGATGCCACACGCACTTTTTTTAGGCAATGTAATGGTTAGCAAGCTTGTCTTGCTAGAATAATTACGATAGAGTAGTTAGTTCGATCCCTACTGGGTGCCCCATACTTTCGGCCTTGTGCCACATCTAAGCTTTGCTTGGAAAATCACTATATATATATATATATATATATATATATATAGTCAAACCTAATGAGCCAGGCACACCTACCAAGGTTTCACTTAGGCAGATCGTCAGGGTCTACGCTTGTATCGAGCTCTTTAGTTAGTTGTTTACTCGTATCGGGGTTTTTTCTTTGGGCCTTGAACCTGTATCTGTGCGATTATTTTCGACAGACTTTCATGCTCCTGGCTCTTTCTTTTTTTAAAACCTTTTTTTCCTTCATGATTGATTTGGCTATCGTTAAATCAAGAGTTCGAAGGTTTTTCGACACGAGTATAGTTACCTATATATATATATATATATATATATATATATATATATATATATATATATATATATATATATATATAATGAAATGGACAAAGTCCAACAATTATTTTAAGACATTTTATGTTTATACAATCTTTTTATAGATACAAATATTTAAGTAAATGGTCTGTTTTATAATAAACAGTATTAACGACACTTACTGGCCTGAATGTCTGAGAAACTTTCATTTTAAAAAGTATGTATAAACATAAAATGTCTTGAGATATATATATATATTCAAAATTGTACCTACTGCCCAAATAATAAGATAACTGAAAAAATAAAATACTTCTATAGAAAATAAAGCAAGCACGTTGAACCATACAACTTGTATCTTAAAATACTCCTGAACTATATAACTTGTGATATTTTGAAAACAATTTTAAAACTTTACAACCACTTGAAATGTTTTGAAATATTCCTGAATAAAAATCCAGTTTTAGCATTAAATAACCCAGAGATGTTGATATGCTTGTAAAACAAGTCAATAATCCATCAATCAGGTCATGTGTGTTGTGTTTTGGCTTGACTATATATACTGGTCAATGGTGCATTATGGGTAGATCTATTTTATTAGAGGCAATAACGGTTATATTTCAAATTATTCTTGGGGCTATTGAGTATAAATAATTGTGGACCCAGATGCAGTTTTGTCGCTATTTTGTAATGTTGTTTCTTAACTTTGTTTACTAGTTATTTATTATTGATTCCATTATTATTTGTTGTTGATCGTTATTATTATGTTCACTTGTGTTTATTTGCGGCTATTCTATAATGTTGTTAACGTTATTAGTGATTGCTTTCTTATTGGTCATTATTATTACATTTACTTGTGTTTACGTATGTATTCGTAGTTTGTTAATCAACAACAAATAACAAAGCAATCAATATTCGGATATTGCAAAAGAGGCGTTGGCCATTGTCTGGAATACAGAGGTTGACAATTTTTATTAGGTAAAAAGTTCCAAATTAAGGTCAGACTATAAACCTCTAGCGTTTTTGTTTTTAACCCTAGAAAAGAGTTATAAAACCAATGGCATATGATTTTGATATAGAGTACATAAAAGGAAACGCAATACCACATGTTGATGCACTTTCGAGGTTACAATTTAATAAGGATCAAAAATAAAAAATGGAGATCCCGGATGAAGAAATATTATATTGGGATGAAACTGACAAATTATCTCTACAAAGATTGGCATCGGAAACTTTACACGATCGGATAATAAGCCAAATTGCTGAGAGAATAAGAAACAGATGGAGTAATTGTTCAAAAGATGAAAGACCTTATAAAGAAATAAGGTATAATTTTTTTTATAATGTTCTTTATTATATTTTTGGTTTTACTCATTATTTATTATTGATTACTTGTTTATTTGTTGTTGATTGTCAATATTACATTTACACGTGTTTATATGTTCATTTGTTTATTATTACATTTACACGTGTTTGTATGTTCATTTGTTTATTATTACATTTACACGTGTTTATATGTTCATTTGTTTATTATTACATTTACACGTGTTTATATGTTCATTTGTTTATTATTACATTTACACGTGTTTATATGTTCATTTGTTTATTACATTTACACGTGTTTATATGTTCATTTCTTTATTATTACATTTACACGTGTTTATATGTTTATTACATTTACATGTGTTTATATGTTCATTCGTTTATTATTACATTTACATGTGTTTTATATGTTCATTTGTAGTCTGTTAATTTGTTTATTATTTACTTAATTTGTTTATTTATTGATTTTGATTATTTATTTTATTATTTTTTTCATTAAACAAACTGTAAACAGTTTTTTTTCTGTAAACAGAATGCGAACTTTTACAGTCGTGATTCTTATTGCACGAGGCTGAGTTTATTTTCTTTAGGAAAATTCCAATTGGTTATTTTGAAGTTTTGCAATAAAAATTAGAAAAGTCTGATTGAATCATTTCCTTTTTTCTTCTTCGTTTCAGGTTGATTGGGTAACAATGAATTTTGTTCCATTCGCTGAAAAAACCATTGAGATGGTTGTGGAGCTGTATGGTGCAACAGCAAAACATCCAGCTGTTATACACGCCCATGTGTTACAGCATATCATCAAAGTAAGCAGTTTTATCTAATTTTGTTTCAGCATGTCAACTTTTTACATTTTGTATTATCTAGATTATTAATGTTGGGATTGTAATGACAGAAGTTGGTATCAAATCACAGAGAGTCAAATAGGGGTGGCGATCCAAGCTTATTTTCCAAGTTGGAAAATCAGGATTTGAAATAGCAAATATGCAGCTCTCTCATCCACTCAGTAAGACAATGCTTGGCATTATGGTTTAGAATTTGTATTATTTGGCCACTATATAGCAGTTGATGTGTCGCAGAACCATATCTATTCATATGCTTTGAAGAGGTCAATGCATAAAATACTTAATGAATTTGGCGAATGAAATCATTAAATGAAACAATTTAGTTTGAAGAGGAAACTGCTCTTTCAATACATATTTGGTTGATTTATTCTTCAGCCTTCTTCATTTTTAGATGTAGTGGCCATGATTAAATGTAAGTAAATGGCAGAATTGCCCAACAAATGGAATTAACAAAGTTTGCAATAATTAACAACAAAAGAAAGAAGAGATTGATCCCGTTTCTATAGCTTATCAAACCTCTGCAGGCTATATAAATAAAAGGGAAAACAATAATAAAAACAGTGACTTTTGAAATTTTCATCAATATTAGAAAGACCTATAACATTTAGTGGATTGAGAAGTCTAGTTTCTTGAAAAATTGTTTTCAGGAAAAGATTTTATAAATTTCAGCTGACACTTTAGGCAACAAATGTTGAATGCTTCCTGTATAGAAGCAGTTAATATCATCATTTGTCTTCTATGTGACTTGTCCCTCCAAGACGTTCGCAGACATAGCTCTCTACAGTTTCCTGTCCTTTGTAACTATTAAGTAAACTCTTACACTTTTTGCTACCCGTGGATTGAGTGGTCATTGTTAAATGTAAAATAAATGACAACTGTCCAAATAGACTTGACAAAATTTACAATCAACAACAAAGAAAAAGAAAAGAACAGGGCAGAAAAATAATATAAAACAAGCCAACAATATATGCAAGGCAACTTAAGAATAATAAGGCAAAGTAACAGTAATACAGCAAAAAGTTCACAATCTAAGAATTGGGGTCGACTCACAAAAACAAGATTTTAACTATCAACCTTAGAAAAAGATTGTATAGAGCTGGCAGTTTAGATATTTCTGAATCATTTTTTTTGCCATACATGACATCCATATGAAAGTTTCAATCTGATGAGTCTATCTAAGAACATGAGTTTTAAGGTCAGTGTTTTGGTTTTGTAGCAGCTTGTGGTATTTGGTGAAACTATCTTTAGTGCAGTCTATGTTCAGTTTCCTTATCTTCAGTGCTAAATGTTGTTATAACTGATCCATATGTCAAAGTATTTGAAAAGGGGATGGGATCAGCAAAGGGAGTTCAAATTCCAGTTAAAATGTATAATACAAGGCCCATGAGTCACTCAAGGTAGAGGGATACTGAGTGAGGCTGTAAAGTGAGTGGCCGTGGTTTAAATGAAAAATAAATGACAGAACTGTCCAAACAGACTTGACAAAATTTGCAATAAACAAGAAGAAAAAGAAAAGAACAGGGCAGAAAAATAATATCAAGCAAGCAAACAATATATGCAAGGCAAATTAACAGTAATAAGGCAAAGAATTGACAAACTAAGAATTTGGGGTTGGCAGACAAGAGCAAAATTAGATAATCAAATATAGCATTCTGACTTGAAGGCATAACAGATTAGGATCGAGTCAGATGAAACTGAGAACTGGCCTATTTTATTGTCTAGGAAGAAATCTCAGCATGCATCTGTGTGCTTTTGCCTATAAATTTGGGAGGAGAAAGTGTTTTGCACTCATTCCCCGTGGGGATTGGAACCAACATTAAATAAGTCATAATTTGCCTGTTATTCTTATATTTCTTGGTTTGCCACTCTATTTCGGCCAATAAATCTTTGAAATTTCTGTGCAAAATGATGGCATTTCTCCTGTATAAAAGATGAAAATAATTGGCACATACTGCTACATAATCTTCTGTTCATTTTTGGCACCTACTGTAGAGCGGGAGGGGGTTGTAATGGTCTATCAAGATAATATATACACAATGTCAGATGCATGTCAGTATTTTCACAATAAAATTGCTGGCCCTACATAAGTAGATTGTTCAGATAACTCTTTGAAAGTCAAGGATCGATTTTACACTATATTGATATCACGAACAGGACCCCCACTTCTAAATAGATAAATAATCAGTATTTTTTTATTCTAACAAATGTCGTCGTTTGTGGAAGGTCTGATAAATGTTAATCTACAAAAATTTATTTCCCTCAAAAAATATTTTCTCTATTTTTTACAAACAGACCTGTCTATTTAAGACGTGCCAAATTGCTAAAAAATGGCTGCAGTTAATGTTAAAGATATATTTATCTGAGCAGATTATATCCTGTGAGTTTTATCCTTATTAAAAATATATAAAATCATTTTCAGGGTCTCTGGTTTTATTATGCAAACAGTGTGCAGTATAAATTTTATTTATAAATAAATCCAAGAGATATAGGTTGAAGAAATAAATATTTGCTTAACACAATATCCTGGAGAGATCTGAATAAATAATTAATTATTATAGATGTTAATATGGGTTCCCTGACATTCCGTGACCTTTGTCAGTCTTACATTTATGGGTTTATTTTACATTTCTACTATTTTTGCTTCAGCATTAATTACAACAGGTTTTATTGTTTCCCAGAGCTTTTCTTTATTTGAATAATGTTTTGCATTCGAGCATACATCTGAGGCTTATGGCCACATCACTGTAGTTAGGCAACATCAACCTTGGTCAGTACCTAGATGGGTGAAAATTTGGAAGTACAAGGTGCTGTAAGCTTAGATGTGTGAGTGGTGTAATGAATAAAGGCTCAGAATTGTTAATCAGAGTCAAGTTCCTGGACAATCACTGAAGTTAAGCAACACCGAGCATGGTTAGTACCTAGATGGGTGACTGTTTGGGAATACAAGGTTCTGTAAGCTTAGATGGGTGATTGGTGTAATGAATACTGGCTCAGAATTGTTAATCAGAGAGTCAAATTCCTGGAGAATCACTGAAGTTAAGCAACACCGAGCATGGTCAGTACTTAGATGGGTGACTGTTTGGGAGTACAAGGTGAGTGGTGTAATGAATAATGGCTCAGAATTGTTAATCAGAGAGTCAAGTTCCCATATGATCAATGAAGTTAAGCAACATTGAGTGTGGTCAGTAACTAGATGGGTGACCACTTGTGAAAACCAGGTACTGTAAACTTGGATGCACAGATGGTGCAGTGGATAATGGCTTGGAAATTGTTAACCAGAGAGCTGAGTCCCAATTTCCATTGGGTTTGTTATATTCAGTTGCGTGCAAATACCCTTGGCAAAGGTATGAATCCACCTCTTCTCGCACCAACTATGGGTTAATTAGTAAGACTTGTAGCACTAAACCATTATTATCTCCCAAAAGACATTCTCATAATCTAATCTAAAATAAATATTTTCTGGTTTAAATAACCTGCAAAGATTTAAGTCATAAAAAAACAAATCAATAAATCACTGATTAGCTCCACAGGTATGTCTTTTAGATTTATTTACATTCTCTGGATTAGAAATGTATAGAAACTACAGTGACCATAAAGTGGGGGATCAGTTTATATATTGGTGTAATGTATAATTGATCCCCCACTTTATTTCTACATTATAATTTCTTGTTTGTTGATAAGCTGTAGAAAACGAATCAATCAATGAAATACAGATTAACTACATATGCATGTCTTTTAGATTTACTTACATTCTCTGGAATGTAAACGTATAGAAACTAACATGACTGTAAAGTGAGGGATCTGTCTAAATAATGCTTGTAATATAGATTTGATCCCCCATTTTATATACACATTATAATTTCTAGTTTATCAAATTCTAATTAGGTATGAATCTAATTATGGGTAAATTAACAAGACTTGTAGCACTGAACCATTATTATCTCCAAAAAGAAATTCTCATAATCTAAAATAAATATTTTCTGGCTTTAAATAACCTGCTAAGGGTTGATAAGCTGCAAATCAATCGATTATTCTTCAGCTGAAAGTTTCTTTGTACTACTAAAGAAAAGCAAACAATAATTTCCTGTTTTTTATCGAGACACTATTCTGAACTTTAAATGGACCTATAATTTTCCTGCTTACAATACAAGATTAGAACACTAGTCATGTCTTCTAAGACTTTTTTCAATCACTGTTTAAGAAATCATTTATTGAACAAAGTAACTAATAATAACAAAACAAAAGTCATTGAAACAAAGCAAGTTCAGTCGACCGTTGATGACAATTCCAGAACAACGTAACTATAAACAATTTTTTCTATCCTCTGCCAGCCGCAATGATGGAGAAAGTCTTGTTGCCCAAGTCCATCCAATATAGCTTCATGTTCATCACTCAAAATTAATGCTGATAAGTTAGTTTTCATGTACTTCTTTGCTCAAAGTAAACGTTTCTCTGTGTGATGTTTACCTAAAGATAGTATTTTAGTTGCTTTCATGTAATTAGTCAATTGTCATAATATTCTATACTTTAGTTCTTTGCTTGTTTTTACAACCAAATCATCTTTGACTATTATCGTTGCTAGTTAATCTACTTTTCTTGGTTATTACCCTTTTCATTTTATCAAATCACATTTTTATATCTGGAAAGCCAGTTTTCTTCCCTTTCTTATTTTGTTAATGATATCAAATTCTTTTTGATTTCTATTCAACTTTTATACCATTCCCAATGTTACACTCTCATTGCTCAATAATTTCAAAATATCTTGTTACTTTTTTTTGAGATTATATATTTCTTAACCCCTGTAATAATATTTTTGTATCTGAAATTAAAAAAACAAAATTCATTAACTATATTTCTGTATATCTATTTATTTACCCTATGAGGAACAAACCTAGTTGCCTAATAAAATCTCACACAAGCGAATAAGTTATTGCAAATATTTCTAATACAAACTGATATTAAAAGATGAAAAAACACATGGCACTATAGGCCGAAAGTTTGCGGAAACCCTTTGGATTTCAAAGGATTACCTAAAAACTGAAGATTGTGTGCCTTTGTCAAAATTAATTTATTAACACTTTAGGTCAGAGGGCGTCTTTCTTCTTGAAAGTTTTTATTATATATAATAATAATGATAATGAAATTAACCTATGGCTGCATAAAGCTTCCTTAAAAGTTTAGCGCTTTTTGGGTAATCTAATTGGCTAGCTCCGTCCGGGTATGACGATAAACTACATCCGTGTCCAGGTTAAGATGATAAAC
The DNA here is from genome assembly GCA_964036315.1 of Acanthosepion esculentum. Lineage (NCBI taxonomy): Eukaryota > Metazoa > Mollusca > Cephalopoda > Sepiida > Sepiidae > Acanthosepion > Acanthosepion esculentum. The sequence continues at coordinate 75,285,058 of OZ038512.1, forward strand.
TACGTCCAACAGCAAGGCTTTTGATCGGAAGGTTTTGAGGAGCGTGGAACCACCTCTTAATTGCTGGTGTTCCCAGGTCCACCCTGATTCGAGGTGGTAGCACCTGTTAGGGTCCCAGCTATGGGCAAATAGGTAACACCCAGACTATATCCGCGTCCTGGGTAAGACGGTAAACTACGTTCAACAGCACCCCCAAACCCAGATCTCGTCCTGGGCATGACGATAGACTACGTCCAACAGCAAGGCCTCTGATAATGTTTTTGAAAAAATATTACTAGCTATATGTTTTTTGTGTTTTTTTAAGAATAGTGTTGCCGGCTATACGTTTTTTGAAAAATAATATTACCAGCTATACATTTTTGAGGAAAAAAAATATTAACAGAAATAGATTTTTGACAAAACAAAAATATTACCAGAAAAAATAAAAAAGTTGTCGGCATTAAATGACCCATTGAGGTTGATATGCCATAAAACAAAACAAATCAAACCAAACCAGTTGAATCCATTACATTCACTTACGTACTAATACCCTTGGAAAAGGTATGAATCCTCTTCTTCTCCCCCTACCAGAAAAACTTTGTAAGAACTTAATACATTTTTTAAGTAAAAAAAAAAAAAAATTACCTGCAATACATTTTTGAAAATAATATTACCAGCTATACGTTTTTGAGGAAAAAAAAATATGACCAGAAATAGATTTTTGACAAAACAAAATATTTCCAGGAAAAAAAAGTTGTCGGCATTAAATGACCCATTGAGGTTGATATGCTGTAAAACAAAACAAACAAACAAACTAATTGGCTAGCTAATGATAATCTAAGGTTTGGGAGATTTTGAATTTTAGGTGACTCTAAAAAAATTGACATCATGTACTAATTTCAACATCCAAATTAGTATAGCTAGCCACTCGTATTCAAGGATACCCGTCTACTAGAGCAGCTAGCCAATCCCTATTGCAGATGCTTGCTCAGGCACATTTGTGCTTGCTCAACACCCACAGACCCCACCTGTGGTTTATACTGCAACTATGCTGAGCAGACCTTAGTTACAGTTTCTGGGAAAGAGCATGTTATCTAGCATGATCAACAATTTGAACAAGGCCAAAGTGCTCAAGCCCTCAGCCATGATGACTTGTTACATCATGCTAGCACAGCTATTGACGGCACCCAAGAGTTCCGTCTACCCATTTTCACTCACAAAGGTTTGTGTCAACCCGTGGTATGGTTTTCAGGCACTTTCCAAAAGTGTCGCACACTGGTATCAAGCCCTCCAGTCCAATAACATCAGGAAGTCTTCTTCCTCAAAAATCGACCCTGGTGAGATTTGAACCCAGGTCTCATGGTCAGAATGTGAACGTTCTAACCACTTGGCCATAGTAGGAACTAATTAAACCAAAGAAGGTAGGATTAAAATATTAAATCCAGAAGGTGGCCCCAAACTTTTGACTAATCGTGTGTATCTAATTATATCCTGAGAATAGGATTAACATCAGTTGGTTGAGACCAATTTTATTGCGAATACAATCTGGCATAGTGTAATATCACTGGGCGCCAAATGCAGAAGGATGATTCATCAACAAGTTTGAAATATTAAGACATATCTTTGATTGAAACGACAAATTTGAAGAGGCTGTTTAAAATAAACTTCTTTTTACTGATACTTGATCTGAAAAAAAAAACGTTCCAGTGATGATAGATGTTACCCTGAATCTGTTAATATAGTTAGCAATTTAATTTACTTGGCTCCAAAAGTGTTTGGTAAAGTGTAATTCTAGTATAATTCATTCTTTCATCTGCCAGGTTTGTAATTTCTTCTTAGTGCAGACTTCTTGGAATCGGTCTTCATAAGACATTCTTGATGTCTATTTCTTTTCCGTTTGGGCTGGAATTTCTTGATAGCAATGTGTTCACCTGGTTTTCATTCACAGACCCCAGGAGAAGTCTTCTGGTTCTTCAAACTGTTACCCTCTACTTTGGTTACGGAATTCTTTGATTATTGGCCAACTTCAGCGACAAACTTTTTAGTTTATTTCGTGATCAGGAATTCAATTATAGTGTAACTGGCCATGTTTAAATGTAACTGGCAGAAATGCCCAACAAACAGAATTGACAAAGTTTGCAATAAACAATAACAAAAGAAAGAAAAGATTGATTGATTCATTCATTTTCCATGGTTTGTCAACCCCTTGCTAGTTATTTAAAGCCTGAAAATAGTTTTAGAGTGTAATAATTTTATTTTTTTAGAGATACTAGTTGAGTGATACAAGTCTTACTAATTAACCCATATGTGGGGGAGAAGAACTAGATTCATGCATGATCAGAATTTGATAAGCCAGAAATTATAACGTGGATATAAAGTGGGGGATGAATTCTATATTAAAACCAATATTTAAACTGAACCCTCATTTCATAGCCATGGAAGTTTCTATATATTTACATTCCAGAGAATGTAAATAAATCTAAAAATCATTCCTGTGTAGCTAATCAGTATTTCATTGATTTGATTTTTTACAGCTTATCAACCATTTGCAGGCTATTTAAAGCCAGAAGATATTTTTAGATTGTAAGATTTTTTTTTGGAGATAACAATGGTTTTGTGATATAAGTCTTACTAATTAACTCGTAGATGAAGGAGAAGTGGTTTCATGCCTTTCCCAAGGTTATTTGCATGTAAGTGAATATGACAAATCCAATGGGAATTGGAACTTGTCTCTCTGATTAACAATTCCAAGCCATTATCTATAACACTGCCCACACTTCTAAGCTTACAATACTTGGTATTCCTTAATGGTCACCCATCTAGGTACTGACCAGGCTTGACGTTGGTGATAGTACGGGAACTGGTGTTTTAGCGGGATGTGGCTCTAAGCCAGAAAAAATGATACTAAGCAAACACTATATGCAAGGGAAAAGTTGGCGTAACTGTAATGCGGCCAAAAAAATTTTACAAACTAAAAATGGTGTTGACACACAAAAGAGATACGGATAAGTGATCACTGCATTCTGACTCCAAGAAAGAACATAATGGATCATATGATTCCAAGAAGAATAAAATCTTATTGGCTCAGAAGAACCCCAGTCTGCATCTGTATGTTGTGTCTCTAAATTTTGGGGAAGGGGATGTTTTCACAGTTATTGCTAACAGGATTAGAACTAACATCAATTCCGGTGTGAAGAAGTGAAATCTATTTCTTCTGGTTACGTAGAATACACAGCAGCCACATCACAAGGAAAACTCGGAATAAATAACTAAAATAACTAATACTAGATAATCTCTGTGGTCAAAAATAGAATGAGAAACATTTGCCGCCATCAATCAAATAAAGAATAGATTTCAAAATTTTTTTAGAATATTACCAAACAGTGGCAGGCATCTAAACAATGCTGAAGTCTATAGCAACAAAGTTAACAGTTTAAATAATTCCATGTATGAATAAGTCTGTTCATATTTATCTATGTTTGTTCATATCTATCTATCTATCTCAGTCTGTTCATACCTATCTATCTATCTCAGTCTGTTCATATCTATCTATCTATCTATCTCAGTCTGTTCATATCTATCTATCTATCTCAGTCTGTTCATATCTATCTATCTATCTATCTATATCACTCTTTTCATATCTATCTATCTATCTATATCACTCTGTTCATATCTATCTATCTCAGTCTGTTCATATTTATCTATCTATCTATCTATCTATCTATCTATCTATCTATCTATCTCAGTCTATAGCAACAAAGTTAACAGTTTAAATAATTCCATGTATGAATAAGTAATGGGTATTCCTGTTTTTGAGGGTGGCAAGCTAATCCCTTTTGCAGGTGCCTGCTCAAGCATATATTCTATTTCAGTCTCACCCACAGAGCCGACTTGCGGGTTATTTTATATCTATTTTGAGCCAACCTTAGTTATAGTTTCGGGGGAGAGAATGTATAATAGAGCATGTTTCCTTGTTAACTCAAACCCTCAGTCTTCATGCTAACACAGCCATCTTTGGCTTTTGAACAGTTTTTTCTAGTAAATTTCATCCACAAGCTTAGGTCAACCCGTGATATGATCATCAGACACTTCCCATTGATACCACATGATGGAACCATCTTCCCAAAACTGATATTGTTAAAAAGTCACATTTTTGACAAATCAGCCATGGTGAGATTTGAACGCAAGCCTTATAGCTGGAAAATTAATGTTCTAACCACTTGACTACATGTCAATTCATTGCAAAAAGAAGGATATACTCTATGTATAAACTAAATAATGGGATTTGATTTTTGTAAGGAACAATTCTTCAAAACAAAGTTTTTTTTTTATCTAATAAATAATAAGCACATTTTGTATTTTTTTAACACCCACAAAATCAACGTGTTGTTTATATTTCATCTATATTGAGCAGACCTTAGTTACAGTTTTTTTCATGATTTTTTTTGCCTGGATTTAATTCCATAGCCTTTTCCATGCTTGGATATGACCACAAAGCAGCAGAGGTTTAAAATTAGGGTTTTCCTTCTCCTAGATGGATTGCCTTCCTGGGCTGTTGGGCTCCATTTACCTGAAGCAGCTGGTTATGATGCATTAGTTTTCCGTCTTCACTCATTCTCTGGCTTCGGGTTGCAGTTAATTGTCAGAAGTTTTTGACAAACTCTTGTTTTTATAAGAGAAAGTTTTCCCCATTAAAGGATTTTGCAGCAACTGAAAAGATATTAATCGGTTAGTGTAAGATCAAGTGAATATGATAGATAATGTAGAAGAAACTAACTTCCAAAATGTTTTTCCAGTTTTCATTCTTGCAGCCTGGCATTGGTATAGTGAAAAACCAAGATACACCAAAATTATTCTTAACTGTCATTGGTTGAGCCTGTTCAGTACCTAGATGGGGGACCGTTTGGTACTGTACGCTTGGATGTGGAGGTCATATGATGTATAACAACAGAGTTACTAATTCCAGTCAGGCTCGGTATATAAACTTATGTGCAAATGCATTTGTGAACAGTATGAATCCACTTCTTCTCCTCCCATCTATGGGTTAAAGACTTGTATCACGGCATAATTATTATCTCCCCCCAAATTCTTACAATCTTCAAAAATAATGAATATAAGTTGATTAACTTAAATAACTTGATAAGCCATAGAAAACAAATCAATTGAATCAATTAAATACCACTTATGATTAGTAGTTAGGATAATAGATTCCAAAAAACAGAAATTATTATCTCACTCTGTTCATATTTATCTATGTTTGTTCATATCTATCTATCTCAGTCTGTTCATATTTATCTATCTCAGTCTGTTCATATTTATCTATCTATCTCACTCTGTTCATATCTATCTCAGTCTGTTCATATCTATCTATCTATCTATCTATCTCAGTCTGTTCATATCTATCTATATTTGTTCATATCTATCTACCTATCTATCTATCTATCTATCTCAGTCTGTTCATATTTACCTATCTCACTCTTTTCATATTTATCTATCTCAGTCTGTTCATATTTATCTATATTTGTTCATATCTATCTACCTACCTACCTATCTATCTATCTCAGTCTGTTCATATCTATCTCAGTCTGTTCATATCTATCTCAGTCTGTTCATATCTATCTATCTATCTATCTCAGTCTGTTCATATCTATCTATCTATCTATCTCAGTCTGTTCATATCTATCTATCTCAGTCTGTTCATATCTATCTATCTCAGTCTGTTCATATTTATCTATATTTTTTCATATCTACCTACCTATCTATCTATCTATCTAAGTCTGTTCATATCTATCTATCTCAGTCTGTTCATATCTATCTATCTATCTCAGTCTGTTCATATCTATCTCAGTCTGTTCATATCTATCTCAGTCTGTTCATATCTATCTATCTATCTCACTCTGTTCATATCTATCTATCTATCTCACTCTGTTCATATCTATCTATCTATCTCACTCTGTTCATATCTATCTATCTATCTATCTATCTATCTATCTATCTATCTATCTATCCAAGTACGTTCATATCTATCTAGTTCAGTCTGTTCGTATACTCCATTTAACTGCCACTTATGATTAGTCGTTAGGACAAGACATTCATCCTTACAACTGGTTCCACTAAAATGGAAATTATTTTTGTCTCATTGCTTTTTAAATTTTTCTCAAAAAATAATTATTTGAACATAATTTCATCTCATTTATTTTTATTTTTTCTGTAGACTTTCCGACTCCCTCTGGGACTCAAATATGGATGCCCCTCCCCGACTACTTGGATGTTGAGCATTAATGCTCTTTTAAATATCCTTGGCATTGGTTTACCTGTAGCCAGAAAACATGGTAAGTTTTTGCTTTGATCTTTGTTACCTGCACTTTGGCAATGATGTTAGGAATTTCTTTAAATGTTACCAAATAAGGCAGTGGGGGGGGGTCAGTTTTTCTATGGTGCATGACAAAACAAAATGAATACTAATGAATACAGTTGGAAGACTGATCAATGAACCATGTATCAGTCCTCCTATATTTTTTCTTTTTAATCATCTCACCCCATGCAAGGCAGTAGAGCCACTAAGACACAAGAGGTTATGAAGTGTGAAAGAATAAGAAAAAAAAAAACAGAAACATTATTAAGGAGCAAGAACAAAAAAAGAAGAGGAATTAAGAAGGCAGAAGATAACGATTGACATTGTATTTAAATTTTTGAAGATTAAAGTTGGCTGGAAAGCATGAAGCCAGAAGGGAGTTCCGCAAGTGAGAAGTGTAAGAAGAGAAACTCTTAGCATAGAACTTATGGTTACATGAAACCAATTCAACTCTAAGTTGATGAGACCTTCTTGCTAATCTAGTACTGCACTTAAATTCATAAAGTCGATATACTATAGAGGAAAGTTACTCAGAACAGTGAGTATTTAGAGAAGCTATTTAGAGACTTAAGGAAGCCATGTTGTTATGGTGGTGGGAAAGCGACTGAAGCCAAGATTGGTCAGGACCAATAACATTTCAGATTTTTCTTTGGATTTTATCAAGAATATCTAAATATATAGCAGGAAAATCACCAGGCCATATGTGGCAGCAATATTCAAAGCAAGGATGAATGATAGACTTATAAATATGTAAGATAGATTCTGGTTAGAAACATTGTCTAGCTCAACAGAGCAAGTCAACTTTCCTAGATGCAGACTTAACAATTGATTCATATACTCTTTCCACTTTAGTTCAAGAAAGTGCAATGAGCCGCCCACCTGGAGGTTAGCATCAGCCATACTGATGGAAGGTAAAAAGAGTTCCCTAGGAGGATTAAAAGAGAGCAGTTACATTTTGGAAAACAAGTGAAAAAATATGTCTGGATTTTATGAGGAAGTATTTAAAACTAATATAAGTATATAAATATTTGTATAAAGAATTTCATTAAAAATATTGCCTGGCATTTTATGACAATCATATTGAAATCAATATGCAACAAAGCAGAGAGAGCATTGTGTGTTAAAACAATTAGATCGCTGAATAATTGAAGTACAATAAAGTATGAATACAGACAAGAACTTCTATTGATCTGAAAAGAATTGATTGAACAGTTATGTACATAGATCTTTGTTTTTGATTTGCAAGTCAAAACACAGAAAAATGTACAAAGCTAAATATTGATCTTTCTTTAATCAATTTGAAATGAGAATTTTCATTAATGGTCAATCAAGATATTTTTATTCCTGCCCCAAACTTTGACTAGATGCGACAGTAGACAGTGATACATGAAGAGGATTATTGCAAAATTTATAAGATTATATGATATGTTCAAATCCAAGTAAGATGAGGTGCAAAACCTGGATCTAAACATATTACTTGGATCTAAACATATTACTTGGATCTAAACATATTATCTCATAATCTTATTAATTTTGCAATACTCAACAGTAAGATGAGGACATTTCTTTGTATCATGTCTTATATTTTATTTTAATTTATTTTATTCAAATAAAACTTGAATAATTATTGGCTAAGACATGAAAATTGAGGTGTATGGTATTTATAAAAATTGTCTGCCAAAAATGTAAAGAAAGATTGGTTTTGATATAGGATTCAACATTGCATGGTGTCTGTCAGTTTCATGTCTCAAGTGATCTTCAGGGGGTTTACTATATAAGTCACTGGGAGTTTAAGGTCAATGGTGAAAGGAAAAAACTCGCCAATTCAAGTTTTATTGTTTAGGATTATTTCTAGTCATGACCTCTATATTGCTTATTTATGGTGGTTGGAGAAAATGTGTCTGCAAATTGGTTAGGAGCATTGCTTTTAGATTAATCATTTATGCTGGTGGGATGGTTGGAGGAAGTGTGTATGTAAATAAATTAAGATCATGGCCTCTAGATTGTTGACTTATGCTGGCTGGGTGGTTGGAGGAAGTATGTATGAAAATAGTCATAGACTCTAGATTGCTTGTTTATGCTGGTTGGGTGGTTGGATTAAGTGTGTATGTAACCCATTTATCATCACCTATATTTCAGGAATGTTTAGGATGATACACTGTTGTTCCAACTGTTTCCTCTAAATAGAAATTACTTAGAAATCAACCTAATAGGTATATAACTAAATTTGTAATTCACTTGTTGAGGCTATATCCATAAAATGTTATCTATCTCAGGCTCCGAAGGATATGAGTTCAAGTCTTGCTGGTGGTCATTTCTTTATCTTTTAATCTTTTTTTTTTATCTTTTAATCCATTGAGATGAATGAAATTAATCATAAAATAAAAAATGTTCTGATAATTTTTGAAAAAAAAGCAACAAAAATCGGATGGAAGATAAATTGGAAAAGGAACGACTGGGAAATGTTTGCAAACCTGTTATCAAGATTTTGTTCGATACCTTTCCAGAAATGAGAAGAAAAAAAAGTTTGAAATAAAAAAAAAAGGACAGGTATCTTATAAATTTACTTATTAATTATGTCAGGTAATTTCAAAGGTACGCTTTACATCAGAGTTTGCTTTTATGAAAGGTATAAAAGACATAGTTCGGGTTCTCCTTTATCCAAAATGGTGTAAAGCGAAAAAGCAATTACCATTAATTTACATGAGAAAAATTGTTGAGTGTTCCCTGATCCCCCCCCACCAAAAAAAAACTGTTTCTTCATGCTGTTGTAGCTGGTACAGAAAACATGAAAGTGTTTAGCCATATTTTTCTTTCATCAAACAATTTTTTGTTGGCACTTAAAACACCTTGCATATATTCCCTTTCAAAATTTAAGTGGTGCATTACTGCAATCATGGCAGCAAATATCAATAGTGATGAAAATCTCACACAAGATTATATATTGGCATTTGCGAACGCTAAAAGATTAATAGCAATTGCCTCCTTGCTTTTAACTTATAAAAGGATTTTAAAGAAATTCTCTATTTTCAGGCATAGCGAAAAGAAACCTGTACAAGAAATGTCTAGATGGCCACTTGTATTCCAGGATGCGCATCTACTCTTGCAGATGCTCGCTCAGGTGCATTTGTGTTTATTTAACACCCACAGAGCCCACCTGTGGTTTATACTGCAACTATGCTGAGTAGACCTTAGTTACAGTTTCTGGGAAAGAGCGTGCTATCTAGCATGATCAACAATTTGAACAAGACTGCAAGCTCAAGCCCTCAGCCATGATGACTTCTGACTTGTAACTTCATGCTAGAACAGCTATCAACAACCCCCAAGGGTTCCGTCTATCCAATTTCACTCACGAGGCTTGGTTTTCAGACACTTTCCAAAGGTGCCACATGCTGGGACCAACCCCCAGTCCAATAACATCGGGAAGTCTCTTTCCTGACAAATCGACCATGGTGAGATTTGAACCTGAGTCTCATGGTCAGAATGTGAACATTCTAACCCCTCAGCCATGTGGCCGTTATAAGAAATAAAAATAATTAAAACACCAACATATAAAAAGTGCGATGTAATTGAATGACAAAATGGAAAAAGATTCTCTGCAGCATGTTTTGTTCTTCAAAGAGCTTCTTCAGACTAATGTTGTCAGTGACAAAAGCATATATATGTAGGCAGGAGAATGAAAATTTAAACAAACATTGGTAAAGGAATAAACATCAAGAAATATGCTGAAGGCGCAGGTACAATTGACTTTAAATTTCAATTTTAAATTTCTGGCATTTTGATGTATAGCCTAGCAGACTTCATTCATCTTCTTGCCACTTTTGTTTTTGGCTGTTTCTAAATAAACTATAATGACAGTGGTTTTGTATGAGAGAGGAAATGCTGTATGAACCTGGAAGACTCGGAAAGTAAGGCACTTTGATACAGGCGTCCCCCAGGCCTCTATCCTTCGATCTATGTTGTTCCTAATTGTCATCGACAAACTTCGTGATGACATCAGTTCTCAACTTGGTATCTATGCTGTTTCTTCTTCTTTATGTGATGCGGCCCATCAGAATGTAGGTCCTCCACATACTCCTGTCTCTTGTAGCACTTAGTAATTTTTGTATTTTTGGTATTTCTCCAAATTCCTGCTCTACCCTCCATTTGCTCAAGCCCATCAAATATGTTATGTGCTGTTTTCCACTTTCCCTTAATCTGTCCTGTGAGTATCAGATTTTCCAAGCCCTTTTTTCTCATTACATGCCCCAGAAATTTCAACTGCCTCTTTTGATGTTAAGTATAAGTTTCTTTTTTGTTTCCATTTTCTCTAAAACCTTGTCATTGTTTGCATGTTTGGTCCATGGTATCCTCAGCATCTTTCTGTAGAACCACATTTCTATTGCGTCAAGTCTCTTCTTCATCTTTAAGGCGATTGTCCAGCATTCACTGCCTTGATCTGTTCTACAAAATCAAAATGGTAGCTGATCTAAAAAAAAGTGACCTACTTTCTGTTCTTAACTGGGGCAAGGAATGTCTAAGAGAACCATTTCTGCTTTCCTTCAGCATGACTTATGCTAATATCCAGGAGAGTGACTTGTTGCGCCTCCTAAGTGCTACAAGAGACAGGAAGATTTTTTGCTGACATGTCAGTGTTAAATGACCCATTAGGAGTTGGTATGTCGTTGAAATCAATCAACCTGCTGACATGAAGTGAAAAGATTATATCAAATCAGTTTCTAGGTCTGCTGCTAGGAAATTTGGTTCTCTCTGACTATTTTTCTTGTATGAATCTATCTTACATATTTGCAAATCTGCTAATCATCCATGCTTAGAATATTGCTGCTACATTTGGTCTGGTGCTTCTGCTATATCTCTATCTATAAAAGGCAGGATGTGTGTGTGTGTGTGTGTGTGTGTGTAACGAATGCATGGCCGCAATTTTCGACAGATTTGCACCAAGATTTTCATGCACATGCTCCAAGTTAGTGAAAAGGCCAAGACTGACTTTGCATTTACCAACTCCCATCGATAGTGGAAATAATCAATTTTTTCATACTTCTACGGCAGTTTTCATGTAGTTTGCGGCCATTTTCTACTGGCCAGAGTGAGAGCCTATAGCTGACTGCCACGAATAGGCAGGAAGATTCTACTGGCCAGTGTGAGAGCCAACAGCTGACTGACATGAATGTTAACTAGCATGCTAGCATGCAAAAAAAATCGATAGCTGCATTCATCACAAGTGGGAAAAATTTAAATCTGCATGGCACTTTACTCCAATTGGCTCATTTGCTTGCTTAAACTCAACTTTGATTATGATTCCGCATAACTGAGTTGGGTGTGAAAAAGTATTTGTTGTTAACATTCTTTTTTCATTCGGTTTTTCCAGTTACGAGTCCTTTTTTAAAGCTGATTGTTTTGTGTTCATTTTGTTTAGTTCTTTTTTCGTAACAGATTTAATGTTTAGTATAGAGCTTAGAAAAAATTCACAGTGTGAGATAGGTAAGAAGTAAGGCATGTAGCAACATCAGCATGGAAAAGGGCACTCCTTTAAAGGCAAGGAAGGGCAAAAATATTTTAAGTCAAGTGATAGCGATTGCTGTATGAGTCGTACGATTTTTGAATCAAGCATGGGCAACGCCGGGCCATGCTGCTAGTATTTAGATAAAATCCAAAGAAGAATCTGCAATATCATTGGTCCTGATGTGGCATCTCAGCTTCAGTCACTTTGTCACCATTGTAATATTGCTTCTCTGTGTCCTTTTCTATAAATACTTTCATCGTAATTGTTCTAATAAACTCTCCTCTCTTTTCTCACACTTCTCACTTGTGGAAGTCTCTTCTAGCTTCCCAGTTAAGCTTCTGTCCTGGGTAAGATGATAAACTATGACCAACAGCAAGGCCTTTGATCAGGAGGTTTTGAGGAGTGTCAAACCACCTCTTAATTGCTGCTGTTCCCAGGTCCACCCTGACCCTGGGTGGTAGCACCTGTTAGAGTCCCAGCTATGGGTAAATAGTTAACTCCCAAACTGGAGTCAAAACACAATGAAAGTGTAAAAATAGGTTTTAATACCAGAAATATTTTGTAAAAAATTATTACCAGCAATAAATTTTTGAAGAAAAGTCATTACCAGCAATACATTTTTGAACAAAAATATTACCAGCTATACATTTTTGAAAAAAAAAGAAAAATTACCAGCTATGCATTTAAAAATATAATACCAGTAATACATTTTTGTCTATATTTCTGAGATGAGGTATTATGTACACTATTGACATTATTCAGGCTATTGTCCTCATCTTTGTCACAACGTTTCAGCCGTTGTACACTCCAGCCTTCTTCAGGACACATGGCACAGTGGATAATGGTGTTGGTTAGATCCAGTGACAGGACCCAAAGAGTGTGAGTTCAATACCTGGTTAAGGCAGTGGAGAACTTGGAGAGGGGAATTAACAGGAGATATCTGATAACTGACATCCATTAAACATGGCACATGGAACCAAAACAGTCTACCCCAGTGAGCGAAATAAAGGGTTCAGTTCAACATTCCAACCACCTGAAGAAGGCTGGAGTGTACAACGGCCGAAATGTAATAAATATGGCGACAAAGATGAAGACAATAGTCCAAATAATGTAAATAGTATGATGCATTTTTGAAAAAAAAAATATTACCATCAATAAAAATCTTGGCATTAAATAACCCATTGAGGCATTGATATGCCATAAAACAAACCAAACCAAACCAGTTAAGCTTGATCTTCAAAAAATTAGACTCGCTATCAGTCGTTTTTTTTGTTTCTTCTTAATTTCTGTTCTTTTATTGTTCTTCCTCCTTAATAATGTTTTTTTAATATTCTTTCACACTCAGTAACCCCCTGCAATGTTAGTGGCTTTATTACCTTACTTGGTGTGAAAATTTTTTTTTTAAATATGGTCATTTCTATTTTAATTAAACCATAATTTCTGAAGTTGAAATTATGGTCAGACTCATTACAAGAACGACTAATGCATTGACACTGTTATTTTGTTCAAGATTCTTTTTTTTGTGTTCATGTTTTTTTAATTTAAAATCTTAGAAATTTCACCATTGCATGTCTTGTACTTTTTATTACCATCTATATTGTAAATTCCAATTTTCAGGTGTTACGATTTTGTTATGTATTAAATTTTTTATTGTTTTATATTAACTCTTGAAGGACAAACTCTGTTACATTCGATGTTTTCAACTTTGTCATTCGATTACCCACCTTTAGTCTCATATATACAATTTATATATCATGTTTTGCTGCAGAGTGGCATCCAAAAAGTTCTTGAAACTTATAATACCAGGTATCTTATTTAAAGAAAAAAATATTTGTAAAAATATCAGGGTCTTTATTTCATGGTGATAAAGATATCTGAAATGTCTTGCATGAGACAAGTAACTTAATAAAGGAACAAACTGATCTATTTCAATTCTCCAAACTTAAATCTAAGTATTTATGCATATTATGAGAGGGTATTTTGAGCATTAAAGCCTACAAATTTTCAGTGCTGCAGAATATAAGATCAAAAGAGGATATTGTATTAAGAGGATCCCCACTTAAGTTGATTTTGATCAAAAGTTAAGTGCAGTGTTTTACATTTATCTCTTTCTTGCTCTATCTCCAAATTTAGTGGCTTTAGAAGTTCAAAATGTCCTTTTCACTGAACTGCCATTTTTTTTTTTCCTTTTTTTAATCTTAGTTGATCTTTATAGATACATGAACCTGAGATCACTGATGGGGAAAATGCAAAGCTGTTGATCGGGGTCTGGATTCGGTGCACTTGTTGATTTCTGATGATTGGTTAGTTGTGTTTTCATACCACTGAACATCAGAGATTTCACATGTGCTAAACAAAGCAGGAATGGGAGAGGAAAAACTTGATCAAAGGTTTTTATCATTCCATCAGTCAGAGGAAAGCTAATTACCACATTTGACAGCATCCATTCCTTTTACATTTAACATTACTGTTAAGCAAGGTACAAATGATTCTGAGCATAAATATTACATTACTTATTCTGGTGTCTTAAGGAACCTTTTGGAGTAACAAAAATGTGGTTCTACAGAAGGATACTGAGGATATAATGGACATAACATGTGAGCATTGATGAAATTATAGAGAAAATAGAATCAAATTTATACTTCACTATTTACATTATTTGGACTATTGTCCTCATCTTTGTCACCATATTTATTACAACATTTCAGCTGTTGCATGTTCCGGCCTTCTTCAGGTGGTTGGAATGTCGGGATTTCAGAATTTAAAATATTATTATGGATTACTTGTAATTGCATGCATGAGTCCCAGTATAAATAGTTATAAATAATTATTGACCAATTTTATCATTGTGATATTCTGGCATTATATCAAGTATTAAGAATATAGTAACTAGGGTCTGCAAATTGGAAGAGAGAGTTATCAATGATAATGTTCTGACTTTGAATCTGTGGTTATCTTCCTTCAACCTTCTTTCTATTTTTTATTTTAAAACGTACTTTTTATCACATAAAATTTCGTTAGGTGCAAGCAAATTTTAATTCCGAAAATGTGGTCCAGAGGGAAAAAGTTTGGGAACCACAGATGTGGAGGCTTTATATTATGTAGTAGTTGAGCACATTTTTCTTAGTTTCTAATGACATTTTCCTGTTTCTTAATACTTTGCTTAGCTTTTGGAAGGCCCTTTTGTTATTCCAGTTCACCTTTGGACCAGCCCCACATCTTTCTTCTTCTTCCGTTAAAACACTTCCAAGATATTTAAATTCCTGTACTTGCTTAAATTTTGGCATCTCCAAGTTTTAATTTGAATGTTCCATTTGCTGACAACCATGCATTCAATCTTCTTACAACTGATAGTTAGTTTTTTCTTCACACTTTCCCTTACTACCATGACTCGGAGATTCTGTAGCTATCAACACAGTCTCACCTGATTATGTTAAGATTGTACCGACCAATAATGAGCACATAGCCGAGTGATTAGAACATTTGCATTCTGACCATGAGACCAAGGTTCGAATCTCACCAGGGTCAATTTGTCAGGAAGGAGACTTTTTGATGTTATCGAACTGGAGGGAGTTGATCCCAGCATGCGGCACATTTGGAAACTGCCTAAAAACCATACCGTGAGTTGCCCCAAACCTTGTGAGTGAAATTGGGTAGCCAGGACCCTCGATAGCTGTGCTAGCACAAAGTCACAAGTCATCTTGGCTGAGGGCGTGACATGCTGGCCTTGTTCAAATTGTTGATTATACAAGATAACACACTCTTTTCCAGAAACTGAAACTAAGGTCTGCTCAGCATAGTTGCAGTATAAACCAAAGGTGGGCTCTGTGGGTGTTAAACAAACACAAATGTGCCTGAGCAAGCGTCTGCAATAAGGATTGGCTAGCCACATTAGTAGACGGGTATCCTCCAATATGAGTGGCCAGCTATACCTACCAATAATAAATCCTGGTAGGATCCCTAGTTTCTTAGGATAATCCTGCTGCAAAGTTTGTGGAAATCCAGCAAGAATTTTATTCTCATCTACTTTATTTTTTTTATCTCTATGGATTTTTATTTTAATCTTTATAATTAATACTGGATTTTTTATGAGCATTAATGTGTAAATTAGCATGATTTAAACTTCTCAGTACTTTTATTATTTTTCTGTTTAATTTTTACTAATGTTTACCTAATTGTAGTAGTAAAAAAATAAAAAAGCCTGTCAACTTAAAGTAGCAACAAACGTCTGCAATAGATTTCTTCCGTCTGTCGACCGCAACACTTGTAGCCAAATCACATTTAAAACGATAGTCCGACGTAACAGTCCAACAAACAACGTAGAAACGACAAAATGGGGTCACACGTCCAACCTTCACTTCTCACCAGCAAAAACGCGTGTTCCTCCAAAGCTAAAAAAAATCTTCTACTTTTATAAGTGAAAAACAACGGCTTCTGTTCACTGAGAGAATTTTCTGATTGGTCACGCCATTCAGGGGAGGGAGGAACATTAGCATAGATTCTAGTCATTGAAGTTGATTTTTGCTAACTACTTTTTGGTAATTTTTCTTCGGCAGATCGCACACAAAACACAAACTTTTTTTCGGAGTAACTGATTATCTCTTTTACTACACTAATACAAGGCCTAAGAGCCACTCAAGATAGAGGATTACTGTTGTAACCTATGGAAGGTTACTGAATAGAATAATCACACAAAGGTTGGTAATGAACGATAATACTTAGGACACGAACAACACATATAGCTAGCGATGTGTAGAAGTAGTCAACTGCTAGAAGTGAGTCAAGTGAATTCCACAATGAATCTGCAACTGCAGACCAACATACAGTATTTACTACTGTATTTATGTGAATGGAGACATGCCCATTTATCATCAATAGGTATGTTACAACAGTTACTTTGTGGAGTTGTATGAGCATAACAAAAGGGCAAACAAAAGGTTTATGGGTCAATGCAGGAAAGATAACGATTAACCCGAGATTGAAGAGGTCAAAATTGTAGTTATTGGGAAAATATCTGACCAGGAGTTTGTTCCACAAAGTAGCATTCCTTGTGCATGTGGCATAGTGGGTCCCAGCTGCAATGGTCAGATTGAAGGGGGAATGAATGCTCCTCAGAACAGTAGCAAGAGGCTTGCAATGTTTCATCTAAAAAAAAAAAAAGAAAACAACAACTACCTCCAAACAACAACAAAACAAGCAAAGATTCACTTTTGAGTCAAACCTGCCATTAAACCTGACAAAATGCAACAAGCCCTTTAAGTCAAAAGATCTAAAATATAGTAATTAAAACTCATCATCTAATTCATTCAGATAGAAAAGTTCTAGGAAAGAAACAATGATGCAGAATATCACAAATTATCAAAAATACAGCAACGGGTTTACTTTAATATTTTGATTCATCTTCATTTTTATAATGATTTAATTTTGTCTATATCTCTGAGATGAGATATTTTGATTACTTTCATTATTTACATTATTCGGACTGTTATCTTCATCTTCATTGCCATATTCACAATGTTTCAGCCGTTATACACTCCGGGCTTTATGACTATATCTCTCTATATCTCTATCTATGTCCAACAAGTCTATGAGAACATTTCTGTGATATACACATGCTTCTGCAGTATCTGCCATGCCCAAAGTCTAATCTGCCTGTGTGCTCTTCGCTACTCTCTTTATTCTTTTTGATTGCCAGGAAATTGGAACAGACATGCCATTTTTACCAAGTCATTTATGTACCCCCGCCCAATAAAAACTGGGTGCCACCATCACTTGAATTTGAAAATGAAGTATCACTGTAGGCAATAATCTTACAGGCATCTAGTTTGCCCATAGTTTAATAATTAAACAATTTTAATAAATTAATTTAATAATTAATTTATATGATTAATTTTAATAATTAAAATTTTTTAATATTCATGCTTTTCTTAATATCTGTTTTTTTTTTTTTTACAGAGGCAGCATTTCAAGGAATGTGGCCAGAATTGGCATTAGCTCTTGAAGAATTCCTTTTTTCTAAACAGTAAGTGCCATTTCTTTTTATCCATTTCTTTTGTTATTTCTCATTTGTCTAAGCCTTCTTGTCTTACAACCTGTGTATTCAGGAATCGTTTTGGTATTGAAATCGGGTCTGAATTATTCAGCTTCGATGCCGATTCCAGATACTTTGAAAAACTCCTGATATTCCGATTAATTGTCCCATGACTAATATAAACCATAATAACGCTTACCAATTAGTATGTGTGAAACTTTTAGATTCCAGAAATTCGGCCATTTTGAATTGAGCGGTGTCATCATGATTAAGAAATTGAATGTCTTTATTAAACGAAATGAAATGAAATGGCTTCTAGGTATTATCTCTTTGCGGCACA
This sequence comes from Acanthosepion esculentum, assembly GCA_964036315.1. Lineage (NCBI taxonomy): Eukaryota > Metazoa > Mollusca > Cephalopoda > Sepiida > Sepiidae > Acanthosepion > Acanthosepion esculentum. Next base: position 75,303,266 of record OZ038512.1, read on the forward strand.
CCAGTAATCCTTCAGCGGCACACTAATGTGCCATGGCACACTAATGTGCCGTGGTACAGTGGTTGGGAACCTCTGGTCCAAGGAAATGTTTCTAACCTTGAATCAGGATTGATGCTGGCAAGATTTCTTCACTAGAAGTGTTTTTATAAGATTTGAACCTTTTAAATTCAAACTCTATGCAATTTAGTATATGTAAGAACTTTGAAAGTTGATAAAAAATTCCTTGTAAATAAAAGAAATTAAAATATTGACCTTTTACTTACATTTGTACAATTGTCCTCATCTTTATTGTCATTATCACAATGTTTCACCTTTTGTGTCCTCACAAACCAATTTCAGGAACCAACAATTTAACCCACTCGGCTATTGTTCGTGGGACATAATAACTGGTGACATAGTAATTGTGAGTTCAATCCCTGGGCCAGGCAGTGTGTATTATAACAGAGCAGTACTAAAAAAAGAGCTAGACATGGGAAGTGTAATGAGAACAGTCAACCCACATAAATTACATAAAGGGTTCAGTTCAGAATTACCTGTAAAATATACATACACCTGATGAAGGCCAGAGGGCACAATAACCGAAACATTGTGATAACAAAGATGTTGACAACAGTCTGAATATAAATAGTGTAAATGTTGCTTAAACAAGTTTTAGATAAAAATTATAAAATTTCAAACCCACCCCGTAAATTAAATATCGGTTCATCCTGGGTATGATGATAAACTATATCCGCATCATGAGTAAGATGATAAACGACATCCGACAGCAAGGCCTCTGATCAAGAGGTTTTGAGGAACATGGAACCACTTTTTGATAGCTGGTATTCCCAGGTCCACCTTGACCTGGGGTGGTAACACCTGTTAGGGTCCTTGCTATGGGCAAATAGTTAACCCCCCAAACTGGGGTCAAAACACAATGAAAGTGTAAAAATAGGTTTTAATACCAGCAATACATTTTTCTAAAAAATTATTACAAGCAATAAATTTGTAAGGAAAAATTATTATCAGCAATACATTTTTAAAATAAATATTACCAGCAATAAAAATCTTGTTGGCTGTAAATAACCCATGGTAGGTGATATGCCGTAAAACAAAACAGACCAAATATCTCCTCTCAATGATCAATCTGCCATAATATATGTTGATATCATCACTAAAAAAGCAACAAGCAATGCAAACAGTGAGACTTTGAGAGCCAATATTTACAGGGTAGGTTTGAATGTGTTGAATGCTAAAGAGTTAATAATTTAGATAATAAAATTATACTCTTTATTTCGGGAGAAAAATCAATTTAAATTGACCTAATGTCTTGAAAAAATGGGATTGATAAATTGGTTTTGTGTTATTTGTGTTCAGACCCTTTTTTGGACATCTTCATGGCATGTGAAAAAAGTAAATAAGTTTGAGGTTCTGTGAATGTCTTTTATTGTAAATTCTCTCTTAATGCAGAAGACTAGTCGTAATATATAAATTTGGTGTAATTATTTCAATTTAAATTCATCTTTTTATTTGAAATAACTTCTTTTATATTAATTATTTAAAAGTCAAAACATACTGAAAAAAAAAATTAATTTCCAGTTCGATGAATAAAGTGGGTTTTGAAAATTATTTTTAAAAAAAATTATTTTTTTAAGCATTCAAGTAGCAAATTTCAGTTAGAAAAACAAAAAACTTCAGATATCAATTAGGTATGAAATATTCTCTCTTTAAAAGAAGTACATTTCTTTTCTTCTTTATTTAAAAACTCGTTGGTAATTTTTTTTGTTTTTTGTTAAACATAATAAGTTTTTTGTTTTAATTTATATTTAAAAAAAATTTTTTTTTTTTAAAATAAAACATTTATTTTCTGCATCTGGAAAATTCTCATTCCTCTTCTGCATTTGATGTCCATTTTTTTAAGTTGTTTTTCTTGCGCTTGCTTCTTTATCTTTAGTTCTTGTAAAAGATTCTATCCAGGTAGGCAACATTATACATTTTGAATCAATAAAAAAGAAAAATATGATATAAAGCATTAAAAACTTTATATAAACCACATATAAGCCAAAAAAAATTATCAAAAGTAGTTTAATATGATTTTATTAGTTTATTTAAACATGATTTCTAATTCATAGAAAAATGGTTTATGTAGACAAAATAATCTTATTTGTCACAATTTTTGGCTAAAGACATGTGCTTTTCAATAATAAACCAACATTTTTACTATAAAGTTTACTCAAGAGTCTTTTTTTCTGTTAGTGTTCCTCTTTTCAATAGAAAATCAAAATTTTTACTATAAAGTTTACTCAAGAGTCTTTCTTTTCTTTTAGTGTTCCTCTTTTCAATAGGAAATCAAAACTTTATTTAAATTAAATTTCATCTTTTACACTAAATAGTGTAAAAGATGAAATTTAATTTGGACTATTGTCCTTATATTCATGATTAGTATCACAGTGTGTTCTCCAACCTTCCTCAGATGTATATCAATCCGGGTAACCTAGGGGGAATTATGAACTGAATCCTTTATTTAATCTCTTTGTTAACCAGAGAGCTGAGTTCCAATTTCAGTTGGGTTTTGTTATATTCACTTAACTGCAAATACCCTTGGCAAAGGTATGAATCCATCTCTTCTTCTCCCAGCTATGGGTTAATTAGTAAGACTTTTATCACTAAAAACACTATTATCTCAAAAAACAAAAAACAAATTGCGTATAAAATATTCAGATTTTGGCATTAAATAATCCGTAGATACCAATATGCCACTAAACAAAAACTGGATTAGAACTCCAAAGGTTGTCAAATGTAATGCCCCACATTCCTGTGGAACCTGTTAGTATGACTAAGGTGTGCGGGTGGCACACAGACTCCATATACTATCATCCAGGCCTGGACCCTAGATATATCACTCCAGTCTTGCCACCATTTTAACCAAACAGTAGTGATACCTTTATCTTGGGAGATAAATGGATACCTACTACACGAGAAGGGGAGGAGTTCAGTGATTACAAGCCTTTACCTTAAATCTTGGCAAGAGTGAGAAACTAGATTCAATTTGCTATTTGCATATGTTATTTTGAAGTGATATATTTTTTTTGATGATTGTGAAACTGTGAATAACTAACATTAACAAGTGCTTATAGTTGCATTTATTCTGACATTTTTGAGCAAGTAAAAAATATTCTGTAGACACACTGCAATCAGTTGCATTGCATCCCCCCCTCCAAAAAAAAAATTTTGGATGCTAATTTCACATTTGAAGATCCAAGAGGAGGATGGGCCAGTTATACTTGACGACCCCCCACCACTGGGCAACATTTGTCAGAAGACAGTCATTAGGAAATATTAGCTGACAAGCTTTATATTTGTTTATCTGGAAGGTACCGATTCTCTATTCCTTTCTTGTTTTTCCCTTTCAGCCCCTCTCCACCAACATTATCAATTGAAGACTTTCAGAGAGATGAAACTGTAGACTGCAAGGTAAGAATTAACGTTCACCCTCCTCCACATGCTGATAATATGACATCATCATTTATTTGTTTATTTTTTACTTTTCTTTTGCTTTTGTTTTATGCCGATAAGAAAATAACATTTTTTGTTTGATTCAAATTACTTTACAGTCATGCTTTCGGTTGACAGAATTTCCTTGTTTTTCTTTTTCTTTTCGTTATTCATTATGCAATAATTTTTTATAGAAAAGCAAAAAGATCGACACAGTTTAAAAAAAAAAACAATAGAAAACAAAAATTAAACATATTTTGTGTTGTAACTTTATTACAATTTATGTTAAATTATCATTATATGCTTTGCTATTCAAACCACAAAGCTCATCTTGGTTATTATACTAACAATGTTTCAGTCTTTGTACATTCTGGCCTTCTTCAGGTCTCTTGTTTTATTATATGCTTTGCTATTCAAACCACAAAGCTCATCTTGGTTATTATACTAACAATGTTTCAGTCTTTGTACATTCTGGCCTTCTTCAGGTCTCTTGTTTTATTATATGCTTTGCTATTCAAACCACAAAGCTCATCTTGGTTATTATACTAACAATGTTTCAGTCTTTGTACATTCTGGCCTTCTTCAGGTCTCTTGTTTTATTATATGCTTTGCTATTCAAACCACAAAGCTCATCTTGGTTATTATACTAACAATGTTTCAGTCTTTGTACATTCTGGCCTTCTTCAGGTCTCTTGTTTTATTATATGCTTTGCTATTCAAACCACAAAGCTCATCTTGGTTATTATACTAACAATGTTTCAGTCTTTGTACATTCTGGCCTTCTTCAGGTCTCTTGTTTTATTATATGCTTTGCTATTCAAACCACAAAGCTCATCTTGGTTATTATACTAACAATGTTTCAGCTGTTGTACCCTGCAGCCTTCTTCAGTTGTCTTATTGCTCAGTAACCTTTTTGGCTTTTTGAACTGACCTCTTGATACAATAATAAAGGCATGATCTCCCCGTATATATAGTAATAGGATGAGTCCATTTAGTCCATAAAGGTAGGTCCCATAACAGAAAGTTACACATCAGATAGGAAAATGTATGTTACTCTGTTTGTGGCAGAAAAAATTGACCTCTCTCTTCCCTAAATCTTATTGATTTAATTTTATGGCTTACCTTTTTCAGGTTATTTAAAGCCAGAAATTATTTCTAGATTTTAAAAATTGTTTGCAGATAATGATGTTTTATTGATAAAAGTCCTAATAATTAACCCATAGGTGGGGGAGAAGATGTGGATTCATACATTTCCCAACAGTATTCATACATAAGTAAATATATTGAATCCGACTGGAATTGGTACTTCCAGGCTTCGTGTTGCCTAACTTTGGTGATCATACAAAAATTGGAATTACAATGTCATGGTTGTAAGCTCTCTTTTTGAAAAGATTACCAAAAGAAGGGTGTAGAAGGGAAGATTATTGACTGTTCACAAAATTTATAAGAGGTTTCTTGTGAAAGGCTAAAATATTTTATGAGTTTGAAAGATTTCAAAGTCCCTATTTTGTCCCTAAAAGTTCCGATTTTGAAAGATTTTATGAAAGTAAAATATTGTGGAAAATAGAAAAGGCTATATCAAGAATGTGTCTGAAGAACTCTTAGAATTATAATGACAATTATCCCAAATTAAAGAGCATATGTTCCAAAGATATCAAGGAAAGAGCAAAATATTGTGGAAAAAAACAAAATCAGCATAGAAAATAACTTCATTAATCAAAAATAAGTTTGGAAGACTGACTTTCCTCGAAAATATAATTTCTATCTTAATCACGTTTTTGATGCAGTGATCTCCTACAGTTTTCCTGATAGCAAATTTCATGAAAAAAACAAAAAAAAAACAGGATTATATTTCTGTGTGTAAATAAACTTTTTTTTATATGTCTCTGCAAGCAAGAGTAAAAATTCAAAATTTACTTATCTTTATTTTGGGGTATTAAGAAGTTCCCTGCAGGCTTGCATATTAGTGCACCCAAATCAAAGATATATATATATATATATATATGTATATATATATATATACATACAAGTGTGGGATTGGTATATACAGAGTAAATTCCAATAACCAACAATTATTATTCTTTAAAGAGTGCTCAATACAGAGTAGAGCAGATATAATCATTTATTTAAATATAACATAAATATGTTATAAAATCACTACAAAAATAGCCATTTTGTTTCAACACTTCTGGTGTCTTATCAAGTGCAAATAAGACTTGATAAGACACCAGAAGTGTTGAAACAAAATGGCTATTTTTGTAGTGATTTTATAACATATTTATGTTATAATATTTAAATAAATGATTATATATATATATATATATATATATATATATATATATATATATATATATTTGGGGCGATGGGTAAATTGATGCCATTTTCTATTTTTAATTTTGCACATGAGCATTGTTTGTTTTTGATTTTGTCGATTGAAGAGTATAGTAGGGTCAGTTGGGCACCGTCTGTAAGAAAAAGAGCACCATGACGCAATTAACTCAGCCAGATATTTGGAAACAGCTGGCTGTACTGCTTGGCATTTATGCTGGAAGTTTCAATACGAACATTTCAGAGTGTTTGGGTGTCAATCTGAGGACAGTGCAGAGCATTCGGAACATCAAAGACAAACTGAAAACAAGGATTATGGCAGCATTCACTAATTTAAACAAGGAGACCGTCCAGAAGAGATGCAGGAGATTCTGAAGTCGTCTGAAGGGTGTGGGTAAAGTCAATTGTGATCTTATTGGATAAATTTATTCTCTAGTATTTCAAGATAATTTTGGTTAATTTTGGTTAATATATCTGTTAAAATGAGATGTCATTGTTATTTTCAATTTTGCCTAATTTAAATGACAATTTATCCATCACACACACACACACACACACACACACACACACACACACACACACACACACACACACTCTCTCTCTCTCTCTGTATATATATATATATATATATATATATATATATATATAGAGAGAGAGAGAGAGAGAGAGAGAGAGAGAGAGTGTGATGGATAATCAGGTACATCAGGTCCAGGCGACTGTCTCTTTGCAAACAAAGGGACTGTTTGCTTGGGCTTGCTGTGCTGGGTCTCTAGCATCTTTTGTGGTATTACTTTGATTATATACACCTTTTTTTCTTTTTTTTATTTATCTCTTTCTTCCCTGCCCATTCATTCATGTCATCCATAACAGATATTTTCTTCATAATTTCTATTCCCCGTCAACAGTTCTGATGAGAGGAGACGGAACCGGTCGACAGGTGTTTTTATTTTAAATCTATCATGGCCTTTAATAAAAAATTTGTTTTTTACGCCTTGATATGCTTCTGTACCATTGCAAATATATATATATATATATATATATATATATATATATATATATAAGGAAAAATACTTGCATATTACTGTTTTTCTGTTTCATGAGGACATCAAGATAATTATATCTTGTGTTCGTCTGGTGGTTCCATAGTTCATAATTTATTTTTTTTAATTGTTTCACCCCAAGCAAGCTGATAATGCCACTGGGATGCAGGGAGTTACAGGAAGTGAAAGAGAATGAGAAGACTGTAGTGAAGATAAGTGAGGAAAGGACAATAAAAAACAGTGTTCAGGAAGACAGAAGATGACAATTGTCATTGCATTTAATTGCTTAAAGATTGTGGGTGACAGGGAAGCAAGAAATCAGAAGGATGTCCCAGATACGAGAAGTGCAAGAAAAGACACTGTTAGAATCGTACATACTGTTTCATAACTGTGAGACCTAATTGACAATCTAGTAGCATGCTTCAATTCATGCAATTGAAGCACCAAGGAAGAAAGCTTGTTAGGACAATTACCGTAAAAATATTTGTAGAAAAGACGGGAATTCATGTTATATTGGTGAGTGAAATCAAGAGGCCTGAAACATTAAGTCATGGAAAGGCATTAATATCTGAATATTATTTTTCTTATATTTATTATATTGGCTCTATTTGTATAAATTTTTAAAATAATTTCACCCCCCAATCAAGGCAATAAAGCCACTAAGACACAAGGAGTTACTGACTGTTAGAGAATATGAGAAAAAAAAAACATTATGGGGAGAGAACAAAAAAAACCCAAGAATTAAGATAGAAGATAACTTTTTATATTGAGCAATGTTCTTGTTGCATTCTTGTTTGATTTTTTATTATACAATATATATATATATAAACATACCAGAATTTGTTATATACATAAATATAAAGGTGAACATTGAAGTCAACACTCAGAGGTGATAGGCTGTTTCATGCTAGATGTAATCATCAGGCCGACTGCATCTAGCATTTGCGACTGGCATGAAACAGCCTGTCGCCTCTGAGTGTTCACTTTGTAGAGGACGGGGGGGTTACGTGGCGTTGTATTAGAAATACGTGTGTAACTTCTGGTAGAATATTAAATGGTCCAACTACAAAAAAAATTGTTGGACGCAAGTTAAGTCCAACTGAAAGAAGACAAACAAAACCAATATATATATATATATATATATATATATATATATATATTGGAGGGAGAAGAAGAGGATTCACACCTTTCCCAAGGGTATTAGCACGTAAGTGAATGTAATGGATTTGACTGGAATTCGAACTCGGCTCTCCGATTCCTCAATCCAAGCCGTTATCCATTACTCCACCGTGCCTCCAACTATGGGTAAATAGCAGGATAGACTGGGTTCTATAGCCTTGGAAGGCAACTGGTCTACAAGAAGGATAACTCTGAATTCAAAACCTGCGGAGGGTCGTTTGGGGACCTTGTGGCATCCGTTGCACCAGGTCCCTGTATTCGTCCCTCCAAAAAGTGTGGATGGCCCTGCACAAAGCCTTCACCACTATAATCAAATCCTGTGTGGGTGTCGGGCTTTCAGTTTCTGGGACCTGATCTGTCTGACCCTCATACGTCGAGTTCGACGGGAGAGTCCATCATATATATATATATATATATAAACAAATATATGTATTAAACAAAATAATTTTACAATGGACAATAACATTTGTGTGTGTGTGTAAACATTGGTGTCTGTTCTTTGGTGAATGTTTGTACGTATGTGTGTATAATGTTCATGGCGTCTCCCACAAATGGGAAGATGCGGATCTTCTAAGAGAACTTACATTGTAGTCGCTGTAATGAAGAAATGAAAAAGAGAACAAGGCAAGTAGTCGCCCAGTATTTATGGTGTAGGAAGAGTGACCCCTAGTGACAATTTGGGAATTAAGGAGGAGCTAACTCTGACAACTTCAATGTTCATCTTTATATTTACATATGCTCTATCTCTGATATTCAGCACTTTATCCCATAAATATAGCTCAACTTTAAACTATATTTCTTCATATATATATATATATATATATAGTCACACATTATGAAATGAACAAAGTCCGACAATTATTTTAAGACATTTTTATGCTTATACGTTCTTTTTATAGATACAAATATTTAAGTAAATGCTCTGTTTATAATAAACAGTGTTAACAACATTTACCAGTCTTAATGTCCGAGAAATTTTCATAGAAAATATGTATCCTTTGACAGGAATCGAACCAGTTTCCTATACGGAACTGTCATATAGGTTCGATTCCTGTCGAAGGATGCATATTTTCTATGAAAATTTCTTGGACATTCAGGCCAGTAAATGTTGTTAATACTGTTTATTATAAACAAAGCATTTACATATTTGTATCTATAAAAAGATACAAATTTAAATATTTGTATCTATAAAAAAGAACGTATGAACATAAAAATGTCTTAAAATATATATATATATATATATATATATATATATATATATATATATATAAATAAAAGAGCAAGAAGAGAGAATAAGATTATATGATATCATCTGCTTTTACTGTAGATAATGGCTTCTTTGAGTTGCTTAATTTACAGGAGATAAGCTGTTTTCCTCTCTGATGGTTTGGTGAATCTTATCAATGAATGCAACCTGACATGCATATAGTGAAGCTCCAGGCAAGTGGTAGCTTTTGAATATAGTTATTAGTAGGTTTAATAACAACACACATCTTAAAAAAAGAAAAAAAATCTAGTACAATATCCAAGAGTATGTAAAAAAATAATTGTAATACATGTTGTATTCCAGTCAGCATCTTTTTTTTTCTTACCTCATATTCACCTTTTTGACTTATCAGTGGTTTCATGTCCCTGTCAATGCCAAGCTATCACTTATCTTGGCAGAAGGGTAATTTATTCGCATGCCGTAATGAGCATATGTAATGAAGAAATAAATCTATTGGCCTATCTGTGGTGCAGTAGATGAAACTTGGACTTAAACTGACTGGGTATTTATCTCTATCTATAAAAGGCAGGATGTGTGTGTGTGTGTGTGTGTGTGTGTGTGTGTGTGTGTGTGACGAATGCATGGACACAGTTTTCCACGGATTTGCACCAAAATTTACATGCACATGCTCCAAGTAAGCAAAAAGGCCAAGGCAGACAATGCATTTCCAAACTCCCATCGATAGTGGAAATAATCGATTGTTTGTTTCATGCTTCTACGGTAGTTTTCATGTAGTTTGCGGCCATTTTCTACTGGCCAGAGTGAGAGCCTATAGCTAGCTGCCACGAATAGGCAGGAAGATTCTATTGACCTGCGTGAGAGCCAACAGCTGAGTGACACGAATGTTAACTAGCATGCTAGCATGCAAAAAAAATCAATAGCTGCATTCGTCACAAGTGGAAAAATTTAAATCTGCATAGCACTTTACTCCATTTGGCTCATTCGCTTGCTTAAACTTAACGTTGATTCTGATTCCGCAGAACTGGGTTGGGTGTGAAAAAGCATTTGCTGTTAACATTCTTTTTTCATTCAGTTTTTCCAGTCCTTTTTTAAAGTTGATCGTTTTGTGTTCATTTTGTTTAGTTCTTTTTTCGTAACAGATTTAATGTTTAGTATAGAGCTTAGAAAAAATTTGCAGTGTGAGATAGGCAAGAAGTAAGGCATGTAACAACATCACCATGGCAAAGGGCACTCCTTTAAAGGCAAGGAAGGGCAAAAATATTTTAAGTCAAGTGATAGCGATTGCTGTATGAGTCGTACGATTTTTGAATCAAGCGCCGGGCAACGCCGGGCCATGCTGTTACATATATGTATAGTCTGCATAATACAATGTATGCTTTCTTTCTATGGGCTCTTGGGTAAAAATATTGGCTTCATTACCTGGAAATCGTGAGTTCAATCCCTAAGTGAAGCAGAAGAAGAGTATATCTTCCAGAAACAAAGAGATAAATCTGAAATCCATTGCAAGAACTAGGAATTCTACAGAATCGGTAATTTTGCAAATATTTTGTTAGTATGTCCAAATGCAGAAGTGTATTGACTCTGTGAATAAAACCGTGGCAAGCCATGAAGAAATATCCTAATTGCAATGTCTGAAATGACCAGGGAGGATATCAGATATGCCAGCAAGCAAAGGATACAATAATATGGGCATAATCAAGGCAAAATCAAATGTGTATCATATTTTTCCAAAGGTTATTAGATATGGCAGAGACCTGAAGGAGACCTCTAAGTACAATCGCTAACATTTTGTGATTAAAAAAAGCCAAAATGACGATAAAAGAATCTGAATGAATATAAAATAGCTTCTTCACTAGCATAGATAGTTCTATTTTTTTAAATGTATGAATCTGATTTTTACTGCAGGCATTAGGTTATTCTTCTTTGAGTGGTATGGGAATAAAGCAGTAGTTTGTAGGCTAGATTTATTTTGGGGTCTTTGAGAGTAGAGAAATTCCAGTGTATGGTCAGAGATGCTGTATTTGAGTTCTTGGTCTGTCTGGATTCTTTTCTCTGATGTGGAGAGGATTGAAGATTCTATGGGGGTGGGGTTAGCCATGTCACTCCTGAGATTTTTGTCTGGAGTCTAGGTCCCCCCCCCTCAAATTTCAGATTCCTTGAAATGTTGTTGGTGGAGATACATTTTTTTTTTATCTCCTCCTCCTCTTCTTTTCTTTTGTTTTCTTTCTTAATTTTTCTTCCATTTGTTATTTTGCCTTTTCATTGCCATTTTTTTCCTTTCTTATCATATCTCTTATTTTCTCTTTCATTTCTTTCATCACTCTTTCTTTCTTTCTCTTTCATTCATTTTTTCCTTCTTTTCTTTATAATCAGTTCATTCCATCATTTCTCTCTCAGCTTCTTTTCATTGCTTCTTCATTGTTTTTTTTTCCATATCTTTCCCCCTTAGGTATTAGCACGTAAGTAAATGTAACAAATTTAAATCCCAGTCGAATCCATTACATTCACTTATGTGCTAATACCCTTGGGAAAGGTATGAATTCTCTTCTTCTCCCCCAGCTATGGGTAAATAGCAGGACAGACTGGGTTCTATAGCCTTAGATGGCAACTGGTCTACCGCAGAAAGAAATGGCAACCTACTGCAGGAAAAAAAGATCTGCCTCATCAGTCATATATCGAAAGAGACATGATTGCCTAAGCATGTATCATGTATGGCACAACTGATTGAAGTCACTACCCCCGTCTAAAAAACCTTTTATACTATATTAATTATAATTTATAAACTTTCCTCTACTTAGAATATCTCCCTGTCTTTTTATTAATCCCTTATGTCTCTTTATATATATATATATATTTAATTTATTATTGCGTTGGTTTTTAATTTCTTCTTTAATTTTAAAAAATGTTTAAAAAAATCTGCCTCGCCAGTCATGTATTGAAAGATATATGATCTTCTATGCGTGTATCACATGTGGCACATAACTGTCAGATTTTTTACATCTGGAGAGAGAAAGATCAGTCATCATCACCGCCTGCAAAATTAGATGTATTCACAAAAATCTTTGTCCAATAGGAAACAAAATTTGCTCCTACATGACCCCTGTAACTGTTGCTGTGTTAGAATATTGAATATAATATTTTCTCCTTCTCTTTGACTCTCACTTTTACTTTGCCTTTCTCATTTATTCATAACCTTTATTCCCTTTTTGCATCTACCATTGCACGACTTTGAAAAGTTAATCGTCTGCCTAATATCATTTTTACTTTCTCAGAGAACTGGAGATTTTTTTCTGCTGAACAATTGACAGCTTGATTCTATCATGCAGTTTGGAAAAATTTGTATTTAAGATTTCTACACAGAGCTCCGCAGTCTCGTTCTTTGGGCTTTTCTGATTATTTTATTACTATTTACTTATTTTGGTGCTGTCAACAGAAAACCGATGCCAGGCGTTCCTTGAAATTAACTGTATATACACTGATAGATACATGAACATTTTCTTGAGTAATCATAAGTTTGAAGAATCAGTCTTTATTTTATTACTGTATCCAGAACATACTGGGTATGACAATAAACTACATGCACATCCTGGGTAAGACGATAAACTACGTCCAGCAGCAAGGCCTCTGATCAAGAGCTTTTGAGGAGCATGGAAACACCTCTTAATTGCTGATGTTCCCTGACCTGGGGTGGTAGCACCTGTTAGGGTCCCAGCTATGGGCAAATAGTTAACCCCCAAATTGGGGTCAAACACTATGAAAATGTAAAAATAGGTTTTAACACCAGAAATACTTTGTAAAAAATTATTACCAGCAATAAATTTTTGAAGAAAAAAAAAACTATTACCAGCTATACATTTTTGAAAAGAAAATATTACCAGCAATATGTTTATGAAAAAAAAAAACATTATCGGCAATACGTTTTGAAAAAAAAAAACATTATCGGCAATACGTTTTTGAAAAAAAAAACATTATCGGCAATACGTTTTTGAAAAAAAAAAACATTATCGGCAATACGTTTTTGAAAAAAAAAACATTATCGGCAATACGTTTTTGAAAAAAAAAAACATTATCGGCAATACGTTTTTGAAAAAAAAAACATTATCAGCAATACGTTTTTGAAAAAAAAAACATTACCAGCAATATGTTTTTGAAAAAATAATATTACCAGCTATACATTTTTGAGGAAAAAATATTACCAGCAATACTTTTTAAAAAAAAAATATTACCAACAATATATTTTTGATAAAAAAAAAATATTACCAGGGGGAAAAAAAAAAAAATTGTCAGCATTAAATAACCGATTGAGGTTGATATGCCATAAAACAAACCAAAGCAAACGAAACTGTATCCAGATAGAGCATATATATTAAATATTGTTAAGAGTATGGGTCAAGATTACATTCTGCATACAACTGTATTCTCAGATTAATGGTTAAAAATGGCTTTGGATGAGTGAACCCTGTGTCTTAGGGAAGACCACATTTCTTTGAATTTTGTGGACTGGCACTACAGAATCATAAAGAACTGGACTTTCAACAACAGCTACAGATAAATTGAATATTGCAGGCAACTCAAAGAGAAAGTAATAAAATAATTAAGATGTTTCTGCATTATATCAAATGAAAGGTTAGGAAGTGTAGTTGATTTAAAGTAGTATTTTAAATTAGAAAAGAGAAATTATTTGATAATCAAAATACTGTGAAATCCAAGATCAAACTGCTTGATAATCAAAAACCACTGTAAAATCCGGTTGCAGAAGGAAATGTTGCAATAAGAAATCATACTCCAATATCAAGAAATCCTAGCACACGTCTTTCCGCTATCAATCCTGTGTCCCGTTCAAAAGATCTGATTAAAAAAACTGCGTCCCGTGAAGAAAGTTGCGTCCTCATGCATGCAAATCATCAACATGTGCGCTATGACGGAATTACAAATGGCGACCATGCTTTTATTATTAAGACTAGTATTACATAACAGTTCGGAACACTTTCTTTGTTTCTAACGAAATTTTCATATTTCTTGATACTTTGCTTAGCTTCTAGAAAATCATCTTTCCCTATCCCAACGCGCCTTCAGATCTCAGCGTCTGGCTTTCCGTACTCTGTTAAAACACTTCCCAGATATTTAAATTCTTGTACTTGTTTTTGCTCTCTGCAATTTGCATGACAGGCTGTTCCTTTTCTAGTAGCCATGCATTCTGTCTTTGTGCAATTGAGGTTTAGTCCTTTGCCTTTGAGGAAGAGACCTGTACGTATGTCTAGGCATTTTGGAGGGATCGAATTCCATGGCTCCACCATAGGAAGGCTGTTGATCAGAGGGGCAGAGCCGTAAGTTGTGATATTACGGATCAGCTGAAAAAGTCTTTAAGTTTTATTTATTTAGATTTATTTGTATGATGGGATACTTTATTTATTTCACTAATTAACGACCATAAGTTAAATTGCATTTTTACATTCCAGCATCAAATATTAGAAATATTTTCTGACTGTCCTAGCTGCGTGATTTATACGTTTTTACTTTCGTTCAGTAATAATAAATGTTTATGATCATGACAGTTTTTCTTTGTTTTTAACGATTTCTTCTGTTTCTTAATACTTTGCTTAGCTTCTGGAAGGCATTTTTTGCTAATCCACTGCCCCTTCGGATTTCAGTGTCATGCTTTCTGTCCTCAGTTAAAACACTGTAGGTTGATTTAAAGTAGTATTTTAAGTTAGAAGCAAGACAAATTATTTGATGATCCATAAAACACTGTAAAATCTGGGGTGGGGGTGCAGAAGGAAATGTTGCAATCAAGAATCATGCTCCAATATCAAGAAAATCCCAGCACACGTCTTTTTCGCTATCAATCCACTGCCTGTTCCCAAACTGTCTGATTCAAAAAAACTACGTCCTGAAAAAAAGAATGTGCCCTTATATCTGTTGCATCCTCACATATGCACTATGATGGAATTAAAAATGGTGACCCTTTGGTCTCATTTCACTACAGGGAGGAAACTAATACTGGAATGGTGATAACAGCTACTGGACTTGAGCAACCTTTTTTCCTGAAAAATTGGAAAAATAAAGAAGAAAAAAGATTTTAGAAATTTCAGCCAATAGTAGTACAAACTGTTCAGTCAATAAACGTTGAATGTTTCCTTATAAGGAAACAGATAATATTACTGTTAGCATTATAATTACCTCAAAAATCTATTTTTTTTTTTTCCTCAGGAATTATATTTGTCTTTTGGGGTGGCTTTTCAAGTTAACTTCATCAGAATTTGATGTACAAGAATTAGATGCTTATTTCCTAGAAAATTTGCTTAGAGGCAAACATAAGAGTAGCACATGACCCACATACATGTAATCCTATTCAAAGATCTTACCTCCCCTAAAAAATGTCTTTTGGAATTGGTTTCAACTTGGGGGCTTAAAAATAAATATTTTCTCTTTGAATTAAGAAAATTTGCTGTTAATTTTTGAATTGTTGTTCTTGTCATGTTATTGCTTCATATTGCAATGTTTTTCTTTTCCATGACTGTTGAATCAGCAGCATCAATTGGAAAGCTAATTATCTTTTATTCCTCTTATATTTTGCCTGTTTAATGGTTGTAGAATATAAGACCAATCATAAACTAGCAACAAAAATGAGATGAAAGAGAAACTAGCCAAAAAATGAATTCTGACAATTTTGATTAGCCTTGGAAGTTCAAACAACTTGAAATTGTTATGTGTCTACTGTTATAAAGTATGGCACTTTTAACATCAAACAATAATAATGAATGTTTCTATATGACTATCTGTTGACTGGCTTCTATAGAAACAAAACAAACGCTTATATGTAGCACAAGAAAGAGAAAGTTGAAATTTCTAGGGCACATAATGAGGAAAGAGCGCTTGGGAAATTTGACACTCACAGGGCGTATTGAAGTTGAGAGAGATAGAAGAAAGTATTGCGTAACCTTCCTAACGAGTTTGTGTAAATGGTTGACAGAACAGGGATTATGAAATATAGAAAAAGACAAATGGTACAAAGGACAGGAAATTGTGGAGAGCCATGATTGTCCATGTCCTGAAGGGACACATCAAAGAAGATTTTTCTGCTTACACAGGCTCTAAAGGACAGTAGTTTCAACTAGTGAGGGACTAATTCTTGATTTATCAGCCATACTGATTAACAGTCATAGAATGTAATATATAAACTGTTTTTGTCACTTATAAGTTCAGTAGCTGTTATATCTCTTTCCACTATTGATGGGGGTTTCCTTCCTAACCTTTTGCTTGAAGTAGTGTGGAAGTTCAAGTTATATATGTCATTCATTTTAGTTGCTGCAAGCCCTCAAATAATGTGCTTTCTCTTATTTTGAGGTAGTTTGTTTTGTTTTACGGCATATCAACCTCAATGGGTTATTTAATGCCGACAAAATTTTTATTGCTGGTAATATGTTTTTCTTCAAAAATCTATTTCTGGGAATATTTTTCCTTGAGGAAATCTATAGCTGGTCATATTTTTTCCAAAGAATGTATAGCTGTATTGCTGGTATTTTTTTTAAAGTATTGCTGATAATAATTTTTTCTTCAAAAATTATTGTTGGTGATAATTTTTTTTATTACAAAGCATTTCTGGTATTAAAACCTATTTTTACACAAGTTTGGGTGTTAACTATTTGCACATAGCTGGGAACCTAACAGGGGCTACCACCCCTGGTCAAGGTGAACCTGGGAACACCAGCAATTAAGAGGTGGTTTCACGCTCCTCAAAACCTCCTGCTCAGAGGCCTTGCTGCTGGATGTAGTTTATCATCTTACCCAGAACCACTTGAAGTAGTGTGGAAGTTCAAGCCTTCAAGTTATATATGCCATCCATTTTAGTTGCTGCTAGTCCTCAAATAATGTGCTTTCTCTCTCATTTTTAATTTTTTTTTTAATCATTTTGACCCAAGCAAGGCGAGAATTCCACTAGTATGCAGGGGGTTTACAGAGAGTGAAAGTGAAAGAAAAGACTGGGTCTAGAGGTGGGGTTTGAGAAAGGATAAAAGATGAACAGGACTCAAGAAGACAGAATATGGCGATTGACATTGCATTTAAATTTTTGAAGATTGTAGCTATCAGGGAAATGAGTAAATGAAAGGGAATTCTAAAGGCAGGAAGTGCAAGTAAATAAACTGTTGAAATAGAAGTGGTAGTTGCATTTCGCTATTTCAACAGTAAAAGGGTGGGACCTAGATGGCAATCTAGTAGTATGCTTAAATTCATGTAGTCGAGGTACAAAGGAAAGAAGCTTGTCAGTTGCTATGAAAATATCTGTAGAAAAGATTTGGTATAGTTCTTTAATTGTGATTCTGTAGCACCACTCTAAAAAAATTCAAAGAAGAATGGTCTTTGCAAATGAGAAATTTTACCAGTATATAATGTGATACAGTGCAAGAAGAATGCATGGTCGTTAGCAAAAGGGAGAGCCCAACATGCAAATTACACACTGGACATACTGAAACTGGTGCAACAATATCTGAGAAATCTGATGGCGCATTGGGATAGCAAAAGATGCCTTCAAAAAGCTAAGCAAAGTATTAACAGAGAAATATCATTGGAAACTAAGAAATAAAAGTATTGAACTGTTAGGTAATATCAGTGCTCGTATATGGTACTGAATGCTGGGCAATTTCCTCAGAGATGAAGCAGAGACTTGAACCAACAGAAATGTAGCTCTACAGAAGGATGCTGAGAATACTATAGACGGAATCTGTGAGTAGCGCCAAAGTTCTAGAGGCAATAGCAACAAAGATGACACTTCTAGTTAACATCATGAAGAGATAGTTGAAATTTCTGGGGTAATTAATAAGGAAAAGGGGAGCAGGAGTTGGGAGAGATGGCAAAAAGACAAAAATTATTAAGAGCTACAAAGGACAAGAAATGGTGGAGAGCCATGATCACCAACATTCTGAAGGGACACGGCACATAGAAGAAGAATAATGAACTTGGGTGAATGGATGGTGGAGCAAGGTTTAGGAGAGATAGGAAAAACACAAAAATTATTAAGAGCTACAAAGATTGGGAAATTGTGGAGAGCCATGATCACCAACGTTCTGAAGGGACACGGCACATAGAAGAAGAATAATGAACTTGGGTGAATGGATGGTGGAGCAAGGTTTAGGAGAGATAGGAAAAACACAAAAATTATTAAGAGCTACAAAGATTGGGAAATTGTGGAGAGCCATGATCACCAACGTTCTGAAGGGACACGGCACATAGAAGAAGAATAATGAACTTGGGTGAATGGATGGTGGAGCAAGGTTTAGGAGAGATAGGAAAAACACAAAAATTATTAAGAGCTACAAAGATTGGGAAATTGTGGAGAGCCATGATCACCAACGTTCTGAAGAGACACGGCACATAGAAGAAGAATAATGAACTTGGGTGAATGGATGGTGGAGCAAGGTTTAGGAGAGATAGGAAAAACACAAAAATTATTAAGAGCTGCAAAGAATGGGAAATTGTGGAGAGCCTTGACCACCAATGTTTTGATGAGGCATATCACATAGAAGAAGATGATCACTATAATCGTTTTAAATAAATAATATTGTTTTTCTTTGTCTCTGCAGGTTGTTCAAGTCATAAGAGATGACATTTTGCCTTATGCTGGTACCATGCCAAAAGACTTCATCATGAAGATTATGGATATTCTAAACAAGGGCTCCATTCACTCGGCCACTTCAGACACATTCATTGGTAAGTTTTTGCTTTCTGTTTTATGTACTTACATATCACTTGATTCTGATATCTTTTGGTCTTAGAGCAGGAGACAAAAATTAGAAATAAGATATTTTATTTTCATCCTCAATTGAAGGAATATCGATTAAATACACTTGGACCACAATCTATCCATGGTACATAGGTTGAAAAAAATGGTGCAATTTGCAAATATGAACCATTTAAGAATCTATATCCTTCCATTAATCCATCCATCTAAAATAGCCAGACATTGGCTGATCAAAACCAAATTTTGGGGAGAAGTACAAACTGGTAAGGGGATAAAAAGTACAGTTGGTTTTACTTGGGTGCGTAGCTTAGTACAATAAATTTTCATTTATTTTTTTTTTTTTAAATTAAGTGTTTTATTATTTAACATACAAAATACTCCCACTATTTTAAAAATAGTTTATTGATCGAAATAACAAATACTTAAGAAAAACAATATCATTTTTTGCATATCCTTTCTTTAAGTTTATATATATATATATATATATATATATAAAAGTGAACATAGAAGTCAACACTTAGAGGTGACAGTCTATATTTACACACGCTCTATCTCTGATATTGAGCACTTTATTCTATAAATATAGCACACTTTAAGACTATATTTCTTCATATATATATATATATATATATATATATATATATATATATATATATATATATATATATAATTCTGGTAAAATATAATGCACAGTTGTAGCACTGTAAATATAAACGCAGTAGGGAGAGTTGAGTTTGTAAATCTTGACAAAAAAATGTTAGTGATAACTTCAACAATACTAAATAATTTGAGGATTTCAGCACATATTAGTGAGTTACAAAAAAATTCTATATCTGTCTGTATTTCTGAGATGAGGTATTATGTACACTATTTACATTATTCGGACTATTGTCCTCATCTTTGTCGCCATATTTATTACAACGTTTCGGCCCTTCAGTATCTGTCTATATTTCTGAGATAAGGTATTATGTACACTATTTACATTATTCAGACTATTGACCTCATCTTTGTTGCCATATCTATTACAACGTTTCGGCCCTTCAGTATCTGTCTATATTTCTGAGATAAGGTATTATGTACACTATTTACATTATTCAGACTATTGACCTCATCTTTGTTGCCTCAAGGATACATGGCACAGTGGATAAAGGCGTTAGTTAGATCCAGTGACTGGACCCAAAGAGTGTGAGTTCAGTACCTGGTTAAGGCAGTGGGGAATTTGGAGAGGGGAATTAATAGGGGATAACTGATAACTGGCATCCATTAAAAACATGGCACGTGGAACTAGAACAGTCTACCCCAGTGAGCGAAATAAAGGATTCAGTTCAACATTCCAACCACCTGAAGAAGGCCAGAACATACAACGGCCGAAACATTGTAATAAATATGGCGACAAAGATAATAGTCCGAATAATGTTAATACTGAAAAATTTCTAGTGTTTAAAAATTTTAATCTGGAAATCAACATCCTCAATTTATAAAAATAATTAAAATTTAAAAAAAAAAAGATTTTTTTTTTTTCTTGATTATGCTACAAATAAAAATTTTAAAATTTTGTAAAAAAAAAAAATTTGTTGAAAAAATAATTATTTACTTTTACTATGCGCAAACTGTTTACATTAAGTAGTATTAGATATAATAGTTTATTCTTTAATCCTATGCCACATAAGGATGTAAGCAATCATGATTTATGACAGATACTTATCTGTGGATTATCAGAGTGTCTTGGCAATGATTGGTTTCCTCATTGTCTTTTCCAGTGTCTAGAATTGTCGTCTTTCTCACAGACTGGCTGAGTACACTCCTTAGTTCCAACCTTCATGGCTTCATTCCCTTCGTATTCCATTTGTAAGATGTAAGTTCTACTTGAGTAGTGTCTTTCTGCGAACTACTGCTCTCTGGGTGTTGTCTCACTTGCTACAATCTTAATTCACTCAAGTCTAGTATTAATTGTTATTTTCCCACATGTCTGCATAAATTGTGCCTCTTACTCTGTAGCCCACTACCTTGAGTGGCTCTCGAGCTTTGTACATCACTGTAAAAAAAACTTCAAAGGTTAGGAAGGAAATGCCCATGAATACTAAAAAGTGAACGTGTGGGGTAATGGATAGCGAATCGGACTGAGGAATCCGAGAGCTGAGTCCGAATTCCAGTTGAATCCATTACATTCGCTCACGTGCTCATGAATGGTATGAATCCTCGTCTTCTTTCTCCAGCTTTGGGTGAATAGCAGGACAGACTGAGTTCTATAGCCTTGGATGGCAACTGCAGAAAAAAAATGGCAACCTACTGCGGGAAAAAAAATCTGCCTCGTCAGTCATATATCTAAAGATACATGATCGCCTAAGTGTGTATCACACATGGCTGACTGATTATATAATTATTGTTAAATTATATTGCCTCTCCGGCCAAAGTGTCAACTGTTCGTGTGACGTAACATTGTATCTAATTCTGCCTACAACAGACCTTTTTGTATACATTGGATTTGAATTTGTATCAACGTTGAACTCATTGCCGGTACGGATTGAGGAATTGGAGAGTTCAAGTTAGAGTCCATTACATTCACTTACATCCTAATCCCCTTGGGAAAGGTATGAATCCTCTTCTTCTCCTCCTCCCAGCTATGGGTAAATAGCAGAACAGACTGGGTTCTATAGCCTTGGATGGTAACTGGTCTACCGCAGAAAAAAATGACAACCTACTGCAGGAAAAGTTCTGCCTCATCAGTCATGTATCGAAAGATACATGATCGCCTAAGCGTGTATCACACATGTTAGGTGAATGAGTACCAAATGTTTCTTTATAAGGAAACATTTAATTCCACCATTACAATTTGGCACGGAAAGTGTTAAAGTTTCAGTTAACTTTGTTTTTCTTGTTACAGACACAGAGTCAAGTCGAAAGTTGCGTGAAGAATTTGCAAAAGGATGCTTTGAAACTTTGTTGCAGTTTTCATTCATTACCCGCAGTGCAAATGAAGGTTCGTTGACTAAAATGGCCGTGCAGTCTTTGTTGCAAAGATGCCAAGAAGTGGTAAAGAATTATGTGGAAGATGAA
Source organism: Acanthosepion esculentum (assembly GCA_964036315.1). Lineage (NCBI taxonomy): Eukaryota > Metazoa > Mollusca > Cephalopoda > Sepiida > Sepiidae > Acanthosepion > Acanthosepion esculentum. Next base: position 75,325,311 of record OZ038512.1, read on the forward strand.
CGGTTGAGTGGAAAGTGTCCATTACCCAGGTAAGTGCTGCCACTCTTGAGTCCATTTCTTCTTTCAATATCCTCTCCTCTTCAATAAAAGTTACTAATATATATATATATATATATATATATATATAATGTTAGATCAATAAGCCTGACACAACAGCTAAATTCTTAAATGTTGGAGTAAATGCATTGACAAAGGAGAATTTCTATTCAAAAACCAAAAATGGAATACTGCTGTCATATCTGGACTGGAGCTGCCAACTCTTCACTTTCTTGATAGTGTCCAAAGTATCTATGCAGCCTTGTGGGTGATAAATTATACCCCCCCCATAACCCCTTTCCCACAGATGAAACATTGCAAGCCTCTCACTAGTATATTTTGTAGAAAATATTCAAACAATCTACAATCTTTGGTTCCCCCAGCTCTAGCCAAACCGGGCTGCAGTCCTTGCTTGCCCACCCACCCCCCAGCTCTAGCCAAACCGGGCTGCAGTCCTTGCTTGCCCACCCACCCCCCAGCTCTAGCCAAACCGGGCTGCAGTCCTTCCTTGCCCACCCACCCCCCAGCTCTAGCCAAACCGGGCTGCAGTCCTTGCTTGCCCACCCACCCCCCAGCTCTAGCCAAACCGGGCTGCAGTCCTTGCTTGCCCACCCACCCCCCAGCTCTAGCCAAACCGGGCTGCAGTCCTTGCTTGCCCACCCACCCCCCAGCTCTAGCCAAACCGGGCTGCAGTCCTTGCTTGCCCACCCACCCCCCAGCTCTAGCCAAACCGGGCTGCAGTCCTTGCTTGCCCACCCACCCCCCAGCTCTAGCCAAACCGGGCTGCAGTCCTTGCTTGCCCACCCACCCCCCAGCTCTAGCCAAACCGGGCTGCAGTCCTTGCTTGCCCACCCACCCCCCAGCTCTAGCCAAACCGGGCTGCAGTCCTTGCTTGCCCACCCACCCCCCAGCTCTAGCCAAACCGGGCTGCAGTCCTTGCTTGCCCACCCACCCCCCAGCTCTAGCCAAACCGGGCTGCAGTCCTTGCTTGCCCACCCACCCCCCAGCTCTAGCCAAACCGGGCTGCAGTCCTTGCTTGCCCACCCACCCCCCAGCTCTAGCCAAACCGGGCTGCAGTCCTTGCTTGCCCACCCACCCCCCAGCTCTAGCCAAACCGGGCTGCAGTCCTTGCTTGCCCACCCACCCCCCAGCTCTAGCCAAACCGGGCTGCAGTCCTTGCTTGCCCACCCACCCCCCAGCTCTAGCCAAACCGGGCTGCAGTCCTTGCTTGCCCACCCACCCCCCAGCTCTAGCCAAACCGGGCTGCAGTCCTTGCTTGCCCACCCACCCCCCAGCTCTAGCCAAACCGGGCTGCAGTCCTTGCTTGCCCACCCACCCCCCAGCTCTAGCCAAACCGGGCTGCAGTCCTTGCTTGCCCACCCACCCCCCAGCTCTAGCCAAACCGGGCTGCAGTCCTTGCTTGCCCACCCACCCCCCAGCTCTAGCCAAACCGGGCTGCAGTCCTTGCTTGCCCACCCACCCCCCAGCTCTAGCCAAACCGGGCTGCAGTCCTTGCTTGCCCACCCACCCCCCAGCTCTAGCCAAACCGGGCTGCAGTCCTTGCTTGCCCACCCACCCCCCAGCTCTAGCCAAACCGGGCTGCAGTCCTTGCTTGCCCACCCACCCCCCAGCTCTAGCCAAACCGGGCTGCAGTCCTTGCTTGCCCACCCACCCCCCAGCTCTAGCCAAACCGGGCTGCAGTCCTTGCTTGCCCACCCACCCCCCAGCTCTAGCCAAACCGGGCTGCAGTCCTTGCTTACCACCCTCCCCCCAGCTCTAGCCAAACCCATCTGCAGTCCTTGCTTACCACCCTCCCCCCAGCTCTAGCCAAACCGGGCTGCAGTCCTTGCTTACCACCCTCCCCCCAGCTCTAGCCAAACCGGGCTGCAGTCCTTGCTTACCACCCTCCCCCCAGCTCTAGCCAAACCGGGCTGCAGTCCTTGCTTACCCCCAGCTCTAGCCGTCTTTCTTGTAGGTCTGATTGTACTTTTAGGATTGTTTTGCTTGACAGGTTAAATAAATCTTTTATTTCTCTTCGTATTTTTGTCTATTAACTAAACCCTTTCTCTATCCATATTCTATCTGGTTGTTTAAACTATTGCTAGAATATATTTCCTCTGTAAATCAAACTCTTCTGATAGTTCAAGTAGTTTTTCATGTAATCTATTAAAACTTTGTTGTTAAATTGATGCACCTACAATTATGTTCAAAGTATCTCCTCCACCTACTCTATTTTCTTGTGTATCAGTTTTAATATGACCTTGTATTTCTGATGCTAAAAATGGAATAATTTACATTCTTGACTATCATATATTTTCAGTTTGATATGACTTTATTATACTACTATATATTTATAAGCTATGAAAATGAAAAAAAATTGTTTTTTATTAAGAATAAAGACAGAAAACTTTATAAAAAGACAAGTAAATCAAATATAAAGAAACTTTATCTTTTAAATAACAATCATTACTGTTTGCATTTTTGCACAACAGTGGAGACATGTAAAAATATTTTGGATTTTCTCATTAGTATTCATTGCCGTTTCACTTTCTACCGAAAATGACTTCTGCTATTTTAAGATCTTTTATCCGCTCATATTGTTAGAAAGACAATTTCTACAATGAGCTGATGTCTTCACTTAGCAGATTTTGTTTTATTTACCCTGAAGCAGTCAAGACTCAAACAATGCTATGTTGCTTGCCTCAGGCAAGTTATGTCTAGTCTTCTCCATAAATGGTTGGTGTAAATTGTTTTACAACTACTTCCAGACTCTTGGCTTTAAGTTCTGATTTCTCCAAAAAAAAAAAAAAAAAAAATAATGAATTTTTTCTTAAATATTTGAGTTGCTTATAAAATCTTTGTTGTTTTCATTTTTTTTTTTTTCTCTTTTCAAGGCCACGTTTAGCAGAAATTGCTTCAGTTTTAAAAGCCATAACAACATTACTGCTGTCATTAAAGAAAGCATCACCCATCAATGGTAAGTTGTTGTTTTTGTTGTTGTTTTTTTTTAGATGTGATTGGCTTAAGGCAGAAGCCAATGTAAGTTTTTGTGTTTAGTCACATTCTTATTTTATATACAAATAGTCTTTTTAGTTTTGATGAATTTCTTTCGAGTTTTGTAACAAATTTAAAACATTAAAAAATCAGATCACTAAGCATGAATGTAGATCTCATACATTAAATTGCAAATCGAAATTGCTTTATTTTTAAAGATAGCACAATGTTGTTAAAATGTCCAGACAAACATCCTGCTAAGATGTGTCGTGTTATGCTTGTTATAACAAACCACAACTCCAAATAAAAATTGGGGACATTATTTACATTATTCAGACTATTGTCCTCATCTTTGTCACCATATTTATTATGTTTTGTCCCTTCAGTATCTGTCTATATTTCTGAGATGAGGTATTATGTACATTATTTGGACTATTGTCCTCATCTTTGTAGCCATATTTATTATGTTTTGTCCCTTCAGTATCTGTCTATATTTCTGAGATGAGGTATTATGTACATTATTTGGACTATTGTCCTCATCTTTGTCACCATATTTATTATGTTTTGTCCCTTCAGTATCTGTCTATATTTCTGAGATGAGGTATTATGTACATTATTTGGACTATTGTCCTCATCTTTGTCGCCATATTTATTATGTTTTGTCCCTTCAGTATCTGTCTATATTTCTGAGATGAGGTATTATGTACATTATTTGGACTATTGTCCTCATCTTTGTCGCCATATTTATTATGTTTTGTCCCTTCAGTATCTGTCTATATTTCTGAGATGAGGTATTATGTACATTATTTGGACTATTGTCCTCATCTTTGTCGCCATATTTATTACAACGTTTTGGCCGTTGTAAGGTTTGGCCTTCTTCAGGTGGTTGGAATGTCGAACTGAACCCTTTATTTCGCTCACTGGGGTAGACTGTTCTAGTTCCAGGTGCCATGTTTAATGAATGTCAGTTAACAGTTATCTCCTGTTAATTGATCCACTACATGGCACAGTGGATAAAGGCGTTGGTTAGATCCAGTGACAGGACCCAAAGAGTGAGTTCAATACCCGGTTAAGGCAGTGGAGAACTTTCAGAGGGAAATTAACAGGAGATAACTGATAAGTGACATCCATTAAACATGGCACGTGGAACTAGAACAGTCTACCTCAGTGAGCGAAATAAAGGGTTCAGTTCGACATTCCAACCACCTGAAGAAGGCCAAACCTTACAACGGCCAAAACGTTGTAATAAATATGGCCACAAAGATGAGGACACTAGTCCAAATAATGTACATAATACCTCATCTCAGAAATATAGACAAAAATTGGGCAATTATAATACAGATATTGCATTTTATTCTTTTTTTAATTTTTACAGCAAAAGCAGGTTGTGGTTTTCACTAGAAATTGAATGATTTAAAAAAACAAAAAAAAAACAAAAAAAAACTTTTTCTTTTTGTAACATATTTATAAATATTCAAAAATCAGATCACTACTATAGGGGCAAGCATGAATGTAGATCTTACACATTAAGTTGCAAATTGAAAGAACTTTTCTTTTTTTTCTTCTTTTTCAGTGGAGCCAACTGTGTGGCATCAAGTGATTCATCTGTATCCGTCTCTGGTTGAATGCACAACATCCTCGTCTCCTCAGGTTTGTAAGGCCCTTAAGGAAGCCTTACATGAATACAAAGATCTCCTGGCTCCACCCATGCCCCAAAACAATCAAAGTTGAACTGTTGTTAAGGGTAACATGTGGGCACAGAGTCTTAGGCCCGAGTAATGACTTATACTGGATACTGTGATGATTGTAGAGAGAGAGAGAAAAAAAAATAATGTAGGGATGTGATTGGACAGTTTAGATGATAAGAACAAGGAGGAGCAATGGCCCATATATATGGGTGGGGGAGATTTGAACCAGTTGACAAATAACAAAACCATTGAAAGTAAAGGTACCCTAACCCCCCAACCTTAATTTAATCTATTCTACCTAACTGTAACACCCCCCTCCTCTACCCCAGAGTTTGTACATACACCTAAAATAATAAGATAATGTCTGCATTTGCTTGGGAGGGTGGGTGAGGAAATCAGTAATGTTAAAAATTTACCTTGCTTCAAATTTTAACTGCATCAAAATATTACCTTTACATGATAAATAAGAACTGTTGTTACCATAAAGTTGACTTCAAGATATATAATGAAAATATTATTATTATTATTATTTTTTTTTTTTTAATAAATTTTACGAGCGGTTGTGTAAAAGTTCTCAGAGTAGCCCGCCTCCCAAAATCTGAAAATAAGTTTTTTTTCAGAGGTCGGAGCGAGGGCTTCTTATTTAGTGCTGAGGACTTTGCACTAACTTATCATAGTAAATTTATTTCCTGTTATAGAAATGTTTTTAGGAATAAAATTAAAAAAAACAATATTGAAAATTGTTAAGTACTGAAAACAGAGACATTTAAAAAAAAAAAATGAATAAAATGTTTGAAAAAAAACCACCAAAAAAACAATAATTCAATCCCCACTCTTTGCCCAGGAAAAAATTATGTGCACCTGTGCTTTTCATATAGGTACATATGAAGGCACATCTGCTTATATATATATATATATATATATATATATATATATATGTGTGTCTTTGTTAATAATTTGTGATTAACTCTACACCCAATTGTTTGTTTAAAAGCAATTAATTTAAAAAGAAATTATTAATTTTAACAATGAAGGACATTGGTCAACCATTTTTTTTTTATGTTTCCTTCTTTCCTTTTTATGTTTCTTTCAAGAAATTCAACGAAGAAAAATAAAAAGGGGGGGGCATATTCATGATGTAATTAAAATTAATTTTCTTAGAAAGGTGTTTTCTTTTTTAAATCCTTACCTGAACTTTCCAGAAAGGGAAAAAAATTTAAATAAAATATTCCAAATTTCTTTCCTATATACTTCCTTCCTTTAAAAAAAAAAAAAAAAAATATGCAAAATAAGAGGGGTGGGTGTCAAAGTGCAAACCTCTGTCCCCCCCACCCCCCTGCTCATCTGTTTTTCTTTGTTTTGCTAATTTTTTTTTTCCTTCCATTCTACACGATCTTATCTGGGCCTGGACTTTTTTTTGTGTTTAACTTTTGAAATCATCTCAAATAATTTTGGCTTTTTTTATCCAAAGCTGATTTCTACTAATCACATTGCAGATTTAGAGCATAACTTAAAAAAGAAAAGATGTAATTAAAAAAATCAATAAATGATTAACAATTGATTTAATTGTGTTATTGTTTGTTTCTTAGGTTTGTCTGGAAACGGGTTGTGGTGGCCTCATTCAGCAACTAATGTTCGATTACGGTGGCCTCGTTCATTGACTGACCATGTCAAATTATGCACTCTTTCTCAGAAACTAACATCATGTACATACAAAGTTTCATCTTAAATTCAAAAAGATGCCCTTTTGGAAGGAAGGGACAAATGCTGTCCGGGAGTCAGATAGGGATACTGTATTATGTGGCAATGGAGATATTTTGAGGAAGAAAGAAAGAAAGAAAGAAACTCATTTGCTGTAGAAAGAAAAAAAAAAAAAAAACATTTGCACAAGGTCTGTGTGATTATGGCTAAGTGGTTACAGCATTTGGATACTACTCACAATTCCCAGGTTCAAATCTTAGCATAGGTGATTTCTTGAAAATATCAGGCTGTGCAAGCAGTCCTAGGCACTTCCCAGTATTGCTACAAGCCATATGACAGGTTGACGCAAGACTTGGAAATGAAACACCTGTTCAGGAGTAGTAGTGCTGGCACAAATTCACAAGTCATCATGCCAGAGGGTTTGTTTAGTGGCTAATCATGTCAGGTTACAGTGGCCTCATTCAGCAACTAATCGTGTTGGGTTACAGTGGCCTCATTCAGCGGCTAATCATATCAGATTATGGTGCCCCCCCCCGTTCAGTGGCTAATCATGTCAGGTTACAGTGGCCTCATTCAGCAACTAATCCTGTCGGGTTACAGTGGCCTCATTCAACGGCTAATCATATCAGATTACGGTGGACTCGTTCACTGGCTAATCATGTCGGATTATGGTGGCCTTGTTCAGCAACTAATGTCAGATTACGGTGGCCTTATTCAGTGGTTAATAATGTCAGATTACGCTGGCTCCACTAGGCAGCTACTCATGTCAGATTATGGTGGCCCCACTCAGCAACTAATCATGTTGGATTACGATGGCCTCGTTCGTTGACTGACCATGCCAAATTATGCACTCTTTCTCATAAACTAACATTATATACAAAGTTTCATCTTTGGTACCTCAACTTAACACCGTCCTGTCGGCTGGGACTGTAGAATACACTGACTGCACCCATTCAATGGGGCATCCTGGGATGACGATAAACTACATCTGCGTCCTGGGTAAGACGATAAACTACGTCCAACAGCAAGACCTCTGATCAGGAGATTTTGAGGAGCATGGAACCACCTCCTAATTGCTGGAGTTCCAAGGTCCACCCTGGCCTGGGGTGGTAGCACCTGTTAGGGTCCCAGCTATGGGCAAATATTTAATTCCGAAACTGAGGTAAAAAGAATTATAAAAAGTGTAACAATAGGTTTTAATACCAGAAATACTTTGTAAAAATATTATTACCAGCTATACATTTTTAAGGAAAAAATATTAACAGAAATAGATTTTTGACAAAACAAAAATACTACCAGAAAAACAAATTTGTCGGCATTAAATTAAATTAAACAGTGAAGTTGATACACCCTAAAAATCCAAACCAAACCAAACCAACCCTAAACTTAACAAATTCAAGTGTAGTTACATCGCATTTTACTGTTGAAATGGCTGGATGTAACTGTCAGTTCTGTGCTAACAGATTCTTCCAGCTTCTTATCAGGTCCTTTCACCTTAGTGGATTTATTGCCTTGCTTTGGTGTGAAATGTTTTCATTTTTTTATTTATTTATTTTCTTTAAAAAAAAAAAAAAAAAAAAAAGGATTCCCAACAGAATTCTAATGTTTGGTCATTTTGTCAACTCTTGTTTGTGTGTCAAATGAGAGACTCCATTTTAAAATATTCCATAAAGCTTTAAGATAGGGCAGTTAGTCACAGTCACACACACACACACACACACACACACACACCCACCCAGCATCACCTCCCTTAAAATAGTTTCTAATGTGTTGCCCTTTTAAAAACAAGAACCTGCTTATAGTTCTCTATTCCAACGATCACAGGTTACTGTAACATTAACATCTTAAAAAAAACGGAGACCTTTATTTTTGCAGCCTTGCAAATTAAAGTGCACCCCATGTAAACAGATTCCCTCAACATATTCAATTTTAGTTCCCTCGCTTCATTGGGGGAAATTAAATTCCAATGCCATTTTTGACATGTATTTCTTTTCAAATTTATTAGATTTATAGAATTCCTTCCAATTGTGGCACATCTTTAATGAATTTTGTGCGTGCGTTTGCCAATTCGGATTTATTTTCGGATTTCTTTTAAAAACAAGTTCCAAGAACGTTTTCAGCAGAAGCATTTTCACTTCACAAAATGCATATATCTTCAAAAAGGGGAGCACTTTCAAGGTGACAGCAGCCAATAATGTCCAGGTAAGCAAACCTTGTTTCCACATGACCATTCTGATAAGTATCACAATTTGTGTGTGTGTGTGTGTGTATATATATATATATATATATATATATATATATATATATATGTATAATATATATGAATGTCAGTGTGTCACATGTTTTCAACTTTAATCCTGGAGACCGTAGCCTGATGTTTTATACCATTTTGGAATCAGGTCGACTCTGTGAGCAAGTTAAAACCATTCCAGGCTGGATCTGGACTTGCAATCCTGAAATTTTGGATTCCCAAGTTTTCATTACTGCAATTGTTTTCGGCAATTTTTGTGACAATTTTTTTGTACGATAACAATTTTTATAACTTGGGAATAATTGAAATTAATTGAAAGCGAAAGTCACCTCACCTATGAAATAAACATAACTGTTTGTACAGAAAGTCAGGACCTACATGCATCAAATTGTTTTTAAATTAAGTGGGAGTGAAAGAATTATTGTTGAACTTTTAAAAGGTAAGCTTAAGTATTAATGCAATATTCAGTGATCAGTTTTGAGTTCTTCTGTAGTTTATTGTTGCCTATCGCATCTACTCCTCCCAATCTATTGTGATGAAGGCCCAATCAAGAGCAAAATGCAGGAGCTAGCTTAAATGCCGCCTGATATTAAGTGTAGATATGTATATGAAAAAGAGAGAAACTGCAAACGTTTTTGGTTATATATGGATTTGTTTTAGTGTATATAAAAACGGGGAGTTGATGCTGGCACTATTTGAGTAGATTTATTTTGAGAAATATGTATCAGATTGTAATTATGAGCATCGGTTACTTAATTGAGTAGATAGCATAATTATTTAGTTATTTATTTATTGTTAGTAGGCCATTGAATTTTTTTTTTAGTCGGTAAATTACAAACGTGTATACATGATTTTTTTTGTTTTGTTTTTTAGCGAATTTATTTTGAGAAAGCTCTAGTATAGATAGCTTTGAGTTGTATATCAGTGTAGGTTTAGTTAAAGATTTAGGATGGATATGGTATTAGTATTTAAAAGGTAAAACACGGATGTAAACAATGCAATAAAGATACCAGCTTACCTCGGTATGGATTCCGGAAATAAAAAAACAGATGTAGTAATAAGACACCATTATATAGAAGAGGAGTGTGAAAAGCCCTGTTTTCATTGGCTGACGCTGACTGATATATGTCAATAAGAACGGTCGAAGTCCAGCCTTACTAGTTTAATAATTACTCTTTTTTGCAATGTCGCTTTCAAGGAGGCGGCCTGTTTCACCTAGATTCAGGTCGGGGTTGCTGTTGGAGCCGATATGATAAGAAACCCGAAATCGGCAATGAGAACAGTGCATCACTGAAGACCACCCTTGATGCATCTAAAATGTATGACTTAACTATATTTTATTCTTCATAATAGGAAGAATGAAATATATATACACTAAAACAAATCTACATTATAATCAAAAATATTTGTGGTTTCTCTCTGTTCTTTAAATATATATTTTTCTCTTGTTGGAGCAATTATAACTTTTTCCCTGATAAATACACACACACACACACACACATATATATGTGTGTGTGTGTGTGCGATACTATTTAGCTATGGTAATTGGCTAAATAATTAACCATAGAAATTAAAAACGGGAAATACTTAAGGCGAGAAAGAGCTATATCAAAAGACAGACCGAGCGACATTATTTTTTTAACAAAAAAAAAAAATGGGTAAAGATTTCATTTTCATTTACGAAGAAAGATATTTTCCTTTTCGCAGAAGACAGAAAATTCGTAAAAGAAGCAGATTTCGGATTCTGTCAGAATTAATTAATGTCATGATAAGAGAGTGACACGACAAGTGAGACAGAATACAGGGAAGAATTGTGATACACCACACATGTAGCAATAATAAAAATTTCGATTTTGGTCAGCTACACGTAGGCAGAAGAAATCAAAATTCGGTTATCTTGGATTCCAACGAAGGAACCCAGCCGTATGAATACAGACCTTGATATGGTCATTGTTACTGCCTGTTCAAACTGTTAACAACAGACATTCTGTCACCGAGAATGGGCATCTGGAAATGTGACAATATTGAGACGAGAAAGACAAAGTGATTTGGTCTTCAGGTTGAAATGACCACCCAGTTAAAAGTTGACTGCGGTAATTAATGAGTCGGCGGAGAATTCCGCTAATGAATTCCAGGTGACCCAGGATAAGATAAAAAAAATTAATGGCCGCAATGTGCGATTCATAAGAATTCTGTCCAATAGAAAAGAAAGAAAGAAAAGGGAAGATAATTTTTTTCTTTGGGTGATAATTGTAAACTGATGCCAGTCTAGCCACACCCATACTGCCAAGAGATCATTGGCTAAGTGGTAGCATGGGTGATAGGTGGAGGTGAATGTATGAGAAAGAAGGAGAACTTGTTGACGCCCACTAAGAGGATTGGTATGAAATACCAATATGAGAAAGGAAGAGTCTAGGAGAATAATTCTCCTTCGACCTCTCCTCACGGACGAGGGAGAGAACCCCTCTAAAACAGAAAGTAATTAACTTCCAAAAATGGGAAGTGATCAATTTTTCTTTCCGAAGACAAAGAGAATTCTTGTTGGGAATTGAGAATTATCGAGGAACCCAAACCACCTCCGGCCCCACACCGGGTTTTGGTTGGTGTCCATATAAACGAACGTCCCCAGGCGTTCAGGAAGAGGGTAGCAGTTCCAGTTGAGTTGAGTTGAGTTGGAAACCGTGCCTCACAGAAGCTGACCGAAAGATTTCCACGTTCTTTCTTCCGATTTAGACTTCCTACCAAACCAAGTTTTACTGAATATCGATTTAAGATACCAAAAGCAGTTTATTGAAAAACAACTTAAGATATCAAAACTCGCTTAAGAAATGCTTAAGAAACGCAAGAAGTGTCACAAATCCATAGAAGCGGGCTGGGAGAGAGAGACGCACTCCTGTATTCAACAGACAGATATAACGATAATTGTTATTTGTCAACACATTTGAACCTCTTGAGTTTGTTTCATAATTTTTCTTTTACATACACTTGTGCAGTATCACCTTTACCCTGGATTCAACTCGCACTATGGCCTGATGCCTGATTGATTTCGTCTACCTAAGATCAAATCACAACGTGGGTAGGTTAGACTAGAGATCAAAGCAGTCACTTCGGTGACCAGACGTTGGAGGCGTGCTGAGAACGACAAAGCTGATACCGAATCTAACCAGATACCGGGAGGTCAGTGTCACATATTAGGGCAGTGATCGACGCTCGAGCGATTGTGGGTGTCATACAATTGGTGCTGTGACCAAGACATCGACCGCGACCACCCAAACAACAATAGGGGTTAGTGTCACAATTGCTGCTGCGACCAAGACATCGACCGCGTCCACCCGAACCATCCAAGGGTTAGTGTCACATATATATTCCACCCCAAAAATATATACACACTTCAGGAAAGGAAAACCTTTTCATTCATCGTTTTATCAAAATGCAATCACACTGTTTGTTGCAGCATTTCATTGACAGCACTTAGACAAGAACATAAAAAGACATGTGGATCAATCCGACTGTATCCTTTGTCCAATGTTGTTGAAGCAGTAGTTGGCCATAATAATAAATAAGTACTGTAAGCTAAAGGCCACCATTTTGAGCATCTCTTGTGATTGTCAAGTCTAAAGGTAACTTGTATTAATCTCATGATATCCGAATAAATTTAGAATTTCAATATCTATACAAGTTTATCCTGAAATCCTTTCCTGAAGTGTATATGTATTTTTAGCAGACTGTGTGTGTGTATATATATATATATATATATATATATATATATATATATATATATAAAAATATAAAAGTGAACATAGAAGTCAACACTTAGAGGCGACAGTCTGTTTCATGCTAGATGCAATCATCAGGCCACGAGTGCTGTTATTTTTCTTGGCTATTTATATATACGGGTCAGTGATGCATTGTGGGTAGTCTATTTTGGCGGTTATTTTACTGAAAAAAACCCCCAAAAAACCAAGTGAAATAATTTGACCCAAATTTACTTCCGGTAAAATAACCGCCAAAATAGACTACCCACAATAAGCTATATAAACAAATTTTTACTACATTAATAAAAACACTGATCAAAATAAAAAAAATAAATAAATATATAAGATAAAAAATAAAAATAAATAAAAACAAGCAAAATAATTTGACACAAATAAATAAATAAATAAACAAATAAATGACTTCCGGTAAAATAACCGCCAAAATAGACTACCCACAATGCACCACTGACCCGTATATATAAATAGCTGAGAAAAATAACAGCACTCGTGGCCTGACGATTGCATATAGCATGAAACAGACTTCTATGTTGACTTTTATATTTACACACGCTCTATCTCTGATATTGAGCACTTTATCCCATAAATATAGCACACTTTAAGACTATATTTCTGTATATATATATATATATATATATATATATATAAAATTATGACTGATACTACTTACAAATTGTTCAATTTTATGAAAACAAATTGGTATGTTTGACCTTGACTGTTCCACATCTGGCAGCCTGGGATTTTTTTCCAGCTTGATGTACAAGAATTTTCAGCCCTGCTCCTGGCAAGGCTAGCATTTCCTCAAGCACCTCAAGAGACAGCTTTGGTACATCAAACATTCCCTCAGAGTCCATTTGTATCATTGAAATTTTTCTTCTAAGAAGATATCTACCAAAACGAAATTGTCATCTACTCCTCTGCCTGTCAAGAAAGAAAGAAAGAAAGAAATGCTATTGCTGACACGAAAATGATGGTGATTAAACAGATACAAAGGAAGAAAGAAAATTTGATTACCTATGATATCTAGTTATCACACTCTATTCTGTCGATGATTTTGAAGGACAGAGAAAGAATTTGTAAAGCCGTGAAAGGTTCTGCACCTATGTGATTGACAGTTATAACAAAGCAACAGACTGGATCCATCCACAAAATGAAGAAATTGCTGTATATACGGATGGATGGACCTAAACTTCAGCAGAACCATTTGTGCATATTTCAGACTTTGAAATACGACAGAGAAGACTGCTGTCAAGAAATTGTAGCAAGTACTGGCTGCTTCAAGAGATGCAAGAAAAGATTTAAAAATTATAGTATTTGATTAACTGGAGAAGCAGTGATTGCAGATGAAGAAGCTGTGTTTTCTCCACATCGTGAAATTTATGAAGAGAAAAAGCAACTCTACCAACTACTTCAAGCCCTGCCCTAGCTGATGCCGTCGGCAGTCCACAACCAAGCACCAGCGGCTAATAAGATGTTTTGTATTTGTATGTATTTTGGTATGTTTTGCAACTAACATGTTTTCTGTCTTTTTACACCTGCATTTTGGTGTTTTCTCTCTCTCTCTCTCTCTATATATATATATATATGTGTGTGTTTTCTCTCTCTCTCTATATATATATATATATATATATATGTGTGTTTTCTCTCTCTCTATATATATATGTGTGTGTTTTCTCTCTCTCTCTCTCTCTATATATATATATATATAGAGAGAGAAAACACCAAAATGCACGTGTAAAAAGACAGAAAACATGTTAGTATATATATATATATATATATATATATATATATATATATTTATCCCATGACCCATAGGGGCACTATGTGTACTGCAGCCACAGTAGAAGTGGCGTTTCTTGGGCAAGATAGCCTGATAGAGCCTAACCTTCTATAGGCCAGTTTTGAATTCAGTTTTTCCTTCTCCTAGACTGGTTGACACCCAAGGTTATAGAACCCAGTCTCTTCTGCTATTTACCCATAGCTGGGGGGGAGAGAAGAGGATTCATGCCTTTACCAAGGGTATTAGCATGTAAGTGAATGCAATGAATTCGACTGGAATTTAAACTCGGCTCTCTGATTCCTCAATCTGCACCACTATCCATTACTCTACTACGTCTGGTTGGTGCGACAGATTCACAAAGAATATTACCAAAAACTACATGGCTTGAAAACTAGCAACAGCTAGAATTGCTAGCACATGGAACTCAAAGAGAAAATAATGACATAATCAAGATGTTTCCGTATGACTTGAAACAAATGGTCAAGAAAGAAACTGCCACTGATACTAGAAAGAGACTTGAGAAACTAATTTTCTTTATATATATAGCAAATGTTAAACCAACTATACTATAATATACAATGTTTGACTTAAACCTGATGAACGTAAGAATCAGAAAGAAAACAATGTGTAGAGACGGTACACGTGGTACCAAATGTAAAGAAATCATAAAAATTATTTAAAAAATGCAATACAGCCTAAAGAAAGATAAAAAGATTTCAAAATTAATTACAGGCTGACTTACAAGTGACAGATTATAACCAATAATGCTTCTAAGTTGGCAAATTCTCCCATTTTTATTTGTGTTTGGGTGTACTCTCAGCCGAAAGAAATTCAAATTTATGCCTTTATCAGGGATTAAACATCCTATTTTCATAACCAATAAGAAGAAGCTACCTGTAATAAAAATGGTACTCAATATTTTGGGCAATATGGTCAGAAAATGAAATTATATTTAGTGAACTTTAAGTAACTCAATGACAATTATGAATTAATTTGATTTATATCTCATCACAAGGTTCTAATCAAAGCATTTTGGTATAATCAACAACGATAATGATAATTGTATGAATAATTCATGGAGGAAAAAAAAGGTGTTCTTATGCTTCCTGTTTTTTTCTATAAAAATGTTTTTTTCTCTTGTTTCCTCTTATGCTTCATGTCTTTTTCTTTAAAAATGTTTCCTTTTTTATGATTCTTTTGCATTTGTTTCATGTCTTTTCTATAAAAATATTTTCTCTCTTTTCTATTGTTTCCTCTTATGTTTCATGTCTTTTTCTTTAAGAATGTTTCCTTTTTTATGATTCTTTTGCATTTGTTTCATGTCTTTTCTATAAAAATATTTTCTCTCTTTTCTATTGTTTCCTCTTATGTTTCATGTCTTTTTCTTTAAGAATGTTTCCTTTTTTATGTTTCTTTTGCATTTGTTTCATGTCTTTTCTATAAAAATATTTTCTCTCTTTTCTATTGTTTCCTCTTATGTTTCATGTCTTTTTCTTTAAGAATGTTTCCTTTTTTATGTTTCTTTTGCATTTGTTTCATGTCTTTTCTATAAAAATATTTTCTCTCTTTTCTATTGTTTCCTCTTATGTTTCATGTCTTTTTCTTTAAGAATGTTTCCTTTTTTATGTTTCTTTTGCATTTGTTTCATGTCTTTTCTATAAAAATATTTTCTCTCTTTTCTATTGTTTCCTCTTATGTTTCATGTCTTTTTCTTTAAGAATGTTTCCTTTTTTATGATTCTTTTGCATTTGTTTCATGTCTTTTCTATAAAAATATTTTCTCTCTTTTCTATTGTTTCCTCTTATGTTTCATGTCTTTTTCTTTAAAAATGTTTCCTTTTTTATGATTCTTTTGCATTTGTTTCATGTCTTTTCTATAAAAATATTTTCTCTCTTTTCTATTGTTTCCTCTTATGTTTCATGTCTTTTTCTTTAAGAATGTTTCCTTTTTTATGATTCTTTTGCATTTGTTTCATGTCTTTTCTATAAAAATATTTTCTCTCTTTTCTATTGTTTCCTCTTATGTTTCATGTCTTTTTCTTTAAAAATGTTTCCTTTTTTATGATTCTTTTGCATTTGTTTCATGTCTTTTCTATAAAAATATTTTCTCTCTTTTCTATTGTTTCCTCTTATGTTTCATGTCTTTTTCTTTAAAAATGTTTCCTTTTTTATGATTCTTTTGCATTTGTTTCATGTCTTATCTATAAAAATGTTTCATCTCTTTTTCTTATAAAAGAAACATAAAAGAGGAAACATATATGTTTGTTTTCTGTCTTTTCTATAAAAAAAGTTTCATCTCTTTCTTATAAAAGAAACATAAAAGAGGAAACATATGTTTGTTTTCTGTCTTTTCTATAAAAAAAGTTTCATCTCTTTCTTATAAAAGAAACATAAAAGAGGAAACATATATGTTTATGTTTTCTGTCTTTTCTATAAAAATGTCGTGGCCAACTCAAACAGGAAACCGAGGATAGAAAAACAGTTTGAAATGATCACAAAGGATACTACAAAAAAATGAACCATTACTCAAAGCAAAAAATTACAAGCCACAAATGCCACTCAAGGCAGAGTGTTTCTGAACGATGTTACTGTAAGGGTGTGAAATGTGGCTAATATAAGGTTATGTAAGATAGATAAAGTTTTGTAGTGATCAGAAAAGCATCCATTGAGTATACGGTTCAATAATGGAACAGTTCATGGGAAGAAGTACTCCAAATGGAACTTCCTCCTTACTAATGGAATACAAAAGGAATAATGATGTCAACTTTGGGTACATGCCATGGTGGATCCTAGCTGGAAAGACCTGGATTGGTGGAATGAAGAAATGCAGCTCGTCCTAAAATCTGCCATTAAAATAGTGCTTGACGAGCAATGTCTCATCTGTAGGACAGGGTTGGCAAAGTGCAGAAACACCCACAAACTTTGTTGCTCCTCTAGAGACAATGGCATCAAGAAGATGCTTGTACTTAACATCAGGTTGGTTGTTTTTGTATAGTAGCCTTTTAATGCCTCTACGGATTATTTAACACTGAAATCTAAATATCTGACTATATCTCTGAGATGAGGTATTATGATTACTTGCATTATTTACATTATTCGGACTGTTATCCTCATCTTCATTGCCATATTCACAATGTTTCGGCAGTTGTACGCTCCGGCCATTATGTCTATGTCTCTCTATATCTCTGTCTATATCTCTGAGATGAGGTATTATGATTACTTGCATTATTTACATTATTCGGACTGTTATCCTTATCGTCATTGTCATATTCACAATGTTTCGGCCATTGTACACTGCAGCTTTCTTCCGGTGATTGGAATTTTGAACCGAACCCTTTTTTTTTTGTCCACTGAGGTAGATTGTTCTAGTTCCACGTGCCATGCCTCTTCTGGATGTCTCAGTTAGTTCTTCCCCTTCAACTCAAACTGAGAAGTAATCCTTTTTTTTTTCGTCCACCAGGTTCGGTTCAAAATTCCAATCACCTGAAGAAGGCCGAAGCATACAAATGTTGGGAACGTGACAATGAAGATGAGGATAACAGTCCGAATAATGTAAATAATAATGCATGAAATCTAAATATTTTCTATGCAATCTTATGGCTTCAACTAGATATTTTGTACTTTCAGGCAAACGTAGGTTTGGATATATAGTTTGTTGATAAAATCTGTTGTTGGTAATTTTAGTATAAAAATGTATTTTTACACTTTAGTGTTTGTATTAATTGTCATTTTGCTATAAACATGTACTACTATTGGTCATTTTTCTCATAAATATATTGCTGGTATTTTTACCATAATGTATTTTTTTTTTTTTTTTTTAAGCGTATCACCCCAAGCAAGGCTGGAGGCCACTATCACACATGGGGTTATAGAAGGGTTGGAGGAAGAGCAGATAGGAGTGGTAAAGGAGAGGATGTGGAGAAAGAGAAAGACGGTGGGTCGATCAAGGCAAGGGGGTTACAGAAGATTTGGAGCGAGAGCAGATAGGAATGAAAGATGAAAGGATGTGGAGAAGGGAAGTGGATAGATCAAGGCAACTGGAGATGTCGATTGACGCTACACTTAAACCGTTGGAGATTGTATTTGTCAGGGTAACAGTAATAGGGAAGGGAGTTCCATAGGCGAGATATGAAGCTATTGGAGTAAAAGAGACGTCTACATCTAACAGTTTCAACGGTGAGGGGGTGTGAACGGGATGCCAGCCTCGTAGGACGTTTAAATTCACGAGGCCTAGGGATGAAAATCAAAACAGTGTTTTCCCATAGCTAGGACCCTAATAAGTGCTACCACCTCAGGTCAGGGAACAACAGCAATTAAGAGCTGGTTCCATGCTCCTCAAAACCTGCGATCTCCCAATCAGAGGGCTCAGTGCTGGATGTAGTTTATCGTCACTTAACATCAGTAAGAGACAGTTATCGTTTTTTTGGGACACAGGAGAGCTTGAAAATTTGATACTCAAAGAACAAATTGAATGTAAAAGAGAGAGATAAAAGCAATGCACAATGTACCTGGCAAG
>OZ038512.1:75344248-75406748 GCA_964036315.1 Acanthosepion esculentum
TTTTTACTACTACAATAGTAATTATTATTATTACTACTATTACAATAATTATTTTTAAAATTGGAAATCGATTCTGGCTGTTAGATGTTTAGTCCAGTTGATGACGTCATATCTCACCTCCTACCCACAGTTTAGAAACATAACGTATAAACTGTTCCAAGTAGCACTGTTACCAGCACACACCTGAGTATGTCAAGTATTTCCAAGGCATCTTTTAAGGTAGAGAAATTCCTAGTGTGCCAATCATGATAGGGATGATTTCTGTTGCTATTTGGTATTTCTCTTATTATTATTATTATTATTATTATTGTCATTAAAGTCTGCTGCTGTAATTGATGGAAAGGATGGCAGTGTTCGGTCTGGTTTTCTCCAGTAGTTTTTCCCCTCGATTTGTTTTATGGCATATTAACCTCAATGGCTTATTTAATGCTGTCAAGATTTTTTATTGCTGCTAATATGTTTTTATTTTATTCAAAAATGTATTGCTGGTAATAATTATTTTCTTCAAAAATTCATTGCAGGTAATAATTGTTTACAAAAATGTACTGTTGGTATTAAAACCTATTTTTACACTTTCATAATGTTTTGATCCCAGTTTGTGGGCTATCTATTTGCCCATAGCTGGGACCCTAACAGGTGCTACTATTCTGAGTCAGTGTGGATCTGGGAACACCAACAATTAAGAAGTGGTTCCATGTTTCTCAAAACCTCCTGATTAGAGGCCTTGCTGTTGAACATAGTTTATCGTCTTATCCCAGACGCTTTTTCCCCCCCCTTATGTAAATTTATATTTAATTGGAAACTAGGAGTCAGATTAGAGTGGAAATTACACCAATTGTGCTACAGTCTGCTGCTGTTGTATTATAATAACAAACATCCAGATTTATAGTGATTTTCTAAACATAGCTTAGATGTGGCACAAGGCTGAAAGTATCGGGTCCCCAGTTAGGATTGAACTTGCTATTCAGTCATAATTGAGCTAGCGAGGCAAACTTGCTAAACATTACACCATGTTGAAGTGCCCAAACGTGCAGAAATATGATCCTAAATTTTAGATAGAGGAATGAGAATAGTACAACTTTCTGAAAGGTTACTAATATGACAGAGACGCTTGAGAAAACTGACTAAAATCTTGTTACAATAAAAACCAGGATGGGGATACTAACACAAGTAAGTAAATATGTGCAAGCGTCCTGGGATTGCAAAGTAAATATTTGTCGCAGATTATTTCCATAACACAGAGAATAAATCACTAAGTTTAGACTTGAACATCGGGAGGCAGAAAGAAATGCTGAAAACTCAATTTGCAGGTAATATCTCACGAATCACAATGCACGTAACCAGTCAGAAAAATAACTCACACTCCAACAAAAGCAGTAGCCAAAATACTCGACTTGTCCCCCGATTCGAGAACACCAACTGCTTTTATCGGCCGAGCATTTTTTTTTATTCGTCGACAACTGGGAGAGGACGTTCAATTTTTGCATATCAAAATACTTTTACAGCAACTCCTGCGATGGACTTATTTTTTTAATTTAAATATTCCGTCTTCAGCATGTCATACGAAATACGTGGCCTTTTTTTTTTTTTGGTAAGTAATTTTCTTTTTTGCCACATTTTCTGTTGTAGGATACACGCAACACGCTGTCGCTTGGTTTGACGAGGTAAGTCGCCGTTTTCTTTGCTATATGTCATAATAATAATAATTTTTCATGTAAAAAAAATAAAACTAATATTAAGCATGTAGCTATACGAGGCTGGGCTGAAACGTTCATAGGCATCACTCCTTCATCGTCAGCCTGAGATGCGAGATGTTGCATGGATTAATTTCAACTCTTCTTATTAATAACTGCATTGTTTCTTTCCAGGTACGCAGGCTGGCTGAAAAGTTCATAGGCTGACTATGAAGAATTGATGCTGGGTTTGTGAAATCTTGCACGTTTTAATTTCAACTTTCCTTTCCAGGTATAATAGCATCTGACTGTTCATCCTGTTGGTCAAAAAGTCATCAACTGCAATTATGACGCCATCGTCACTTGCCGAGTGCTTTTTTTTTATGCTGTGACACTGATGACATTCAAACCAAGAGTAGGGAGTTCCTAGCTACAATCACATACAGCAGCCATTGAAACCAGGACCGGATCAATGTCCTAATGAAAAAAGACCTGTTTCATCAGATTTTGAAGATCGTCAATAAACACAATGTCTCTGTTGGGTTCATCAATTTGAGCCAATCATCCTGAAAATGTTGAAGGAAACCAGCTAGATCCGACTCAAACAATGTCAGATTTTCTTATGATGTGATCAGCCTAGTGTGCACTTCATCAGGTGTCAGAAGACGTGGCACCCACGGAGCAAAAACTTTGGTCATGTTGCAGAACATTCTCACCTGTTATATGCTAATAGCATTGGCTATTTGATTTACAGTCAATCACCTGTTATTCATCACGATGTGGTGAATAACGATCAATGTTTTTCTCCGTTGTGGTAAATGCAAGGATGTCGAGACTTTGGGTCATATTCAAGGCTCCCTCTTCCCCTCCTAAATACAGCTATCCACTTTTACACTGGCGATGAAGGTGGCGTGCCATCTCCTAATGTAGCAACCATTCTGGGGGGGGGGTAAACCCTTTTTTCTGCAGTTATGTGATAACACCATGATGTCAAATTTTGTCCATTTTCAAGAGAATTACTGCTTGCTTTTGAAGTTGTCTTTGAACAGTCAGATGTCAATTTACCTGGAAAGAAATAATACAGTTATTAATAAGAATATTTGAAATTAATGAATGTAAGACTTCACATCTCTAACTTTCAACTTTTATAGTCAGCCTATGAACATTTCAGTCCACCCTTGTCCAAAATATTATAATCATATTAAGTAATATTATATATATATATATATATATATATATATATATATTAGAGTGTGCAGATTATATTTTATATCAAAGAAACAATTAAGATTCCTATTTAATTCTTTGTATAAATTATTTACATTATTCGGCCTATTGTCCTCATCTTTGTCGCTATGTTTATCACAACATTTCAGCCGTTGTACACTCTGGTCTTCTTCAGGTGGTTGCTCACTGGGTTAGACTGTTCTAGTTCCACGTGCCATGTCTAATAGATGTCAGTTATCTCCTGTTAATTCCCCTCTGAAATTTCTCCACTGCCTTAACCAGGTATTGAACTCACACTCTTTTGGGTCCTGTCACTGGATCTAACTAACGCCTTTATCCACTGTGCCATGTGTCCTGAAGAAGGCCGGAGCGTACAACAGCCGAACGTTGTGACAAAGATGAGGACAATAGTCTGAATAATGTAAATAATACTTCATCTCAGAAATAGAGACAGAGCAATGTTAATATGATTAATGGCGAAATCACTTCGCTAACAGGACTTAATGAGACATTAACTTACTATCAATTTCTTGAATAATAAGATCCTTATATTCGACTTGTTGTCAGATGGACGACATAGGCCAAGTACTTTTGACAATTTCAGATTGTCATCTTCAGGGCACAATTTCCCTATACATAGACAAACACTAAGACGAAGTATATGTAGACCGAAAAATGTTAATTTGAACATTTTTACTTAATGGAGCCATTTTATGGCCTCTCTTTGGCACATCAACATTAACAAACCTGGTAATCAAAAAGTTATGATTTTTTTCACTTCTGGATCTGGCCGTGAATAACAAGAACTGCAGATTCTCTTCTTCAGGACGTCGGCGATCATGGCTCTTTATGACTTCCTATCATTTGTTTTGTCTTTTTACTATCTCTCTTAATGTCTGCCAACCATTTGCACAAGCTTGTTAGGTAGGTTATGCAATGTTTTCTTTTGTCCCTCTTTCCATCACTGTCCTGTGAGTGTCAAATACTCCAAGCCATCTTCCCTCATTATATGCCCAAAGAATTTCAACTTTGTCTTTTTGATTTTGATTTTCCCTAAAACTTTGTCCTTGCTCACATCTTGAGTCCATAGTATCCTCATCAACCTTTTATACAACCACTTTTCCCCTCTTCATCCCTGATGAGGAGATCGGCCTGTTTATTTTAACTAATTGTGTACTGTATTTCTTGATGGTGGAGTCACTGTTTTTCCCTGAAGACATAAACCTCGAAAATTTGACTTGCGTCCTACACGCAGATTTAGATTATGCATGCACCAGTCTCGGGAGACTCTGGAGTCAAGCTCAGGTTGAATGGATAAACTGTCGCTTCTCATCTTTCCAATGCAGAAGGCCGAGATAGCTAGAACAAACTGTTATCCAGGCTATAGGTTCCACCCCCACAATCCACTGGAAAAGCAAATGCTGATATAGATGCTTCCAGTGCCATCACAATTCCGCAAGGTTGAGTCCCAATTACTTTCCCCAGGAGTGAGTATAGCCACAAGTCAGTAGAGGTTGTATATACATAAATCCCTTTTTAATCATTAGAATGTACTGATATAGCCATTAGAGACGAGTGAATTCTATTGTAGATAAAGTTTCAAGCACATCATTCTTTCTGGCCTTCTCATTTCCCATCTCTCCAGTGCACATGACCTGGATAGGTACACCCTTGTGCAAATTAATTGAAACAACTGCTTTAGTTTCCTTTCTTTCACCATTCGGTCAGTTTTAGACTCACTGGGGTGAGAGGGTGTAATCGATTTCTACTTTTTCCTTAGATTAGGTCATTTGCAATGGTGTCAAGTAATATGAATCTATTTTGGGGTGTATGATGAACATCTGGGATTGCATCAGATTTTTATCAGGCTCAGACACTGTTATCTCGACTGTCGATGAGTTGTCCTACGACCATTGTCTCCAAAGAAGTCTATGAAAACTTTAACATTGTACAAACACAATGGCAAGACTTACCAGTGAGCAAATCAAAATGATATAGACTGGCCTGGAAACTCTCCTGATTTAAATCCAATTGAGAATCTGTGGTCAATCTGCAAGGAACGGCTTCATGGAATCAAGATATGAACTACTAATATGTGTACTGGGTCATGTTTCGTTGGAAAAATATGAAAAAAAAATGTAAAAACGGAATTATTCATTTTGTTTCAATTAATTTTCACAAATTTCTGCAGTAGGCCGCCGCCCTCACCCTCCTCCTTTGTGAAATGACCCTAATGAAAAGTCAAAGTTATAAATCAATGTTTTCCTTCACTTAAACGAGCTCCATTCCTGGTTTTATGAAGCCTGTTTGCCTTATGCATCAACGCATGTAACTGTGCTCACATGAATACATATTAACCCCTTAAGGGAGAAAAAGATTAACTTCTTAAGGTCAGTTTAATTTTTTTTGTTGCTTTACTTCGATTGGTCAAATCATAAAAAATATGGAAAATTTGTGGGGAATCATTTTTGTAAATTAACATCCTTTCAGCCATGAGAGTTGTCAGAATAGAAAAATATTGATTTGTTATCGATTTAGAAGGTGGTTCTGTTTGTAATATTGATACATTGACAAATCAATCCTTGATTTTTTTTTACTGTTATTAGTAAGGTTTTTTCAAGATTTCTCTTAAATAACGATGAAATGGATATATGCATTTTTAATTAAAGAACAAAAAGTGACATAAATTAATAAAATTATGTATACACTTATTTTTAAGATTAATAGCTATGAACCTTAAATGTTGTGCATCTGCTTTCAAAAAAAAAGTCTATAAAAAAGAAATTTATAGGAAGAAAGTTAAAAAATAGAAAAAATTGCAAATTCAGAAAATTTTTAAAATATAAGCATGTATCAATCATATTTTTAAGCTTAACATTGGTAAATAACAGCTAAGCGAAAATTATGTTCAAAGTCAGGGATCGATTGGAAACTATATTGATATTATTATAAAAAGAACCCACTTTCTAAAATGATAAATTATTTTTCATTTCTGACAAATGTCATGGTTGAAGGAAAAAAATGCCGATCTGAAAAATTATTTCGGAAAAAAAAAAAAAAAAAAAAAATGCCGATCTAAAAAATTATTTCGAAAAAAGAAAAAAAGAGAAGTCACTAATTTTTTTATATGAGTGGACCACTTTGTTTAAGTAGTACCCTTTTTCGGTTTCATTTTATTTTCTAAGTCTGAATTGGTTCGTGTCTTTGATGCTGGGAAATAGATACCTAAAAAAAAGATGAAATCTTTGAAGAAGTCAGAAACAAAAAATATAGCCACTTGCTGAAATATGACTAACTCCAGAAACTTCACCTACCCCATTTTTATTTTTTTGACAAAACTTATTAAATCAAGAACCATCACCTTTTTATATCTTGTCTTTGTGCATACGATGCTGGCAATTAAAATGTAACAGACTTGTAAAATATTTATTTTAAAACTATAGTATATTCAATGTCGGGGAATAAACTATTTTTTTTATTTCAAGGAAAAATTCTTTAAAAAGTAACATCCACCCTCCATACTGGCAAATAAGTGAAAATATAAAATCTATTAAATCTTTAAATAATGATTTATCCAGATAGGCAATTAATGAAGTGTTACAACTTCTCAGCTTCTGTTTTCTCTCCAACCCAGACATTCCATTTTTGTTCCCTGATAGCAACTCATATCTGCAAAACTCACGATTTATTCGAATCGGAAATTAACATTTTATGGTCTTCGTCAGGCAATTCGCCTTCAAACTTAGATGATTGGCGTAGGGACCTTTGAATGGCTCATTAGCCGCGTTGTGTGAAAGTTATTTCAATTTAATTGATGGAACGCATCTGAT
Source organism: Acanthosepion esculentum (assembly GCA_964036315.1). Taxonomy (NCBI): domain Eukaryota; kingdom Metazoa; phylum Mollusca; class Cephalopoda; order Sepiida; family Sepiidae; genus Acanthosepion; species Acanthosepion esculentum. The sequence goes on from OZ038512.1 coordinate 75,350,979, forward strand.
TTTGTATTCGAGTAAACAACTTTTGTGCCTTGACGTGCATAGGACCATTTACTGTTTGTCTACGTGAGTTCCTTGTAAATCCCTGTGTAATGGGCCTGAACAGAGTAAGATGTGGATTTGGAAAAGGACAAATTCCACCTACCAACTTGCATCATATGCACACATGTGAATTACTGTGCAATTTTAATTATAGTTACGTACTTGACATCTCAGTAAAACACATCATTACTTCTAGTACGTGTATAAATCTGGTTTTAGAAGATCCAATTTGGAAGCTTATCCTTACTTAAAGCGGATCAGCCCTGAAAATTTACAAATGTAAAAATAATTAAAAAGTGGAAAATTCGAATGGCGATGCCAGCATGCTACATCCCAACACCATTCAGCCTCAAAGACTTAACTATACCCCCCAAGTACCAAAGCTGGCATCACTAAACCATTGCTTTAATATTCAATTCTAAATATATGTTTTTATCATTGAAAACTTTTGAATGATTTTTTGTGTTTTTCTTGTATTTTTTTTTTCATTTTTGTATGCCATCCTATTTCCAATTTTTTCTTCTTTCTTCACTATTTTAAATTTTCTCTTAATACTTGGCCAAGCGTGTGCGTATATATGACCGAATGCGTAAATAAAGGTAGGTATACGAGTGAACAATCGTATAAAAATACATAAATATTCTCTCTCTCATATATATATATATATATATATATATATATATATATATATCTTACATTATTTGCACAACTCAGAGTTGTTGTCTTTTCTGTTGACACTGGTGTCGGCCCAACATGTAAATAGAAATAAAAACAAATATGATAATTATAGCACTTGAAAAATGCTTTGGCCAGAAACTCCGAGTTTTATGTGATAATCTTAAGTGGCAGGTAAGACCCGCTAGTGATATACAAAGGAGGTCACATATGGAGCAAGAGTGAGGATTGTGAGATGAGATCACTGTTAGATTGGATGACATTTTAGATCTTGCTCTCGCTTTTTGAAGATGATTCAGAGACAGTTGACAAGTTGCTCTTCAGCTCGTCTTTCTATCTTAGCCATGGGCGTCCTATATTCCTGTAGCCCTGATCGAACTGGCAGAACATTAGGATCTTGGATATCCTTTCAGCAGACATTATATATATATATATATGTGTGTGTGTGGGTGTATTATGTATATTATTTATATTATTCAGACAATAGTCCTCATCTTTGTCGCCATATTTATTACAACGTTTCGGCCGCTGTACGCTCCGGACTTTTTCAGGTGGGTGGGGTCCTGTCACTGGATCTAACCAACACCTTTATCCACTTTGACATGTGTCCCTGAAAACATCTGTGTATGAGTTTCTGGTTATTGTAAAACTAATGTCACAGACAACGTTTTTTTACCAGAGCTCATACTGCAATTTTTGTTGTTGTTATCGCTTTTCTCTGGCACTCCTTATTACTGGTTCCCATATTGTATTCATTTCTATGCTTGGTCGGCTCAAGAGATTTTTTATGTGCTGATTCCTTCACAAAATTTCCAATGGTGTTCTTTATGTGACAGTCTTTAGTCATGTTCTCCTCTATGGGTGGTCTTATTCGGGAGAGATATCTGCGAAGAGTCGTCCAGCATTTGAAGGTCTTCCTGGTGTTATATGAACCACAGATACTTTGTATTTTTCCGATAACTCCTTCAAATAAGGCAGGCAGACTGTATTCTGAGTGTTGTCCTCTTGCATACGCCTATCCCAGTTTTTTGGGGCGGCTGCCATATATATATATGAGACAACACAAGGGTCGTGCTATGTTAAAATCAATCAGGTAAAGAAATTCAACAATGTGGGTTGTAACAGACAACGAAAAATGTGGCATAGATATCTGAAAATGCATAAGAATACTTAAAGATGCTTTTCCGAAACTAAGCAAAGTAATAAGAAATTAAAAAAAATAGTGTTTAATTATTGCTGAACGATTTCCAAACACATGAACAAGAAATTTGAAATGACAGATATATGATTTGCCCATAGATGATGAGAATACCATAGAAAAACATGTGAGCAAAGAGGAAGTCTTAGGAAAATAGGAAATCCAAGGTAACTTATACTTACAATCATAAAGAGATAGTTGTAATTTCTCCGACACATATTGAAGGCAAGAGCATCAAGGAAATCAGCGATTAATCTACTTAACGCGTTTTGGGGAACTTACAGTAGAACAAGGGAAAAGGACAGTACATTAGAGCCACAAAAGACAGAAAGTTGTGGAGAGCCATGATCACTAAGTTCGTGAAAGGTCATGGCACATTACAGAAAAATATGTACATTACAATCAGTGCTTTATCAGTTATTTGAGCTTCGGGACAGAATCAAAATATACTCTGTTCTCTTCTCTAAACTCTAAGGGAAGCATGGGCTCGGAGATTCCAACCTCGCGGCAAGGTTGGTGGGTGCAGGGACAGTAATTGTTCCTTGGCTTGTATATACGGCTGTCCATATAAGCCGAACTCGTGTCAAATCCTTGCACGGGGGTGCAAGACGTAGACATATACCATCTGTACAACTTTACTCGGCCTTCGGGTTTGGATCTGTTCTTCTCATCTCTGCCCTTGGACAGTTCACGGTTTCTAATGAGGAAATTCAAACAACGAGTCCTTCGTTGCACTTATGGAGATCAACATTTATTAAAAAAAGAAAACCACAATAAGGGCACAACAAAGCTGACTTAGCGCAATGGCAAGGCGAAACCTGCTGTTCAAAATGCGGGGTAAATGAATGAAGCTAGTGCGGACCTTTGCAATGGAAATGGTGAGAAAGTAGCGTATGTTGCAAAGACCCTACAGAGTAGAGACTGCCTTTCCTCACAGACCGCGTCAAGCTTTTTTAAGTGTGGATTGTGTAGCTCCAACCCAGACATGACAACAATCCTTCAATTTTTGGTTTAATCTGACTTTTGTAAAGATGAAACTTTGTGGAAGGAATTAGATACTTTCTATAGTTAAGCCGACCATTTTCCCAGCATCTTCAGTTAGGAGACTCTCACGCACACACTAATATATATATATATATATATATATATATATATATATATATATACACACACACACAAAATGTTTAATATCTAAAAAAAAAACAAAAAAAAACACTAAACTAATTGAGTTTCTTTATTTTCCCGTTTTTCATGTAAGACATTTAGGCATCTTGGCACCATTTGTCGTAAGAGCCACTGAACAAAACCCTTTGAGTTATTAAGCTAGAAAGAGAACAGGTTAAAATCGTTCCGTGTCAGCCCCACTATGTCTTCTGAGCTGACCAATGGTGAGAAGAAAAAGATTATTCAGGCCTTCTGTAATGGCACCAACATTCATACTCTGGCTTCCATCTTTAAAGTCCATTCAAGAACCATCAAGAGAACGGTGAATAAGTTGAAAAAAGAGGGAATAGTAGAGAGGAAAACTGGATCAGGAGGTTACAACAAGAAGAGGGATCATCATTTCAACTTAGAGCTAAAGGGATCAATTACAAAAGATCCAGCTCAATACATCAGACGTTTGGCACGTGAGAGAGGAGTTTCAGATATGACAGTCCAAAAACCAAAAAAAAAAAAAAAATACTTGTAAATGAAATTGTATATGAAACCCGTGAGTCACCTTGTTACTCCTGGACAGAAGGTTACACCTTGAATTATATATATATATATATATATATATATATGAGCTTCCAATCCTTCGCTTTGATTAATTAATGATGACCATGTCATTTTCGTTTATGATCGATTTCATCACGACTCTTCTGTTAAGCTTGGAGAGTAATTATACATTCTTATTTCTCAAAGTAGAGTTCAATAGTGTTATAAATACCTCGGATAATTCCACTAAGATATCTTTAATCATTTGTAAGATTATTGGACAATTTTGCTGTTACATATATTACAACTTTTTCAACGAAACCAAAAACGATTATGAAACAGTCCTAAAAGGTAGTGGATTTTCGGCAGCAGTCACATACACACCAGCCAGCAAAAAAAGAAATATATGATTCAACCCACTGTACAACAAATACGTAAAAGCCAAAGTTGGAAAACTATTCATTAAACTTCTGCACAAAATTTACACTGCTATCAAAACTGTCCACAGAATATTAAACAACAAAACAGTAACAATCAGCAACTGCGCAGGAAAACATTATATAAATAATACAGTACGATGGAAAAATAACCAAGAAACCACATACACAAATCAAACCCACGTTTAACTGCAAAGCAAATGACGAATGTCCTTCAAATAGCAATTGCTTGCAAAAAAAATATTCACTGTAAAAATCAGCAAATAACGTTGAAAAATATTCATAAGAGTAGCTGAAAGAACCTTGATAAAAAGAAATGACGCATACAATACATCCTTAACAAATAGCACAAAATTGCCATATATGTTTCCAAAGTTAACAACAAAAACCGAATTACATAAATTATCATGGAAAATAAGGAAAACGGTATCAGGCTACAACAATCAATCCCAAATTTGTCTGGAGGAGGAAATAGCTATAGTCATCTCAAACCAACACAAATTATTAAATAAACGATCAGAACTTATCCTAAAATACAGACAAGAAAACAAATTTTACACCGTTACTTAAAAATCGAAAGCTAAAAATACCTTGGAAAATATCAACATAAACAATGCAGATATATGCACAATATACATCACAAATTCGGCACCAAATTAAAAAAAATAACATACATAAAATAAACAAAATATGTAAACAAATTAAGTAAATAATTAAAACTACGAATGGACATAAACACAAATTTAATAATAATAATTAAGCAACAAATAACAAGAAAATGAGGAAAAAGTTGACAATAAAACATTTACAAACGACCGCATTCAGATTCACAATTATTTGTAGTCGGTAGCCTCCAGAAGAATTCAAAACATTATTACAATACGAGCCACCCAATGAATTTCAGGATAACACAATAGACCTTGCTACCCATAATGCACACTTGACCATTATATATAACTAGTCGAACAAAAACAACACACATGGCCTGAAGATTGTGTCTACGTATGAAACACTGTCGCCGCTTGGTGTTGTCCTCAGTATCCACTTTTACATTTACATACGCTCTCTGATAATTAACACCTTTCCCCATAAATATAGCATACCTTAAAACTATACTTTGATGATATATATATATATATATATATATATATATATAAACGTAAATACAAAACGTCCAGACGAATGTTACTGGACAAATCTTAGAAATCAACAAAAGAATTAGTACAAAGAAAGAAAGAAAGAAAGAAAAGAAGACTGAAGAAACTATAGCAACCACTAAACTCCTTGTTGGGCCCCGATGAGCATGCATAAGAGAACTAGAGGATGCGTAGTGCATATACATGCATGCATTCTTCTTACGTCTTATCCGTACGGTATCCTATGAGTATCTCATTTCCCCTATGAGCGACCTTTTACTCCCCCAGCGAACCACGTGTCACATTGTACACAATAACATACATACGAATGTCCTCAGCTGATAAGTATCAAACCAATAAGAAAATCTTCGCCAATGTAGGTCTTAAGATCTTCAGAAGGACTTTACACACACCGTACGTAGGCATAAGTACACCTCAACCCCCCCCCCCCCTACACACACTTCCATTTGTCTCTTTCGGTTAGGTTGAGTCATAAATTATTTATTTTTTTCCAATTGTAATGACAAGTATACCATCCTAACTACTTATATAAAATATTCTTAACTGCCACTTATGATATCATACGACAATGCCAGCATACACTGTGTATTAAAGGAATAGTTTATTCTCCATAACAATGCAAACTCGTGTACAAAAATAAGACGGGGGAAAAAATTGTAACTCTTTACGTTCTAACCCACCAGCCAAATTCATCTCAGCTTGCACCAACCGATTGTTACCTTTTTCGATCGCTGGGGGCGCATATTGTGGGGGTGGGGGAACTTTCTTTAATAGAAAACAAATTCAATATCTGTCTATATTTCTTGGATGTGGTATTATGTACACTATTTACATTATTCGGACTGTTGTCGTCATCTTTGTCGCCATATTTATTTGTACGCTCCGGCCTTCTTCAGGTGATTGGAATGTCGAACTGAACCCTTCACGAGGACAAATAGTCCGAATAATGTAAATAGAAAACAGATTCAACTTTTCGTTAAAAACATTATCAAAACCTGCAGAATTTTCACTCAAAACATATCGAAGACCTGCCTGATAAAGAGCAAAATAACGATCAACAAAATAGAAAGGTAATTTATTTTTATACTTTATAAACAAAAATGGACATTATGACTTAACCTTTTATGTTCTCCTCACTTAGTTTTGTTAAGGCAATAAAATTATGTTATGTCTACAATACTGTCCGTAATTTCAATCCTATCTGTTGTTTTAGAAAGCATCGCAAGTGTTCACACTACATCATCATCCCCTTGACTTTTGTAATCGTAGGGGGGATCCGAATGCAGAAGCCACACTAAATCTCCACCACAACGGTCTATCAACGACAGCCGTCAGCAATTCTGGTAGAGTCATACTTGTCCATTGTTTGACATTGTCCAAACAGTTTTTACGTTGGCGTCCTCTCCTATGCCCACCTTCAATGGTGCCTTGCGTGATGGTTTTGCACAGCCCGTCGTTCCTTGTAAGATGTCCAAACCACACCATTTTTACATATTTGACAGTGGTGACGAAGTTCCTGGTGGCCCACAAAACTTTCAACCCTTTTCCACACAAATTCATTGGGTTATGTTCCCAATAGAAAATACCAAGGAGTTTTCTCATGCATTTGTTCTCAGACGCTTGGATGCTTCTCTCTTTTTCTGCCACCAGTGTGTCCACATTTCACATCCATATAGGAGAATGGAGACTTGTACAGTCTCTACTTTGTTTGAAAGCTGATTTTACTCCTCCCCATTCTTGCCAATTTGGCCATCGCTGCGGCAATCCTTATACATTGTCACTACCCTACCATATAAATATACATCCGATCACACATGATATATATATATATATATATATATATATATATATATATTTTATACATACAAGTATAGGATTGGTGTATACGGAATAAATTTCAATAACCAACAAATACTATTCTTAAAAGAGTGCTCAATACAGAGTAGAGCAAATATAATCATTTATTCGAAAATTATAACATAAAAATGTTATAAAATCATTACAAAAATAGCCATTTTGTTTCAACACTTTTGAATGACATTCGACACCCATCACTTGATAAGTCACCAGAAGTGTTGAAACAAAATGGCTATTTTTGTAGTGATAACATTTTTGTGTTATAATTTTCGAATAAATGAGATTATATATATATATATATATATATAAACAAGTGTTAATCCAGCTACACGATTTTGTCTACTCTTGAAACAGTTTAGCATTGGAGAATTATCCATTGAAATATAGCGCTTAGGAATTCTGTAATCTCGTCCACTCACAGCAACATTTTACGAGCGCAAAACTTACACGCCTGTCTCGGGTTTTTCTTTTATTTAAGAGACATATATATATTTTCTAATCATTTCACACGAAGGAAGGCAATAAATCCACTAAGACGCAAGGGAGGTGTTAATGAGTTTTAGACATTATGAGAAACATTAAAGAGAGCGGACAATAAAAGAACAAGATTTAAGAAGACAGAATATAACGATCGACATTGATCATCAAAATTTAAAGAGACGGGTTGTTAGCAGCGCAGTAGGATGAAAAATATGACCTGCCAAAGGGTGGAAGAACTCTCGACGAGTCAACGGCCAGCTAACTAGAGGCGGTGTCTCAATAAATCACTGTGGAGAAGGCAACGGGAATCCACTCCACCATCAATCCCAAAAAATAACAAACAAAATATGAAAGCTAACTGAGGAAGGGGGGTTATATCTATTGTAATTAACTCTTCGCCCGGTAAGGGGCGACATGTGTATCTCGTGACTGTTGGCATGAAGAGGGCAAAACGCATCGGAATTGATCTCTCACCCGCTAAGGAGCGGCACGTGACCGTCATCCAGCGACTGTTCGCATCAAACAAAATATAATAATATATATATTTTCGGGACATTGAACGTTAAACAATTGTGGCCAGTTGGAAAATATTAAACAGGACATGAGTATATTAATATCAACATTTTAGGAGTATGTGAAACGAGGTGGCGAAACAACTGAGATTTTTGTCAGAGACAACCATAGGATTATATTTGAAGGTGAAGAGAAGATTGAAAAAGGAGTCGGATTGATACTAACTCAAGACACGAAAAATGCGTTCTGGGTTATTGTCAGTTATCTGAAAGAATTCTTGTCGTTTAACTGAAAAGAAAGCCAATCTAATACTGCGCGGAAATTTATAAAGTCTACGTACCATAGAGTAAAGTTCATCCGGACAATTACCATGAAACTATTTATAGAAAAGGCACCAGGAAGCTACGTTACGGCGGTGGGAAAGAGACTGAAGCCGAGACGCCAAGTCAAGGTAAATAACATTACAAATTTATTGGATTTTATCAAGAATCTTTAAATATATAGAAGAAACTTAATATACAAGTTACAGTTGTATCTCGCTATTCAACTATAAGATGATGAAACCAGAAACATTTATAGAAAAGGTTAAAGTGACTGAAGCCAAGATGCCAGGTTAGAATCAATGACATTGCAGATTCTTTGGATTTCATGAAGAATCTCTCAGTACTTAACAATCGCCAGGCCAGATGTGACAGCGATATTCAATGCATAGACGAATGACAGGCTTATAAACGTGTAAGTTATATTCTGACGAGAAAAAATGTCTATTACTACACAGTGAATCAACGTTGCTAGAAGTAGACTTAGCAATTGTCTCTCTGTGGCTCAGAGATGAGGCATTATGATTATTTACCTTATTCAGACTCTTATCCTCATCTTCATTGCCATATTATTGGTAAAAATTGGTTCCTGAGACATTAGGTTTATAAGTCCCAGAAATTCATACACAGATGTCCTCAAGGGCACATGACTCAGTGGATAAAGACGTTGGTTAGTTCCCGTGACTAGACCCAAAGAGTTCAATACCAGACTACAGCAGTGATGAACTAAAACCTTGAAGAGTTGAGTTGAAGGGTAATAACTGAGACATCCGGAAGAGGCATGGCACTTGGAACTAGAGCACTCTACCCCGGTGGACGAAGTAAAGGGTTAGGTTCGAAATTCCAATCACCTGAAGAAGGCCGGAGCTTACAACGGCTGAAACGTTGTGAATATATGGCAATGGAGATGAGGATAGCAGTCCGAATAATGTAAGTAAACCTAGCAATTGGTTCATTATAAGCTTTACGATTCATCTCAGCGGAACACATTAGCTGGAAAAGTCGTTATAAGAAGAGAAATAGTTCGAGGATAAAGAATGCTACACTTGAAGAAAAAAAATTCCAAGTTGCATTTTCTTTTGACGCTGAAAAAGATCCCAAAAGGCCGTGTCTGTTTCGTGAAGGCCCACCTCAAACTTTACACTTTGGTTCCAAATAAGGTAATTTGCTGTATTTGATGAAGATGAGGTTAATGTCTAAAGTTTGGGAACAAAGTCATATAATTGTGTGATTTATTTTTTTTAGTCCCAAACAGATTAACATTTCCCTAACAAATACATTTTTAAAAACAGGGAGGCAAAAAAACAAACAAACAAAAAAAACATTAAAAAGGTTGTGGAATCGTCCATATTTTTTCCACTCACCCCCGTTAAAAAATAGACTATTCCATAAGAGCTAGTTTCGACCAATCAACACGACACATTGCGAAACTCGGTTTATTATTGGTCGACACGACCCCAGAATGTGTTTTACCGCCAAAAATCACTGGAGACTATTCCAACTTCTCAAAGTAAATAAAAGAACAATTTCAGTCCAATTCACCAGTCAGATATACGCCTTCAGAGAGATTCCACACAGATTCACGCGTGTCTACATTTTGACTAAAGGATTTTGCGCGCGTCAACACCTGATTCAATTTTCAACCTCTTTCTGTCTCTCTCTGAATTCATTGCACATTTCTAAAAAAAAGTGTTATCTACTGAACAGAAACTGCAATTCAAGCATTAAGATAAAAAAAATACAGTCCAGGGTGAATAACTCTGTCAAAACAAGAACAAACAAAAATCTCGCATTACATTACTTTCAAATTTATCCCTCGATAAAATTTTCCTTAATATTACATGTGAACATTTTCTAAACAAAGGAACATTCCTGAACTGTAATTCATTAAGATACTTCATTCACATTTCGTCAAACATCCAAATAACCAAAACTGAAACAAGTTTTTCCAAATTGTATTATAATTAATAATTGTATGTTCAGGGTTTTTCTAATTGAATTCACGACTTCCGTTGTTTCTTTGTTCAATTTTGCCTTGAGATTTATTCAACTTGTATGTCTATGCTTAATATTGTTGTGATTAATATGAAGAACAGGCTTTTCACGCTTAACATCTCGAACCAAAAAACCTTCTGATTTCACAGCAATCCCAACAAGGTTTTCGTTTTAAGGATGAGGAGTGATAAAAAGAAAAACTAGTAAGTTTAGGTTTTTAAGTATCAAGTACCGTATTTGACGGCATATAAGACGCACTCTTACTAAAAATATGTAGTTTTTAAATTCGCGATAGTCGGCCGAAATTAGCTACCTGACAACTCTTATTAGCTTAAACTTTAGAGTAACCTATACCTATTGTCATCATTTAAAGGCTATTATGCAGATTAAAATATTATCATTGATAATATTCATTATATTCATTTCATTACGTTTAATATTAGTACTTTGTTTCACTAAAATTATATGCAATAAATTCAAATTGTATATTTGTAAAATATATTTGTTTCATTAATATTTTTCTTGTGATAACTTCCGGTTGCATTGGTATAAATGCAATCAGAATTTTTATATCCTAGTTATTCCAATAAAACGTTTACAAGACGCAGGTTGTACAGATCATATAAAGGATATAAAAATGATTTTATCGGCTTCTGTTCTTTTTTCCTATTATTTTTCGTTTAATTGTAATCAAGGCTTGTTTAACCAATACATCATAAGTATAGCCTAGGCTGTACTGTTGGGATTGCTATGAATCAGTGTGTAATCAGAAGGGTTTTAGGTTTGTGATAATAAACGTGAAAAGCATGTTCTTCATATTAATCACAACAATTTAAGCGTAGACATACAAATGGAATAAATCTCAAAGGCAATATTGAACAAAGAAATAAAGGTAGTCGTGAATTCAATTAGAAACAGACATTGTATTGTAATTTATTTGTACATAAATATTCAATTTTGGAAAAAAGTTGTGTTTCAGTTGAAATACTTGAATGTTTGAAGAAAAGTTGAATTAAGTATTTTATGAACTCAAAGTTCATGAATGTTCCTTTGTTTAGGAAAAGTGTTCACATAAAAATTTAGGGAAAATTTATCGAGAGATAAATTTTAAAGTAATGTAGTTGCGAGATTTTTTGCTTTTTTAGAAACGTACAAAGATTTCAGAGAGAGAAAGAGAGAAAGAGGTTGAAGGTTGAGTCAGGTGTTGACGCGCGAAAAGTCCTTTAAGTCAAGATGTAGACACGCGTGGATCTCTGTAGAAATCTCTCTGAGAGTGAATTGCCGACTGGTGAATTGGACTGAGATTTGTCCTTTTATTTACTCTGCGAAGATCAGATCGGCTCCCAGCGCATTGGCGCCAAAATTTATCCTGGGGCGTCTCGACCAATAATAAGCCGAGTTTCGCAATGTGTGGTGTTGATTGGTCGAAACTAGCTCTTATGGAAAATTCCACCTTTAAACGGGTTGAGTGGAAAAATACGGACGATTCTACAGTACCATTTACTAATAATTTTACTAATTACTAATTTTTTCTTGATTTGCTCTGCCGAACTTGGGGTGCGTCTTATATGCCGTCAAATATTTTCGTTCGGTTTCTGTACATTAAAATTATGGACACATTTTAAATTTCTAAAAATGTAGCCGAGAGGAACGAAATAGTTATGTTTTTTTTCTCCTCCATTTTCTATCACTGACGCCGTCTCCACCGTCATTTTTACATTCTACGGTGGAATGGATTAAAAATAAGTTCCCGTTGATATTTTTTGTGAACATTTCTGACCGGGTCAGCGCAATACCGATTAGGCTACCGGCTTTTATTTCAGATCTATATTTCAGGAGTGTTCCGATAAACAGAAACAATAATAAAAAATATAATCGAAAAATTACCACTCATGTTTTATTTAAGTAATTCTGTATGATTCTGTTTCGTTAGATGAATCATGGTCAGTTGTTAATTTTTGTTTCATATTTTTTATCATCCAGTCTTACTTTTTGATCGCCACTGTCATTCTAGCGGAAAGAAACGGAAGCAAGCAATAAATCTCTGGCGAGTGTTTAGCTTATCCCCCGGAAGCATGCTTTCCGACGCAGCTGCCTTTTCGGTTAGGCTACAAAGATCAATTGATTACAATAATCATAATATATATATTTTAATTATGATAAAATACCTATAAGAATCGAAAGAAATACGAGCCACCAAATGTAATTATAATTCAAATAATGAATCTTTTATTATTGTTATAAAAGGACGAAAGGTAGACTTATAAATATGTAAAATAGATTCTGGTAAGAAAGATTGTCTAGCCCGACAAGTTTGATGTGCAATACTTGTTGTCTTCTTACTGTGATTGTGTCGATGTTAGATCCACGTGTTGCAGAAATTCGCTGCTTGCTATAAAAGAAAAACCTCAACAAATCAATGTTGTCTATGAATTCCCTTGTCCTCTTAGAAAATATACTTATCTAAAAAATAATTAAAACGCATATCAGCTTCACAACAATCACATTATCGCGCCGTTTAACATTGAACTCAAGTCACTCATCAACCGATACAACGGAAAACAAACAAGAAATTCGAAAAATCCTTAGCAATAACATAAGTGCTATACCAAAAAGTGTACAAAAAACGAGCAGAACTACTGGAATCAATAATCATGAAAAACAATCAATACGCAATCAATAAAATGAGGAAGAAACACACTAATTATATTAATTATAATAGACACAGATTGCCACGTAATCACAGGAAAATGCACGTAGTACTTGAAGATGAAGAAACCGACGACATAGCACAAAAGCCCCACAAGTCTTTGATAAAGGCGAACGATAAAGTAGCCAGGAATTGGAAAACTTTGATTTAAATGTTAACTTTAAACCAAATACCTGATCAGAAATGCGGATAAAAAGAAACGAATAAAATATCCTTAAAGAACTTCCGTTGATCTTAAATAAACCTTATATATATATTATAAATTGATTTAAAATATGGTTTCTTTCGCTATCAATTAATTTTAAATCAATTAATTTATAATATTAATGCTCTGTAAATTTACATTGAGCACTATTGTGTAAAAATAAAAATATCTATAAGAACACCGGATTTTATATCTTACTGTTCTTTCTTTTTATATATATATATATATATGAGAGAGAGTCAACTGCTGATACTCCCTGACGAGTGGACAGAGTGATTTCTGGAATGTTCGTCTACGAAACTCTTGAGTCGGGATGCTGAAGGTAACATCAATCACCTAAGTGACAAATTTTATATATATATATATATATATATATATATATACACACACACGCAGAGTGGCAATAAAGTTAGTATACAGTTATTTACAATAACAATTAAGACAATGCAATTATTAATAAAGTGCGGAAATTCATTATTAAAATGTTTCAGGTTAATAACAATTAAATGCTATGGTAAACAATAATAAATTATTTACCGATACTGTTTGAACTGCAAGCACCTGCTTCAAAGCTTCACTTTTTTGTTATAAGTAACTGTCCAGTGACTTTATTGCTACCCTGTCTGTGTGTGATTATATATATATATATATATATATACATATATACACACACACACACACACACACTAGCAGTATAACCAGTCTTTGACCGGGTCTTTCATTACTGGGAATGTTTGCCCATCATTTGGAGCAGATTAAGGTTAAAGTCAGCCCACCCGAAAATCAATATTAGTAACAACAATTGGGTGTAACTGATGCACATCCCCCCAAATGGGGGTGGGGGATTAACAATTTGAATTGGGGGTGGCCCTGAAGAGGGAAGTGTATAATAATAAATAATATTATTGTAATAATTTAAACTATTTTTATGAAATATATATATATTCAAGAACAGATAGTAAATAGTAAAACGTTGCTGAGAGTTAGAAAGGAAGTAGTGGAGAGCTATTATTGCCAACAATTTGGACGAAAAACCGGCACTGAAGAATTATCTATCAAACAAAGATTTTTTATCGAAATCTGATGGAAACTGTGAAAATGTATAAACAACATCCAATCACACACACACTGAGAATTACATATATATCTCATTGGGTCAACTATTTTTTTATTAAGTTCATCTGATAAAAGACTCGAGAGAGTATCAAGCAAGAGTATTTGTCACTGTTAAAAGGTTATGTTGATTGAAGTATTATGATATAAATGAGAGAAGCGGTCGGGTGGTGAAAATAAAAAAAGATGGATAACAACTGACTCCTGATTTGAAAATATTATGATTGTTCATCGAAGTATTCGCGCGAATGTGTCTTTCCCGTATTTTCTGACGGAAGATTGAATAGCTGTAATTTTTTGTTTTTAAAGAGAGTTAAATCCGGTTATCCTCATCTTCATTGCCATATTATTGGTAAAAATTGGTTCCTGAGACATTAGGTTTATAAGTCCCAGAAATTCATACACAGATGTCCTCAAGGGCACATGACTCAGTGGATAAAGACGTTGGTTAGTTCCCGTGACTAGACCCAAAGAGTTCAATACCAGACTACAGCAGTGATGAACTAAAACCTTGAAGAGTTGAGTTGAAGGGTAATAACTGAGACATCCGGAAGAGGCACGGCACTTGGAATTAGAGCACTCTACCCCGGTGGACGAAGTAAAGGGTTAGGTTCGAAATTCCAATCACCTGAAGAAGGCCGGAGCTTACAACGGCTGAAACGTTGTGAATATATGGCAATGGAGATGAGGATAGCAGTCCGAATAATGTAAATAATGTAAGTAAACCTAGGTTCAATATAAGCTTTACGATTCATCTCAGCGGAACACATTAGCTGGAAAAGTCGTTATAAGAGAAATAGTTCGAAGAAAAAGAATGCTACAGTTGTATTTTCTTTTGACGCTGAAAAAGATCCCAAAAGGCCGTGTCTGTTTCGTGAAGGCCCACCTCAAACTTTACACTTTGGTTCCAAATAAGGTAATTTGCTGTATTTGATGAAGATGAGGTTAATGTCTAAAGTTTGGGAACAAAGTCATACAATTGTATGATTTATTTTTTTTTTTAGTCCCAAACAGATTAACATTTCCCTAACAAATAGATTTTTAAAAACAGGGAGGCAAAAAAAAACAAAAACAAAAACATTAAAAAGGTTGTGGAATCGTCCATATGTTTCCACTCACCCCGTTAAAAAATAGACTATTCCATAAGAGCTAGTTTCGACCAATCAACACGATACATTGCGAAACTCGGCTTATTATTGGTCGAGACGACCCCAGAATGTGTTTTACCGCCAAAAATCGCTGGATGTTAACTTTAAACCAAATAACTGATCAGAAATGCGGATAAAAAGAAACGAGTAAAATATCCTTGAAGAACTTCCGTTGATCTTAAATAAACCTATATATATATATATATATATATATATATATATATATATATATAGTAGTTAAATCCGGTTTGGATGTGTATGGAAAGAAAAGTTTCGTCCCCAACTCTCATGAAATGAATTAAAAACGCTAGAGAAAGAAAACTGGTGAGTCAGAAGTCTGAAGGAAGCCCTGCCCATGTGCGAGACAACGAAAAGGTTTCTCATTTGGTCTAGCATAGAAATAAATACACAATATAGAAGCTGTTGATAAATACGGTAAGGCTTCACCAAGAAAAGAAGCGACAGTTAATTTAATCGAGTCTGACAAACAGTAGCAGCAGCGGTCTCAGCGGCAGGCAGGTTAATTATTAGATTGTAAGATCTTGACTCAGGATTGTCCCACGTAACAATAGCTGATGTTGGTTCGTGACTTTGGTGATATCGTAATTGTGAGTTCAATCCTTGGACGGAGTAGTGAATTGGAAACGGGGCGAGCAATAACTATACTAAATAAGAAATGTATGCTGTTTGTTGTTGAAGGTAATTAGATAAAAAAGGAAAACAAATTGAAAATATGTTTTTATCACACAATATCATATTGTCGCTTTTTAAATGATGCCCGGAAAATTCAGTAACTATGAAATAAAAGTCGATTGAAAATTGATTTTAGGGTCATTTTGGAGTGGGGCTAGGCCCCTCCCCTATATTTAAAAAAAAAAATAGAAATGAAGTATATCGTTTTCGCTTCTTTAAAAAGAAAGAACTATCTAAAACTTAATTTATTTACTTTTTATTAAAATAATAATTTGAAAAGAAGATATAAGAACTTAACTAACTTCGATAAATCGATTTTATTTGCTTGAAAACAAAAGAGTATAGCAATTAAATAAATATTTATTTAAAAACAAGAGTGTGGCTTAGTATGGCCCTGGTATTGTTGCAGTGGGGTTTTATCTGGACTGGAACCCATGATTCTTTTAGATAATACTTATTTAAACGTATGGGGTGGTAGATTTTACAAGAAGGTAAATGCAACGTCAACCGCCATCTTCTTGAACCTTCTTCCTTCTTTTGTTCTTTCCAAACCCTCTACAAAAATTTAAATGCAACATCCATCGGAATTTTCGATCATTTTGAACCGCGTTCTTTTTCGCCCTCTTCAAAAACCTGAATGCATTGGCAATCGCCATTTTCTGTCTTCTTGAATCCTGTTTATTTTATGGTTTTTGTCCTCCGTCTTCTAATTCCCATTCATTTCCTGTGAACCCCACCCTTTGCGCTCTAGTGGCATTACCGCCTTGCTTGGGATGAAAGGATTTAAGAAAGAAAACAAAGGCATAATATAAAGGAGGTCCCACCCGAAAACACTTGAATGGGAAGTCAGTATCGTCGTTTTTTGGGGGGCGTCTCTGCGACAGGGAAACCCATCCTTGATATAGGTCCCAAAACCATAGCCATGTCACTTTAGAAAGTTATCTTTGGTGAGCAGAGGTGAGTAGCCCCCGGGTATCGTGAAATAATGAAATGAAATAGACGAATTGAAAATGAGGTCAGGCTCGATTTCTTGAACATTTAGCTCAACCTCTGGATAATTTGATCGCAAATCCCGCAAATTTGGGGGTCTGCTTTATGTATGGTTGATCTGATTTTTTTTTTCTGAATGTTTTAACTTTTTTTTTTTTTTTCATTTTTAAAATTGGAGTGAGGTAACGATATGACACCACCTGGTAAACGTAGAAAAAAAAATCCCAACCGAATTAGTCACCTGAAAGCAAAGCCGTACATTTACACTTCATGGCATTGAGAGGCCCCACCGGAAACTGCTGTACGGTCCAAATCCCATTCATAAAATGGAAGTACGATATTATGCAACTGCTGATAGGATAGTCTCCTTAGATTCAGATCCTTGACTATCGGACGGATAACACCAGCCTAGAGAAGCAATCCAGGGTCGAGAAGAAATTACACCTATACTACGCGAAGTGAAACCATATTTGCAAAAAGCCCAAAAGGGAATAAAGCTGGTGAGTAAAAACTGATAAGAAATATCCCTTAAGTATAGAAAGTAGAATAAGAATCTACCTGAAGAAGACCACAGGATATAACGACCGAAACGTTTTGAATTATAACCACCAAGATCAGTATGCTAATCCGACTAGCAAGCAGATAAGAATTATTCTTCACCTTAAAATTCTGACAAAATATATTTTGTGCGGTAAAGCGGCAGTGTAAAGTTCTCGGCTCGACTTTCTTCAGGTTGTCTGACAGATTAGATTATTCTCGAGACTTCTTGATTTTGTTCATACAATTGCTGTACCACCTCGTATGAAAGAAAGAAAGGCCACTTTACTTTTGAATATTTCAAGAAAATGAAGCAATTTGATAATCTCGAGGAAACAGTTTTTGTTACGAAAAAAAAAAAAAAAAAATCGTATTACACGCAAACACACACACACATATTATATATGTTTGTGTGTAATTTGAAAAACTGTTTCTGAAGCCACAATTGCTGTTCTTTCAGTGGTTTGCTGATAAGGAGACGCTCAAGTCAAGCAGGCTTTGTGGTCGAGTGCTCAATATTGAAGATAGTGTAGTAGACCATGCGGTGTGTGAATGTGAGAAGAGATGAGTTATCTCTAGGTCAAGGCTTCCGCTGGCCGGTCCAGCTACATAAGAATGTTGGACTTTAATGGAGTCCAAAGAAAGCAAAAGAAAACGAACGAGACCGATATACATGTATGCGAACAAATATATATTAATAACAAATAGATTAAAACACGAATTACAAATACATTGAAGACATGAATAAAATGTTACAGTGTTGTATGGAGAAATTATTGTGTGTGGGTGTTGAGTGTCCGTACGGATGCGTAAATTGTTTTTAGCGTGTTCCCAGAATATGGGAAACGCTGTTTGTCTGAGGTCACATAGTGGTGTCAGTGGAAAAGAGAAAGTTTTTTTTTTTTTTTTTACCTCGCCTCACGCGCGAGGTTGCGGCCCCAGGAGAGGCAGTTTGGTCGCACGTGTGCGAAGCCGTGGAAAGAGAAAGAGGCGAAAGGTCAGCCAGTATTTATACTCCCGGGAGAGAGAGACCCCTGTTGAAGGGTTAAGGAAATGAGGAGGAGCTAACTGCGACAATAGAGCGTTATAAGAATTAATTTGAAAAAGTTTGTTGTCTCTTCTTAATTCATATTTACAGTTTCGTGGCTACATAGATGCGGCCACTCATCGGAGCGGAGCTAAACTGATTTGCCACCTCTATGTAGCCATGAAACTTCGAAGTAAGCATAAGAAAAAAAAAAAAAATTATACGTACAGGTTGTCCATAAAGTTCGTGTTCACTTTAAACAATTTATAACTTTATTTGTATTTGCGATAGAAATAATTTGTAAGAAGCATTAGAAAGAAGTAAATCTCTATTTTTTAAGGTTTTATTGAAATTTTATTTAAGTTTCCACATGTCCTCCATCATTAGCAATACAAAGGGTAATACGATTTTGCAGTTCACGGAAAACATTTGCCAACTGATTTACAGTAATGCCTGAAATCACATTAGTTATTTTAGCTATACTTAAAACTAGGGACATTAAACTTTATAACAGTTTTTACAGATTATTTCTATCGCAAATACAAAGAAAGTTATAAATTTTTAAAAGTACAAACGAACTTTATGGACACCCTGTGTGTGTGTGTGTGTGTGTGTATATATATAATGACAACTGACGTGCGAGTGAGAAACATGGAAATTTACAATATTAGTTTAAATAAAAAAAACTAAAAAAAAAATCTAAAAAAATACTAAAAACACTAAAAATAAAAAAACAGAATAACTGACACATTTTCAAATGTCGATGTCCCACACTCCACTTTAAAGAAGAAAAAAATATGGTCGATTTAAATGCATGACAACTCGTAAGATTCCGTTAAAAATGTCCGAATTGACGTTCGTATTCCTCAGAATTTCCATTTAGACTGCATAAAATGATTTCTCTTTTTTTGCATCAGCCAATTGTTGTCACAGAGTATTTTGTATTTTTCGCTAAATCGTGAATTACGGCGTCTTCTCAAAAACGGTTCCTTATTTGGAAAAACTTCAATTCGACATTCGCCTGGAAAAATAATCTTTTTCCAGTCCGAATCATTTTTGGAAGCACACCAAATTGTTATGGGATTTTTTTTATTTTAATGTGAAATTCGACCAAATAAATGATTTCGTCAGAAACAACGTTTGATAGAATTTACACTGGCAAAAGTTGAGTTGGCAACCTGACTGTGAATATGGGACCTTGTATAAGTGATAGACAACAGAAAAGTGGTAAGGTCTTCTTGGCAAACACCGAGAAAAATTAAAATTTGACAAAATGTTTTGTTTGGCAATTACTGATCGTGCAGAGAGAGAGAGAGAGAGACACACACACACACACACAAAGAGCGAGCGAGAGAGACACACACAAAGAGAGAGAGACACACACACACACACACAAAGAGAGAGAGACACACAAAGAGCGAGCGAGAGAGACACACACACACACACACATACATACATACATACATACACACACAAAGAACGAGCGAGAGAGACACACACACAAAGAGCGAGCGAGAGAGACACACACACAAAGAGCGAGCGAGAGAGACACACACAAAGAGCGAGCGAGAGAGACACACAGAGAAGATGATGAAATAAATACATTTCAGTACTTTTGAAGTAAGAGTGTAAAAAGTCTTAATCACGTGTCTTATTAAGTTTTCCTATAGCTTTTTTTTTTGTTTTAATCACGTGGTTTGTCTACTAAATAGGCCAGCGTCTGGAATAACTTTATTTCGACCTGTGCGGATACATTTTTCGGTCGGTAATTTGATCAGGTCCGCGGTTGAGCCGGGGTTCGTCGCCCGAGACGCAGAGATGAAAAAAAATAGTTAAATACTCTTCTCTTGCTGATAGATTTTTTTTTTCTCCTGTGGCAGTGGAGACTTCAGGGGTTATTGGCCCTCGTTCGATGGCGTTCCTTCGGAGGATTGGCGCGATTGCGTCTCGATTAAGGAACGAGCCTCGCGAAACGGAGTGGCTCTTGCAGCGTGTCTCACTGGCGATGGTTTGAGGTAATGCTTTCTCCATCACTGCGGCTGGCAGAGGATAGGAAAAATTGTTTATAGTTACGTTGTTCTGGAATTGTCATCAATGGTCGACTGAACTTGCTTTGTTTCAATGACTTTTGTTTTGTTATTATTAGTTACTTTGTTCAATAAATGATTTCTTACTTAAAACAAAAACTTTAAAATGAGAACTTCATTTGTAATTTTTATGACCTCAACATATGTTCATTGTCTGTGAATTTTGACGCTTTTCCAGGATCTCTTTTTTTTTTCTTTTTCACAAACTTTGTATCACTGGCTCGTCACTTATTCTTCGGTAAAAACATTTCGAATTTGATTAACTGTTTTTCTCTTCGATTCAATGACAATTTCTCTTTCGTCTCGTCGAGATATTTAGCATAAACGACCAGATTTTGGTCTATCTAAAAAAAACTTTGCTTTTCAGAATATTTTTTTATAAACCCACTCTTTATAAACCACCGATGAACCGGCAAGTGACGAAATGCTCATTCACAAGCCAAATTCACTGAGACATATTCTCGAACAAAAAAAAAAAAAAGTTACAGATAAATATTTTTTTCCATTAGAAACGCGATACCGAAAGTTTTAAAATGTTTTTAAATTGAAAAATCTTTCTTGGAGCTTATTTTACTTCTAATTTCAAGCTAATAGATTAACTTTATATCTCCGATAAGCAAAATACTTTTTTTTTTGTTCAAAGATATTTTAATTAATTGGAAGGAATTTTTGTTTTGAAATTGCGAAAATCGCTGCTTTTATCTGTCATCTCTTTATTAAAAAATCTTTTTAAAAAATACATTTCTGAAACATTATTCGAGGAATGTTAACCGATTTAATGTTTAATTAATCTGTTTTGAAACAAATATTACTTAGTTTAATTATCGCGGAAATGCATTAACATGGCAGTAGGAATTTATTGAAGGTGTTGACATGTTGACTGACAGATGGAAGTTTATATGCTTTTTGTGGGGATATATTTATAAAAACGTCTCAACGGCTGTTGTGATGCGTCTAGTGTGGTAGTCTGTGGTGGTAGGGCTTGTCGCTTCTCGCTTTCAGCTACCGCCGCTGGCTAGCTGCAGTGTGAAAAGGAGAGCCGAGCGCGTAAGTCTTCCCCTGCCGGTATATAGCCTCTCCATCAGCAAGCCCTGTGTAGTGCCTCCTCGTGGCGACACATGGCAACCGAGCACCTTGCGGTCTTGGGCTAAACTACAGGGGACGGGGGAGGAGTTTGCCCCCCCCCCCCTTAACATGTGTGGACACGCTCTGGTGCCCATGAACCAAATCCCAGCTATGTGTTAAATAGCTCCACTGCCTTGTGTAAATCTTCGGGAGAAGAAAAGGCTAAGGAGTAAACCCTACACAAATCCGGAGTGGAGCCCCTAAGGCGGATGGACGGCACTCTGTGCTGCCTTCCGGGAACTCCTGCAGCCGCGCTGGTACCAAACTGTATTGGTTCTTCCTTTCCTTTCCTTTGGACACTGCTAGCAAGGCCGAGAGGGGGAACTAGACGTTCGGGCAGCCCTAGTTCTCCATACATCTCGCCCAGGCTCGTAGCGCATTGGAGAGGACAATCCAGCGACGTCGCAAGACATCGGCACAACACGGGAAATGACAGTTACCGGTTGAAAGGCGATGCACCTACAGCGCTACTCTATCGTCTCCCGAGACGGACGGATGCCGACGACGATTTGTAAAAATTACCTTGGGAATATAATGTGGGCGCCCTTTTTATGTAATTTTTAACTACTGAGGAATGTTAAAAAAAATTAAGAAAATATTATGCATAATCTAATGTTTTATTGAATTTTAGGTACTTTGGCTTTAAAATTACTATAGTTATCGTTCGTATCTTCTGGCAATGTCGTGTATGAACACTCGTATTTACAAAAATCGGCACGTTTATACAGACAAATTCAAAATTCTTTATAAATTATTGGGGGCCGCTTAATTGTAGTAAGCTTTTCCATTTATGATTAGTAAATATACTTTTTATTACACAATATCACTTTATACAAATTAATACAGAAATTAAAAACTTATTTTAATTATTCTCATTAAAATTAACAAAAAAAAAATTCTAAATTTCATTATTTATTGAAAATTTTTTTCTTAAGACAATACTGTCCATAATATACCTTATTCATAAAAGCAATTAAAAACTTTTCGAATGAAATAATGGTTTTTATTACATTTTTTTTTTACTATTCGGTGCAGATTTTTGGTAAATGGTGGTCCTGTTTTGCAAAAAAAAAAAAAAAAGAAAAAAGAAAAGAGATTTAAATTCTCCAACGAGTTCTGCTTTTAACTAAGATGAACATTAAACAGTACAAAAAAATGAATTACTCGAAGTTTTATAAATTTAAATAAGTATTGAGTAACAGATGTAAAAAGAAAAAAAAATAGTTTTTAACCAAAATTTTCTAAACAAAAGAAACATTTCCTATACTAATCTATGGTTCGCCGCTGACGCAAGAAATCAAGATATTTAGCCAAAATTTAGAAAGTTCTAAAAAGGATCAAAAATATAATTTAATAATCTAAAAATCCTTTGGTTTTCATAAAGATTTTGACGATTAAGTTTGGGCCATTTTTCATCATGGTATTTTCATATTTTTTAGCGAAACTATGGATGCACCTAAATTTAATCACCTTTGAAGCAAAGATGTAGAAAGCCGTGGTTGTACACGTTGCAGCGGGATATTCTAGACTAGAAGTTCCAACTAAAAGTTTACCATCTCCTGAAGTGCAACGACTTTTCGACACTTTTTAATTGAAATACATTTTTGATTGATGGATTCGTAATTTTTTTTACGGCTTATCAAGTTACTTAAAGCCAGAAAATATTTTTACATTGGAACATTTTTTTCATTTTTACATAATAATAGTTTAGGGATACAAGTTTTACTAATTAACCCATAGCTTATTTTAATTTTCTCGATCGAGTTCTGACGAATAAGAAGTGATAACATGTTAACTTATTCTAAAGTATTTTTTCTTTTTTTCTTTCTGTCTTCAAATTTTGTTTTGCCAACAACAGTAGTTGCCGTTTTCCCCTTTTATGTCCGTTTTTATTGCTTTGGTTAAATTTTGTGTCTCTAATAAGATCTTCAAATAATCACCATTTTTGGTTAAATAATTTTTAATGCACTTATCACAATGTGACTGAATCTAGATACTATATAATTACACAACTAAAGTCTATATAATAATTTAGACGGAGGAAACTGTATAAAGGTACCGTAAAATTCATAAAACTTATCCGATTATTAGAATTTTATTGTTTTTATTGGCCAAGGCGATACCTATAATATATTATAGATATCGGCTTGGTTTTGACAGATGTTACCACTGTTCTAATAACAGACATCGAACCAGCTTAAAAACAGCTCTTGAGCGCAGTTAATGGTTTGTAGCGATTGCGTGCGTCCAGAAGTTGACTGACCTTGTTAGTGACCCGTGGACGAAAGGACCGAGCAAATATACCCTGGATGATGACAAATGGCTATTTCCATAACGTCCATTCATTTTTATGATCATTTGTCTAGAGAAAGCCATATTTGTTTAGCACTTCACATGTTCAGAGTAGCCATTTTGGGTTTGTTTTGGGAAGCCATATTTTCTTCAGCGCTTTTAGTGTGTTAAAAAAATCGATACCTCAAAATGATATCGGAAAGAGCCATAGATTTACGCAAAAAAGGGAGTGTATACTGAGGTTTTATAGCTTATGCAAAAGCGTTTGACAAGTTACAAAAATTGTTTAAATTGCTACATAAGCTTGATTTATTTGGGAAGGATATTAGACTAATTCACCATTTACACTGGGAGCATACAGTGTACATGAGGATAGGAAATGAATATAGTAAATATAAAAAAAAAGGGGTGTAAGACAAGGATGAGACTTCTCACCAGACTTATTTAACCTTTACTGTGAAGAAATCTCGGTTAGCCGAGTTCGAATTCCAGTCGAATACGTCACATTCACTTATGCGCAAATACTCTTGGGAAAGGTATGGATCCATCTCCTCCCATCTATGGGTCAAATAATAGGACTTATCTGTAAAAAAAATAATTTTTATTCTCAAAAGAAAATGGTTAATGTAATATTCAGTCGGAAAAATTTCTAATCCCAAGATCGGTTTCGGCTTTAAATAACCGTCAAAGTGTTGATCAGCCGTACAAATGAAATCAATCAAAATACCAGTTATAGGTTAAATAGACTGGACTTTCGAGCGTTTTCGTGGCAGACGGTCTAGGAAAACGGCAATTACAAATTTAAAACCTTGGAGAAATTAACGTGAAACCGCTCCATTCTATACGAAGTCAACAAATAATAAAGAAAAAATGATCGCATACGTGTTGACGAACGGAAAGTCCAATGGCCGAAATGTTGGGATTATAACACCCAAGATGAACCTGGTGGTCCGAATAGCCAAACATAATAATAAAGGTCACAAACAAAAAAAAGTGTCTCCTTATTGATATGGCAGTCGGTGCAGACTGCAATGTATCTTTGAAGATATTCAAAAAGCTGTTGGAATACAAGGACCTTGAAATCGAAATCTCAAAAATGTGGCATGTGGGAACATCAATAATCCCTGTTGTAGTTGGAGCCCTAGGATTGGTTGGAAAAGATTCCAGTAGACTAATTGAAGGGATTCCTGGAAGCCCGTGCCTCAAAGAAATACAAAAAAAAATTGTTCTCACAAGTACAGACCACACTTTCCGAAGGGCTTTATCTATGTAAAATATTTTTTTTTTTTGTCGGTGGAAAGTGTCATGATGACATTTCTAACCTTTGGTCTCTGGGCGGGACCCGGAAAGAAATGTGTACACGCCAGAAATCAAAGGTGGTGGTGGTGGTGGTGGTGGTGGTGGTAGTAGTAGTAGTAGTAGTAGTAATAATAATAATAATAATAATAATTATTATTATTATTATTATTATTATTATTATTATTATTGTCATCTGTTGTGGATCAGTTTGTCATTCTTAGAAATACTATCTTCGGTTGATTTCATTAAATTTATTAAATTCAATCTCAACAAAAATAAATACTTTAAAAATGTTTGCAGTTTCTTCAAAAAGAAAATGGCGTTCATCTGCATTCACGCTTAGCGATTTGGGATCTGTAACATCAGAAGGTGGAGTTATGGATAGCGGCTCGGATTGAAGAATCGGAGAGCAGAGTTCGAATTCAGTCGAATCCATTACTTTTCCCAAGGGTACTATCACGTAAGTGAATGTATGAATCCTCTTCTTCTCCCCCTCCAGCTATGGGTAAATAACAGGAAAGAACGGATCCACAACTAGTAATTGTCTATATTTTTGGGATGAGGGGTTTTCACTATGGATTTCGTTAATCGGACTGACTTCCTCATCTTGGTTGCTGTCCCAGTGACACATGGCCGAGGCGACTAGGACGTTGGAACAGTGATTGCAAGTTCTCCCGATGTTCTGAGTTCAATCCCGAGCAAACAAGAGCGGTGACAACGATAATAGAAGCAACAGCAGCAGCAACGATGGCGTCAAGCAGTAGTAGCAGCAGCGATGGCCTTAATGGAACGAGAACATGGTACCCCCGTAACAATAAAGGGTTGGGTTCGAAATTCCAGACCGACGGTTCCCGAGTTCGAGATGCACCTGAAGAAGGCCGGAGGATCAGACGGCCGAAACGTTGTGAGGAAAGCAACCAAGATGAGGAAGTCAGTCCGATTAACGAAATCCATAGGATCCACAACTGTTTCTACTCAATAATCTCTAGAATAATTTGAAACATATCTGTTACCACCTACCAAATAACCTTGAGGATAATACAATAGACCTTGCTACTCATAATGCACCATTAACAATATATATAAATAGTTGAGCCTAAACACGCCTAACATAGCCTAAAGGTTGCATTGAAGCCTATATATAACCGAGAGTTGTGCTGCTAGTGAAGAAAAAAAAATGTGCGCGTCTATATTGGGTTGGTGCAATATTATCAGGCGTTTTTTAAAAATAATATTTATAAAAAAAAAGAAAAAAAAGCATAACAATTCAACAATAAGATTTTTAAATGATTATTTCGGAGCGTATGATTATCTCAACGCATGTTTATAACCTAAAAATAATAATTTAAAAAAAGAACACACATGTCCTAAAGATTGCATTTAAGCTTGAAACAGACTGTCGTCGCTGGGTGTTGACCTCAATGTCCACTTTTCTATTTACATACGCTCTATTCCTGATATTGAGCACTTTAGCCCATAAATATATAGCATACCTTAAAACTGTATATTAGAATTTGGATTGCTGCCTAAATACACAGTGTGTGTGTGATAATCAACAACAGATAATTAAGTAATCAATAATAAATAGCAAGTAAACAATTAACAATATTATAAAATAGCTACAAATATCTGCATTTGGATCCACAATTATTTCTACTCTACCTTTAGAATAATTTGAAATATAACCGTTACTGCCTACTCAATAACCGTTAGGACAACACAACAGACCTTGCTACCCATAATGCACTATTAACCATTATATATAAATAGTCGAGCTAAAACACAACACATATAGCCTGAAGGTTACCTACAAGCATGAAACACAATATAAATGCTTGGGGTTGACCTTACTTTAACAATGCCCGCGCGCACGCGCGTATATATATATATATACAGTAAGTCTTAGAATAATACAATAAACCTTGCTACCCATAATGCACCATTAACCAGCTTTACAGAGTCAGCACACAAATGGCCTGAAGATTCTGTTCAAGCATGAAACAAACTAGAGCCACCTGATGTTGACCTCTTTGTCCACTTATATATTTTAATCATTCACCTCAAGGAAGGCACCGAGACGCAAGGGTTTACTGAGAGTGAAAGAATAAAGAAAAAAATATTAAGGAGCGAGAATAATGGAAGAGTATTCAAGAAGATAGTGATTGACATTGCATTTAATTTTTTTTAATCAATGTTGGTTTTAAAGCACGGAGCCAGAAAGAGCTCCCCAAGCGAGAAAAGAAACTATTAGCATAGAACTTACGGTTACATCTCGCCAATTCAACTGTAAATTAACTAGACCTTGTTGCCAATCTAGTACAGCGCTTAAATTCATAAACTTACAAAACTTAATTATCTACTATCGACACAGCTATAAATTTGCACATGGCAAAGGGTAAAAATTTTGTTGAATGACAGTCTCGAGAGAAGGATAAAAGTTAAGACGCCTTGTCAGTTGGAACCTATCCATCGAGCGACACAACTCCTACCTCCAAACTTCCGTCATCTCTAGCCTGATACGAAGTTATTGTGGAATGGGGCTTAGGGATTAAAATGAATCGTTTATTTATCCACGCTAAGCGGATTAATGGAGGCTGATAAGGACGAGGAAACACGTGGGTAATTTTTAACCAAACTGGATAAAGAATTTATTTACGAATTTATACGCTTGAAGTTGTGTCAGCAGATCGTTTCAGGAAAATAAATCAAATTCTTAAAGTCCATAGTTTTAACGAACTGTCACGAAGATGAAATGTTCATACAACAGATTAAATGATCTGACATAAAACGGTATCTAAAAAAATGTTTAAAACAAAGGTAAGAGAGTTCGTTGCGCATCGAAGGGATTTACGGTTGCATACGTTCAAAAGTAAATGAAGACAGTTTGAAACACTTATCTTTATTAGATTGTTGAAAGAGAAAAGTTCTTTGAAGCTCTGCGGGCTTGGTTAAGAGGCCGATAATATATTTGGTTAATTATTGTACACTGGCAAGAAATTGAACTCTGGTCGCGAGGAACTGAAATGAAGCCTTTCACATGACTTCAGACATCCTTCTCTTATTAGTTTATTTTTTCTCATTTTATATCAAAAGGAATTTCATATAGGCCCGCTACTTTTTTTCTTTTCTTCTACTTGGCTCAGCGGTTAATTTCTGTAACGATAAGGTTTTCATTGGTCCAAAACAAATTTCACAGGCACGCGAATTTATTTCCTCCTCCTTTTCAGCTCACCGGTTAATTTCTATGAAGGCCAGGTTTTCATTGGTTCAAAAAAAAAAATTTCATTTCCGTCCTTTTTCTCAGCATTCCAAGTTTAATTTCTGTTTGACGTTTTCCTTGTTTTGACGTCCGTCGCAGAGATATTTCAGATTTACTCAAATTTGAATGAAATTGTACAGCGGCGTGTTTGCTTAGGGATTAAAATGAATCGTTGATTTATCAATGCTAAGCGGATTACTGGAGGATGATAATGACGAGAGAGCACGTGGGTAATTTTTAACCGAACGGGATAAAGAATTTATTTACGAATTTATACGCTTGAAGTTGTGTCAGCAGATCCTTTCAGAAAAATAAACCAAATTTTTTTAAAGTCGGTAGGTTTAACGAATTGTGATAAAGAGGAAATGTTCATACAACAGATTAAATGATCTGACACAGAAGAATATCTAAACATGTTTAAAACAAAAGGTAAGAGTTCGTTGCTCACCGAAGGGATATGCGGTTTCATACTTTTAAAAGTAGACGAAAAAGTAGACGAAGAGAGGTAACTTTTTTGGATTGTTGAAAGAAAATGCTTTGAAGTGCTACGTGCTTGGTTAAAGGCCGATAATTAGCGAATAATTTTACCCTGCAAGAACTTGAACGATGGACCCGATGAAGAGAAGAAACTTCAGACAGTCTTATTTAATTTTTCTAGTTTTATATCAAGAAGAACTTCAAATAGACTCACTATTTTCTTTTTTTGGCTCAACGACTAATTTCTGTGAAGACGAGGTTTTCATTGGTCTAAAGAAAATTTGACATACGCACGCGAATCTCTTTCCCTCTTTTTCCACAGCTCGCCCGTATTTGAAAGCAGTGGGTAAAGAGTTATTTCGTACTCACCACAAAATTCATTGACACGCCAACTCACAAGTAAGACCGTAATACATTTTTTTGTATTAATATTAATTCGCCACATGAGCAAACTACTGTCTATTTCTAGCTTCTGTAAATATGTAGCTAAAAGGGTTTCCTCTCAAATCTTATTCATTTATACTTTTTTATTCACTCGTACACATCAGTATTACCATATCGCGAGTAGGGTAACGCTATTGTTGGGTTATTTCCTCCTAATTTCCGAAAGTGTTCCTAGGGGGCGCTCTCCAACACTATAAATAGTCTGAGATAATTTTTTATCACTCTTACTTTTCACTGTAGTCTTCCACTGTCTGCTTGTCAAACTCTCTGTCTCCAGGCAGAGAGGAACCCAGACGAGGCTATGTTAAAGGGCAGAGTCTCGTCTGAAGATTGTAGACAGCTACCCGACCCCGTGTATACGGGGTCTACGGAGAATTTTTGCCCGAGCCTACGGGTTCGGTTCACCCCACATTAAATTCGGCCTTGTGCCACATCTGACCGCGTTGGAGAGGTTAGTGAATATCGTCTTACTTTTCCGCTTATACAACAACATTATAAATCTCTCGCGGAAGATCGCGTTTCCCTTTGTGGGAGACGCACGAACAATACACACACACATTTACTCACTTTACAAACTTTGGACCAAGAGTTTCTACATTCATATGTTACACACACACAGAGTTTTCATCACTTGTAACCTTTCGTTGTTAATAAATTTATAATTTGTTATAAATCTCGGTTCTAGTTTCTTTACATTTCTTTAAGTGGACTCGTATTCCGAGTCTATGTTTGGGCATTTCAGGAGACATGTGTATCTCTCAACGCGTAAACCGGCCCGCAACACTATATTGGGATTGTAAGAGTTTATTTTCTCACAGTCTTTCCGATATAAATATTTCTAGTCCTAGCAGAAGATCAATGGTTAAAAAGTCTCGAAAAATTTATATTTTTTACTAAATGAATTTGCTTCAAAGTGAATTACCAATTATTTTATTTTTAACCCCGTCACCGACTAAACTAAGTTTAATCACTGTGTAAATGAATCCTTGTATTTCGTGGCCTCAGCTCTTGTTTACTGCATAGTTGAATGAGAATTCATGAAAATTGCCTTCAGGCGTGCCTGTCATACGCAAACGTTATCACATGTCAAACAGAATTAAAATGAATAAGATGAAGCGAGGTGAAAAATTTTTAAAAAAAAGAAAAAAAGCTCAACGGAAATTGCAACTCAATCAAATATTTTGCGGAATACCTTCAAACGTATCTTTCCTAGAAATTGTTGTACGGTGCAATGAATATAAACAAACATCAAATACAAACAAATAAATCGTTTTTTTCTTGTATAAGACGCAGAAGAACAGATAGAAATAATATTGATATGTCTAGAAGTAACCGGAAGTCGCTTCCATTAGCGTTTCTAGACCGGAAGACCGACCTCTGTGTCACTCCTGTTAATATTGCCGATTTTTAATGTGTGCGTGTGTTGGCGAAGAGAAATTAATTTCCATTTTCTTGCCCCCACGATTTCATGAAAAGGTTATCACCATCTTTAATGCCTAGAGTGCCACCTCCACACTCCTAGATTCCAACCTCATGTTTGTAGAGGGCCGCGGTGTGAAGATGATGATGATATCTCTGGGCTAAGATTTCCTGCTAGTCGGTCCAGCTACATAGGAATGTTGGACTTTAATGAAGTCCAAAGAAGGTAAAGAAAACAAACAAGACCGATATACATGTATGCAAACAAATATATATTAATAACAAATTACAATGACATGAAAGTTACAGAGTGTTGGTATGGAGAAGTTATGTGTGTGTTGAGTGTCCGTACGTATGTATATTGTTTTTAGCGTGTTCCCAGAATTTGGGAAACGCTGTCTCTGTGAGAGGTCACATATTGGTGTAAGTGAAAAAGAGAAAGTTTTTTTTTACCTCGCCTCACGCGCGAGGTTGCGGCCCGAGGCGAGAAAGATGGCCGCTCGTGTGCGTAAGCCGGAAAAAGGGAAAGAGAGAAGGGTCAGCCAGTATTTATACTCGTGGGAGAGAGACCCCTGTTGAAGGATTAAGGAAATGAGGAGGAGCTAACTCCGACATGCTTTACAACCAATCTATTTCTGCAAGTCTTCCGCCTTTTAGACAAGGCAGGATTACTCGAAAGTTATTGACCCAATCCTTTTCCGAAAACCTCAGCAAATAACCAAACTTTAGAATTTGTTTTGAAATCCCTTGATTGGTCTGACAAATTTTCAACACGGCTTCGCATGTCTCCTGGGCTGATTAACAACCTTTAAATCTTGAACTAAGAGTGTCAGGTGAGACATTCTTTTAATTAATTCTTTGCAGTGTAGATAAGCATATTAATATATAGGAGACAGGTAACAAGAATATGCAGGTGGTGCATTGGCTAACGTCTGGGAACGAGAAATCAACGAGCCGAGTTCTAATTTCACTAGAATTCGTTACATTCACTTTCGCGAAAATACGCTTGCAAAAATTACATGAAGCCATCTTTGTCTCCCAGCTATAGGTTACTGTTATATAGAAATAAAATGTCGTTGACGTCAATAAAGTTTTAACATGGATCACCAGTGAGCAAACACAGGTGATTCCATTTCTAATAAGTAGACCATGTGATGTAGAACATCACATATATATATATATATATATATATATATATATATATATATATAAAGAAAGAACAGTAAGATATAAAATCCGGTGTTCCTATAGATATTTTTACACAATTATGCTCAATGTAAATTTACAGAGCATTAATATTTTATATTAATTGATTTAAAATATGGTTTTATCGCTACATAGTGATAACCATGTTTTGAAAATGGAAGCCAAAGCCTTTGAATTCAATTTTGTTACCAAATTAAAGACATTAGTTCCATTTCCTCGTCAAGCGAATTTTGGAGTAACTTATTTTTTTATATCTACGGTTTTAAAGGCACGGCAAAGATTCATAATTGAGGGTTTCCTAGGATACCGAGAAATCCATTTATCTAAACGAGGTATCTTTCCGTTGAAGTAGCGATAGAGCATAGAGAGGCTTGCCACATCCCGCCCGGGTTAGAGAAGCGTGGAGAATAATTAGTCACCCACAAGGGCTCGGAGATGCTTTTGAACTCTATCAAGGTTGGAGCTCCCGTCCAAATATGACATTCCATTTTTGGGCTGGTCTGGCTCTTGTAAATGTAAAGGACAGCAAGGGGGGGGAGTCAGGTACTTACTAGAGCGCTACAGAGAGTCGGTCACTTTTACCTGCATCCTTAGCAATTGTACAAATTCCACTTGACGTTGTGTTTAAGTTTGAGGTCCGTCTTCCATGGCACGGTGCTTTCCTCGAGATTGGTGGTTGTTCGCGGTCAGATCGGCGGTGATGGAACGTAACTAGCTTAGTCTTCGAAGCATTGGATGTAATCAGTCAGTTTTTACCCCATTAGATCGGTAGAGAGATCAGTCGCCAATCTCTGACCATCGAGAGTTTAAAGAGGTACGCTCGTATATAGTCGTATAATCGGCATAGATATTTACAAATGATTTGAGTATATTCTTAGGCAGAACATACATGTAGATCAAAATGAGGATTTTTGGAAATCATGCGTAGTAAGCCTTTGTGCCACACCTTGTCGAAGTCCTTTGAGATATCTAGTGATATGGTCCTCGAGGTGTGTTTGTCGTCAAATTCTTGAGAAAGAGATTGTAGAAATTCCCCGTTGCTTATCTCGAGGTCCTGAATTCAGAACAATCTTCCTCCCTTCAGGATGTAGGCGAGTCCTCTATTTTTTGCCTGGTCTGGCTCTTGTAAAGTTAGAAGATAGCAGAAGTCAGGTACTTAGTGGAGCGGTACAGAGAACCGACCATATTACCTACATTCTTAGCAATGGATCATATGTACAGGTTCCACTTCAGGTCGGGTGTGAGTTTGAGTCCCAACAGTCTTTCAAGGTACGGTGCTTCCCCGAGAGGACCCCCGTTCATCCTGATGGGTGGTAGATCAGATCGGCGATGATGGAATGTAACAAGCTTGGTCTTTCGAGCGATGAATGTAGCCAGCCAGTTTTTACCCCCATTAGGTAGTTTGTGCAAGATCGGAAAAGAGATCAGTCGCCAATCTCTGACCATCGAGAGTTTTAGAAGGTGCGCTCGTATATAGTCATATAATCGGCATAGTAGTTTACAAATGATCCGAGTATATTCTTAGGCAGATCATTTATGTCGATCAAAAAGAGGGTTGGTCCAAGGAGTGACCACTGGGGGACCCCTGTGTTGAACGCTAGATCTCCGGAGGACTGGCCATTGATAACTACCATTCAGGGACCTACCTGTTCGGAAGGGTTTTATGATAGAGAAGACCCTTTCAATAATTCCATAACTGGAGGGCTTGTGTAGTAACACTTGTGCCACACCTTGTCGAAGGCCTATAGTGCTATGGTCCTCGAGGTGTGTTTATCGTTAAGACTCTCACTGATTCTCTCAGTGTTGGTATTTAGGACATTGGCAGTGGATCGGGCCGAACGAAATCCATACTGCTCGTCGCTGAAGAGGTTGTTCTTTCGTAGGTGTTCGACGACCTTATTGATTATGACCTCAAAAAGCTGACTGATGATACTCCGGAGACTGATGAGTCTGTACTTGGAGGGGAAAAATCGCACTCTGCGGTCATGAAAACCGGGTATACGTTTGACACTTTCCACGGGTTTGAAAAGGATTTGTCCTTTAATTTGGGGACGCAGCCGCTTTACTTCTGTTCATAATTTGGTTGGTGATCTTCCAGAATTCATGGGATTCAATGTTTCTTTTCAACCTTCGTCTGGACTGCTCTGCGCAGCTTCATTTTCTAGAAGCTATTTGCAGCGATTGCGAGCAGTTTTGAATGCAATAAGAGCCGAACTACATCACCTCTTGCGATAGATATTGAAGTAGAGGTTCGGTGATGTATAGCTGAGGCGTATTCAGGGTGAACCAGGGTCCACTTGTTTTTTGATGGATTTTTTTGTATAAAACTCTCAATTTCACAAAGGATCCAATCAGTGACAAGGGCAGCAGATTTGGAGGATGTTTTATGAAGGTTGGAAGGGCAGCTTCCATCATGTAGGATCGAAAGCTATACCTGCTGGAATGATGTGAGTGACACCATAACTCCATCTCGTAAGAATCTATCAGATCATTGCAAACGTTATTGCCCGATTTTCATTGTTCCTATAAAATAACGCCATCTCGTAAGGATCTACCAGATTATTGCAAAAGTTATTGCCCGATTTTCATTGTTCGTATAAAATAACGCCATCTCGTAAGGATCTATCAGATCATTGCAAAAGTTATTGCCCGATTTTCATTGTTCGTATAAAATAACGCCATCTTGTAAGGATCTATCAGGTTATTGCAAAAGTTATTGCCCGATTTTCATTGTTCGTAACGCCATCTCGTAAGGATCTATCAGATCATTGCAAAAGTTATTACCCGATTTTCATTGTTCGTAAGGCCATCTCGTAAGTATCTATCAGATCATTGCAAAAGTTATTGCCCAATTTTCATTTGTCGTATAAAATAACGCCATCTTGTAAGGATCTATCAGATTATTGCAAAAGTTATTGCACGATTTTCATTTGTCGTATAAAATAACGCCATCACGTAAGGATCTATCAGATCATTGTAAAAGTTATTGCCCGATTTTCATTGTTCGTATAAAATGACCGCAACTTGACACTGGCGTTTGTTTTGGTGCCGATTTCTGGTGTGTTCGAGATTGAAACCTTGCATCGATCAGTTGCGACTCAGACTTTGTTGAATGTTGACGTTTTGTTCAGAAATGAATGTCTTAAAGATGAAGGATGAAAAGTTGCACCTTCGCCACTTTATGCTCTGCGAATTTCGGAAAGTAGTAAGCGTCGGAACTGCGAAACATTCAGAAGGTAAATTTGGATCGTTCTCCAGCTCTTCGAACAATGGGAAAGCGCTTTAGCAGATTTCGTCAAGGCGACTTTAACCAAAAATGATCAACCACGCTCCGGGCAACGTTCCGACGTCGATGCAGACCCTCTGCTTGTCATCGTGGAGAATAAACCGAAGAATTCGACAGAAAAGATCACTAAGTAGTTTGAAAATCGATATGTCAACTTCCTTTCGCCATTTGAAGAGACTAGAGTTCAAGAAAAAGCACCGATTTTGGTAAAGCGAAAAGATGTCATTTTCCACCACGACAACGCAAAACCGCGTGTTGCAAAAGCGACGTTTGCAGAGAGTTGAAATGAGACCCCCTCCCAGTACCCACTGTATTCTCTTGACGTGGCTAATTTGGATTCTTATTCCTTTCGATCTCTACAGAAGAATTTAAATGAAAACTACCTCACAAGTTTCTACAAAAATGGTACCAACAAGCTTCTAGAACGCTGAGAGGGAGTTGTTAAAAAACAACGGAGAATAGATACTTGACTAATAATTTTTTTTTGTATGGATGTAAAGTTCTCCTTTTAATATAAGATGTCAGTCAGTTATGTGCCATGCGTGATGTATACATGACTGACGAGGCAGAATTTTTCCTGGAGTAGGTTGCCATCCAAGACTATAGAACCCTGTCTGTCCCGCTATTTACCCATAGCTGGAGAGAAGAGGATTCATACCTTTCCCAAGAGTATTAGCACGTAAGTGAATGTAATTGTAATGGATTCGATTGGAATTCGAACACTGCTCTCCGATTCCTCAATTCATGCAGCTATCCATTACTCCACCCTCCCTCCTCCATGCCTGAATATAAGAGTTCCATAAGCGAGAAGTGCGATAAAATAAACTTTTAGCACAGAACTTACAGTTACATCTAGCCATTTCAACTGTAAATGAGACCTAGCAGCCAATCTAGTACTGCGCTTAAATTCATAAAATCTAAGTATCAGAGAGGAAAGCTCCTCAGAACAATTACCATGAAAGCATTTATAGAAAAGACACAGGGGAGTTAAGTTACATTACGGCGGCGGGAAAGTGACTGATGTGGAGATGCCAGGTCTAATAACGTTGATTCTTTGGATTTTATCAAGAATCTCTAAATATATGGCAAAAACACAAGACTAGATGTAGCTGCAATATTCTAAGCGTGGACGAATGGTAGACTTATAAATATGTAAGACAGATTCTGGAGAGAAAAATTGTCTAGCATGACATAGTCGACTGGCATTCTTAGCTGCAGACTTAGCACTGGATTCAAAAGACTCTTTTCACGAGAAAACATTAGCCGCCCGAGAAGCTATAGCATAGAAAATATGGTTAATATATATATATATATATATATATAGAGATAGAGAGAGAGATAGAGAGAGAGATAGATAGAGAGAGAGAGAGAGAGAGAGATAGATAGAGAGATAGAGATAGATAGAGAGAGAGAGATAGATAGAGAGAGAGAGATAGATAGAGAGAGAGATAGATAGAGAGAGAGATAGATAGAGAGAGAGAGAGAG
The DNA here is from genome assembly GCA_964036315.1 of Acanthosepion esculentum. Lineage (NCBI taxonomy): Eukaryota > Metazoa > Mollusca > Cephalopoda > Sepiida > Sepiidae > Acanthosepion > Acanthosepion esculentum. The sequence continues at coordinate 75,388,151 of OZ038512.1, forward strand.
ATATAGAGAGAGAGAGATAGAGAGAGAGAGAGATAGAGAGAGAGATAGATAGAGAGAGAGATAGAGAGAGAGAGAGAGAGATAGAGAGAGAGAGATAGAGAGAGAGAGAGATAGAGAGAGAGAGATAGAGAGAGAGAGAGATAGAGAGAGAGAGAGATAGAGAGAGAGAGATAGAGATAGAGAGATAGAGATAGAGAGATAGAGATAGAGAGATAGAGATAGAGAGATAGAGATAGAGAGATAGAGATAGAGAGATAGAGATAGAGAGATAGAGATAGAGAGATAGAGATAGAGAGATAGAGATAGAGAGATAGAGATAGAGAGATAGAGATAGAGAGATAGAGATAGAGAGATAGAGATAGAGAGATAGAGAGATAGAGAGAGCGCCAATTCAACTGTAAATTGATGAAACCTTGCTACTAATCTAATACAATGCTTACATTCATAAAAGTCTGGGTATCATACTAAAGAGTTAATTCGGACAATTACCAATGAAAGTATTTATAGAAAATGCATAGGGAAGCTAAATTACGGGGATGGGAAAGTGGATGAATCCGAGACGCTAGATCAGGACCAATAATATTGCTGATCCTTCTTGGGATTTCACCAAGAATCTCGAAATATATAGCAGGAGCACCGGACCATATGTTGTAGCAATGTTGAAAGCATGGACGAATTGTAGACTTATAAATATGTAAGATAAATTCTGGAGAGAAAAATTATCTATCACGACATAGTTGCTAAGTCTGCAGCGAGGAAAACTGGTTCACTGATTCATATACTGTTACCACTTCACATCAGCGGAAAACTTCAGTTCGAGAAGGCGCAACGAATCACCCTCCTTGAGGTTAACATCAGGTAAAAAGGGTTCCCTCAGACTCGTGGTTGGCAGTTTTTTTTTGTTTGTTTTTTTTATTATGGCGCCGACCACGTGTTATTTCGTACTTGATATTTTCTGATAGATTTTCATCTGTGGTTACCAATAAAAGGTTATTCGCAGTGATACGTTTAGTGTGACAACAATGTTATGACTTCCGTTGAAGCTAGAAATGAGCGCCCCCACAAAAAAAACAAAAAAAACTGCGCCCTGTCGGCTGGGGTTTCAGAATACGCTCTGCAGAGGGGTAAGACACCCTCCACCAAATGAGGCGTCCTGGGTAAGACGATAAACTACATCCAACAGCAAGGTGTCTGATCAGGAGGTTTTGAGGAGCGTGGAACCACCTCCTAATTGCTGGTGTTCCCAGGTCCATCCTGATCCGAGGTGGTTGCACCTGTTGGGATCCCAGCTATGGGTAAATAGTTAACCCCCAAACTGGGGTTAAAACACTATGAAGGTGTAAAAATGGATTTTAATACCAGCAATACATTTTTTGAAGTGGGGGGGAATATTACCAGCAATAGATTTTTTGAAGGGGGAAAAATATTATCAGCAATAGATTTTTTTAAGGGAAAAAAATATTACCAGCAATGCATTTTTGAAGGGAAAAAGTATTACCATTTTTGAATCCTCAGGCATATTTTTTTGCTTTAAAATTAAAACTTGGGGACTAAATAATTGTTTGTAGACCGAAAGATGTTTTTCTTAAGAATGTGCTATTATTGACGGTTGTATACAATATCGGAACGTGCAAAGTCGCAACGCTAGGTTTTTCAAATTTTAAGTGAGAATTTTTTATTTGAATTTTTTTGTGATGTAGTAAACAGACGTATTCTATTTTTACAAGTGTTTTCAGTTAATATTTCATCAGCTAAGTATATAAAAAAAAAACATCTTTCGGTCTCCAAACAATTATTTCGTCTCCAAGTCTTAATTTTAAAAGGGAAAAAATATGCCTGAGGATGAATAAAGGATTATTCGAAAGTACTAGCATTCAAAAAAATATAAACTGGAAACAACTGACAACAATTTTATGAATGAGGATCACATCATTGTATGGATTAAACAGTATTTTAATGCATACATTATATTCTACTAGCGATGGGATATCGATAATAATCGCATTAATATTGCTGATTGATTCTATGCGTGATTATATATATATATATATATATATATATATTGGTTCTTCTTGTTTCTTTACATTTCTTTTAGGTGGACTCGTACTCCGAGTCCGCCATGTGTGTTGTGGGCATGAAGATATCTTTCACACAGGGCCGGGGCATGCTACTCTCCAATTGAGGTGTGATTGGAGGTTCGGTACCCTAGGTTGTGCGTTGTGACCCTCGTTATCAATATTTGCATACCTACATTTATATACATTACAAATTAAACTAAGCATAACTATTAAAGAATTACAACATTTTGCCGATTTTGACGTCATTCGGGGTTTATTTTCTTCGTCCAAATCCGTGAATTTGTTTTGCTAAGTCTCAAAAACTCATAAAATTCACTATTTTTTATCCATAATGCTGAACTAGTTAAAATTATTCAACGTTTTAATAATAAAAATTTAAAGTTAATAATAAAAATTTAAAGTTGATGTTAAAAATTACCGCAAAACATTCTTGATTCATATGGAATAATCTATTATGACAGGTCTCTAATTTCTATTTAATCAGACATATTGTATTTATTTTTAATTTTTCTATTTGAATTGTTCACCTACATTGCATATAATGATTATAATCCATTATTGTACATAATTAGGTTACAATAAAAAATTTTTATATGAATGCTACCGTATGAAAAATAAGATATAATAGTGGGGGCGTATCATAGATTTGTGGGTGGGGAGGGTAGCAAGATCCTTGCAACGGCCTTGAAAATATAACTATATAAGGAACCAAAAGGTTAATCCTAAAGCAAGGCGATAATGCCATTAAGACGCAAGGGGCGACTGAAAGTGAAAGGAAATGAGAAGAGTTATGGAACCGATAGGCAAATTTGTCTACTATTATGAGATGTCTCTAATTTGTCTTTTGTTACATTGTACTTATTTTTATTTTTTCCAGTTGAATTGTTCACCTACATTGCATATGATCCATTATTGTACATAATTAGGTTACGATAAAATTTGTATTTTATGAATACTACGTTATGAAAATTATAAAAGCAAATATAAAACAACACCTTCCAGCCGTCTTTTACATACAACAAGCGGGCTATAATTACAAATATGGAAATAAGTCCTTTGTCCGATTAGTTGTTTTTTTTTTTTTGCTTGTATCTCAATGATCTGAAAGAGGTCCCTTTCTTTTTATGTATGTGAAGTTTTGATAGGTGACATCACACTTTTATGCTAGAAGCAAACGTGTACCATCGTCAGCAGCGATAGTAGTAGTAGTAGCCAAAATACAGCAAAAAAAAAGTTAAAAATTGACTGATTCAAGTTGTGTAGTTATTTTAAAGAGAGCCGATAATAAAAACTTGTCGCAGTTAGCTCCTCCTCAGTTCTTTAATTCTTCAACAGGGGCCGCTCTATCTCCAGGCTATAAATACTGGCCTGTCTGTGTGTGTGTCTCTCTCTCTCCCTCTCTCTCTCTCTCTCTCTCTCTCTCTCTCGCGCGCGCGCGCGCGGAGACGAGGTAAAATAGCTTTTTTTTCCCACTTACACCAATATGTGACCTCTCACAGATACAGCGTTTCCCAAATATATATTTATTTAACGATATGTATCGGTCCTGTTTGTTTCTTTGTCTTCTTTGGACTTAATTAAATTCTCATGTAGCTGGATCGGCCAGCAGGAAATTTTAACCTTCTGCTATCACTTCACATCTGTCACCCCCACGGTCCGCTATAAACTAAAGTGAATAAAACATTTATAACAGTTGTATATGGACAACGCTCTGAAATAGAAAAAAAAAAGTTGAAACCGAGGAATCGGTGAATTGCGAATCGTAAGAAATGTTTACCGAAGACGGGATGACTAGTTAACGAAATTTTTAGGAAAACCATCGGCTCACAACAGGAATCCTCCTCTTCTCCCCCTAGCTATGGGTAAATAGCAGGACAGACCGGATTCTATCGCAGAAAGAAATGGCAACGTACTGCGGGAAAAAAATCTCCCTCGTCTGTTATGTATCGAAAGATACATGATCGCCTCAGCGTGTATCACGCATGGCACATAACTGACTGAATTTGTATTTTGCCTTATTGAATGTTTTGCTTGTTACGGGCGCCCATCTCGTCTTTCGATATTCATTGTTAATGTTTCAATGGCTACACTAATTCGAATATTAATCCGAGGTGTACAGGAAAGCATTATTCTTCATAGCACTAAATAGCCGGTAAATTATGGCTGGCTTTTTTTTTAAGCGTATCACCCCAAGCAAGGCTGGAGGCCACTGTCATGCAAGGGGTTATAGAAGGGTTGGAGGAAGAGCAGATAGGAGTGGTAAAGGAGAGGATGTGGAGAAAGAGAAAGACAGTGGGTCGATCAAGGCAAGGGGGTTACAGAAGAATGAAAGGTGAAAGGATGTGAAGATCAAGGCAACTGGAGATGTCGATTGACGCTACACTTAAACCGTTGGAGATTGTATTTGTCAGGGAAACAGTAATAGGGAAGGGAGTTCCATAGGCGAGATGTGCGAGACATGAAGCTATTGGAGTAAAGAAACGTCTACATCTAACAGTTTCAACGGTGAAGGGGTGGGAACGGGATGCCAGCCTCGTAGGACGTTTAAATTCATGAGGCCTAGAGACAAGCGAACGCAGCTCCTCGGAGCAATTATCGTGAAAGTATTTGTAAAAAAGTATTCATTGATTATTATATAAATTCATTGATCTTTCCACTACCATTATGCAATAAACATTTTTCTACATGGATTACATTATCAGAAAAGAGTAATTATAAAAATATGACAGGAATATGTAAGCAGTCAGGTCTTGTCATGTTATTAACACTAATAAACATTTATCTGTGACGAGGATAATAGACATTTCTATCTGTGACGAGGATAATAGACATTTCTATCTGTGACGAGGATAATAGACATTTCTATCTGTGACGAGGATAATAGACATTTCTATCTGTGACGAGGATAATAGACATTTCTATCTGTGACGAGGATAATAGACATTTCTATCTGTGACGAGGATAATAGACATTTCTATCTGTGACGAGGATAATAGACATTTCTATCTGTGACGAGGATAATAGACATTTCTATCTGTGACGAGGATAATAGACATTTCTATCTGTGACGAGGATAATAGACATTTCTATCTGTGACGAGGATAATAGACATTTCTATCTGTGACGAGGATAATAGACATTTCTATCTGTGACGAGGATAATAGACATTTCTATCTGTGACGAGGATAATAGACATTTCTATCTGTGACGAGGATAATAATAATAACGATCAGTAGCAGTTCCAACTATTTTTTTAAAAAGACTAATTTTGATGATGAGAGTGTTTCCAGCTGTTCTGAGAATTAAAGGAATTGGCGGCCACCATTTTAGATTAGCTATCCGGATGACAAAGTGCTGATAGCAGACAAAGAAAAAACTACAGGAACTCCTATCAAATTTAGTGAATGAAAGAGTGAAGAAAGGACTATACATCAAATGTAAAAAGATAGAATTCATATTTGTCAGCAAAAGGGAACAACCCAATATGCAAATTACAAATTGGAGATACCAAAATCAAGCAAGTACAAAATTTTTCAAATTTAGGAAGTTTTTTTTAAACAGATGACAGAAAATACGACATCGAAATCTGAAGGCGCTTTGATATATCGAAAGGTGCCTTTGAAAAGTTAAGCAAAGTATTAAGAAACAGGAAATTTTCGTTAAAAAACAAAGAAAAGAGTATTTTTAAAAATTATTTTTGTCATCGGTATGAAAGGTCGGTAATCTTCGATCGAATATCAGAGAGGATTGACAATATCCTTAACAAATTTCCCTCGCTTAATTTTCACATATACGGTGACTTCAATGTTCACCACAAAGAGTGGCTATTCCACGCTAACAAAACCGATGTCGAAGGCAGATATTGCAGAGACTTCTCCATCGCATATGAAATAAACCCACCAGAGTCCTGGATGTGACGAAAAAGCAGGCAAACCTCCGACCTTTTCCTAACATCTTACCCTGACAAATGCTCAGCAAAAGTTTTAGCCCCTATTGGCACGTCAGATCATTCCCTAGTTAATGTCCAGATTGACTCCAGACCAAGGACATCTCCTGATTTACCGTTCCATAGAACAGTTTTTCGTTATGCGGAGGACGTCCGAGACAGATTTCGGTTCTACATGACGGAAGCTTCTCTCCCAATCTTCTTCAAAGAAGCTGTCCCCAAAATTGCTATCTCAATCTACGAATGGATCCTTTCTGGAATGAAGTATTTTATACTACCCAAATAATTCGGTAAATTTCTATTTTAACATCCACGCTAAATATCTCTTAAATTTTTCCTAAATCGTCATAATTCCGTGTAGATGTACATGCTGAACTCAAATTAACAATTAAATCAGGAAGAAATCTACCGTTTTGAAGTTAACAAGAAAAAATCAGACTTCTTGTTGGTAATTCGTCCCCCAATACCGCCATCAGGATATCTGATTCAATGCCGAGTACTTCCGCCGACGGAAGAAAAATTTTGGCCTATTTATTTCTTTTACAGACTTTCGTTGCAGAAAATCACTACGCACCACCGTAAAGAAACGTGTAGAAAAGGGAACAAATTTAACAAAAAAATTAATAATACAATTAACCGGATTAACTTTAGGATTAGGTGTTAAGCTATATCTCTTTGAAATCACTACGCATTACCGTAATTTTCTTTTCTTTTTGATAAGTGTAGTCTTATTTAAAATAATACAATAAAATCAAACGGTAGGTTTCTTCAGGATTTAATTGTTAATTTGAGTTCAGCATGTACATTTACACGGAATTATGACGATTTTTGAAAATTTTAAGGGATATTTAGCGCGGGTGTTAAAATAGAAATTTACCAATAATTCCAGCAAAACCCAAACATTCGTCCCTGGTTCATCCCTGAATGGGCAGCAGACAAATCTCACCAAAATCCCTACTTCAAAATGTATCGCAAAGAGCGGTGTAGTCTGGCCCTTGTTTCCTTCAAAACCGCACGAAATCGCTGTTAGAGAGTTCTGGAAAATGCAAAGTTCAATTACGCACGATCTGTCCAGGACAAGGTTGAAAATAAATTGGGTCTGGCGAATTCTGGAAGATCAGCAACCGAGGCAAAGCAGCTGTTCCCATTATTATAAATGACCCCGAAGTCACATGGGGCGAAGCTCTTCGGCCCGATCTTTGCCCCAAACTTAACGTTAGATGACAAAGGCCATCCCTTCACCAACTTCCCATGTCCCACTGAGCACAATCTCAGTAATATACTCATTTCAGTAAGAGAAGTCTCTAGACTTATCAGAAGCCTCGATCTCCCCCCCCCCGAAAAAAAGCCACTGGTCCAGACAAGATTCTAGCGGTCATCCTTAGGAATATCAGCCCAGAATTATCCCCGATTTGGCAAAGATATTTAACCGCTGCTTGAAGGAGAAACCTTTCCCAAGCATGTAGAAGGAGTAAACAACCGATCCTTCCCCTCCCAGTATAGTCTCATTAGTCTCCTCAGTGAGCTTTTGGAGGCATTAATCAACGAGGAGGATAGGAAAAACCTCTTGTGCGACGAGCAGTATGGGTTTCGACCAGTCCGATCCACTGCTGACGTCTTAACTACCATTACACACAAAATGGGCAAGATCCTTGACGACACATATGGCAAGTACCATAGAATTAGATACCGCGAAGGCTTTTGACAAGGCGTGGTACATAGCTTTACTACACAAGCTCTCCAGCTATGGAATCACTGGAAACCTTTTCTGTTATAAAATCCTTCCTAACTGAAGGTAGTTGTTAACAGCCACTTCTCCGAGGCCCTGGTGGTCAACGTAGGCGTCCACCAGGGCTCACTTTTTGGACGAACCTTCTCTTCGATTTGCATAAATGATCTACCTAAGAATATACGCCAATTATTTGTAAACGTTTATGTCGATGATGCGACGATATACGGGCCGAACCCTAAAAGTCTTGACGATCAGAGATTGACAGTTGACCTCTCTTCCAATCTAACACGAACTTTCCAGTGGAGAAAAACTGGCTGACTTTATTCAATGCCTCTAAGACCAAACTGGTTACATTCCATCACCGCCCGGTCGGCTGCGGTTACAGAATACTCTGACTGCAAAGGGGTGCTCTCCACCCCAAATGAAGCGTCCTGGGTAAGACGATAAACTACATCCAACAGCAAGGCCTCTGATCAGCAGAAGGTTTTGAGGAACGTAGAACTACCTCTTAGTTGCTCCAGATCTATCCTGATCCGGGGTAGTAGCACCTGATAGGGTCCCAGCTATGGGCAAAAACTGGGGTCAAAAAACTATGAAAGAGTAAAAATAATTTTAATACCACCAATATATTTTTGTAAAAATTATTACAAGCAATGAATTTTTGAAGAAAAAAATGATTTCCAGCAATACATTGTTACCAGCATTTTTGAAGGAAAAAAAATTACCAGCAATACATTTTTGAAAAAAAAATATTGCCAGCAATAAAAATCTTAAATCATTAAATAACTCATTGAGGTTGATATGCCGTAAAACAAACATTCCATCACTGCCAATCAAGCCTCGAACTACCGCCCCATGCCTCGATAGGATATTTTGGGTCTCAAACTCACATCCGACCTCAAATAGAATACTACCCATAGCTGAAGATGCGGATAAAATGATCGGCTCCCAATACCGCTACACTAAGTACCTGACTCCTGATGCTATCCTCTACCTTGATAAAAGGCAGATCAGGCCGAAAATGGGGTACTTTTGCCGTATGTGGGCTTGAGCTACCCAGACCTCACTTTCCAGTCTTGATAGAATTCAAAAGCGTCTCCGAGTCCTAGTTGAAGAAGAATTATTTTCTAGCTTCTGACCTCTCTCTCACAACGGGATGTGGCGAGTCACACTGCTCTATCGCTACTACCATGGAAAGTGCTCGGACGAACTACATCTTGTTCCACCCGGTCTGACATTCATGGTGGCAAACAAACCTATAACCCACCCCCATATTCCATCGGCTAGAAGTAAGTTCCACTCAAACAGCTTCTTCCCGCGAACCAGTCCTGTGGAACAGACACCCTAGGGGATGTTTTCCCGTCACCACTATCTTGACTTCCTATTCATATAAACTGCCCTTTACCGTAACCCTCTACCTCTAGTAGCCCTGGGGTTACTGTAAAAATAAATAAATAAATAAAATGGCAAGAGAGCCAGAGGAGAGCAACACATAACCCCTACCTAACGAGCTTGCATAAATTGTTGGCAGAACAGAGATTAGGCGAGACAGCAAAAAGAGAAATTTAATTAAGAGCTACAAAGAACAGGAAACTGTAGGAGAGAAATTATTGTCCACCCCCTGAAGGGACAGGGTACACACACTATATATATATATATATATATATATATATATATATATATATATATATATATATATATATAATTATTTATTTGAATATTACAACATAAATATGTTATAAAATCACGACAAAAGTAGCCATTTTGTTTCAACACTTCTTGTGTCTTGTCAAGTGATGATATAGAATATAGAATAAATGGTTTTAAAAGTTTCAAATTAATCAATGATCCTTAGCTAGGAGTAAACGCTGTTACATAAGCTAGAGTAGCCAATCAAGATACAAGTATAGGGTGATTCGAAAAATTTGACAACTAAGCAAGGTTATCATAGATATTAAAAGATTTATAAAATTTGAAATTAAAATTAAAAGTAAAAAATTAAAATTACCTATTTAGAAATCTAAATCAAATCTCTATTAAGTTTTAAATTGTAGAATTACCAAGGAGAAAAAATATAAAAATAAAAATAAAAGATATATATGCTATTTAATTTGTATTTTCATTGAAATTATGTTGAAAGGGATGTTCATAATCCCAGACAGAAATGTATACACTTTAGTTTCATTTCAACATGTTAGTCGCCTCTCACATGAAATCATTCGAACACACGCATGTTAAGCGCTCAGACGTATTTAGATATATACACATACATACAAAAAATCAAACCACACATAGGCAAATGCACTTTACTTACACATACACATCGATACACACAGGCACATACATCTACATTCAATATGATCTAGACGGTCAGATGTCGAAGCTATTCGTGGCTTAATATGTTATTAAACGAATTTAAACTTGAAATATAGCTAAACCGGTCAAATATACATAGATAAAATATAAACAAATAAATATATATATATATATATATATATATATATATATATATATATATTTTTTTTTAAAAACATATAGTTTTCGACAGATTACAGACAAAAGTAAATAACCACCTCCACATATAATTGTACACTCACACATCCGCATATAAATTAATACATGCACCCGCATACACACATATAAGCATAATAGTTACGCATATACAGACCTACGCACATAAACATACACATAGATAAGCACATATAAATATATTGACCCATACGTCGGCGCAGAAAAGTAAATAAAGCAAGTGAAGAAATATATATAAAGATGCAACTATATACAAGCACACACATACATACATACATACACATCTAGATGTACATACATAAGCACGTATACATATATGCATATAAACTAAATATATACATAGACATTTACAAATACAAGTGTATACATGAAAAATTAAACAAATGTAAATTAAAACGACATGAATATAGAAATGCATATACACATCCGCTAGTACATATATATACACACACATACATACGCAACTACACATATATATCTACACACATACATATACATACACACATACAAACATACATATTCACAAATATATATATATATATATATATTATATATACGCATACACACATACATACACATATATACATAAACATGTAGACACATGCATAAAAAAGGAAAAAGAAATAAGCATACATAGACCAACTTATATTCTAATGATATTCCAACAACATTATGATAAAATATATTAAAAGTTTATCATAATTTAAGAAAAGAACAACAGTCTGTAAGCAATTAAAGGTTCCTTATCAACACAAGTAGATTTTAGTTTGTATCTATGATACACTCCAAGACACTAAAGCATACATACAAATACACATACAATGACACACAAACATATATACATAAATATCTAATCATATATAAATACCCATATCGACACATCCAGATATACAATACACAAACAGTCGAGCGCACACATATAAATACCCACACATACATATAAATGTACACCCATTCACATATACATATTTAAACATACATATATATACATATATATGCATATATAAACATATACATACACATAGAAACATACATACTACATATACATACATATATGCACACTCACACATACATATACATACATATGCAATATGCATACACATATCTAGACACACACAAGTACACATATATATCTCTATATACCCATACATATACTTACACATTTAGTGGTAGACACTTACCAGAATTTACACCCTTACTCATACACATAAACAGGTTAACCTATGATAGATGCCAATATACACAACCATATACCTTCATAAAAAAAAAAAAAAAAAAAACACAAACACATATATATATACCCCTATATACACATATACATATCCAACAGTAGAAATAACTCTACATAACATACAAATATATACATCCAAATACAGACACGTATGATACTTTGTAAGTACCCAGTACACATTCATATCGATAGGGCGACTATCACGCTAAAAAGGTAATAGTCTATTAAGTTTAATTTATCATTATCATAGAAAGTATATGATTTCTATACTAAGTTAAATTTAAAACGATGTTTACAGTTAACTGTTAGTTCATATCTTTGATTTAAAAGATCAGTCTTATTTTTAAATCTAATTATTTCAAGTTTCTCGTTAAGGCATAGGTAACACGGGGCATATAGTGAGTTACATGTCCGGGCCTTTCTAATTAATTTCCATTTAACCGTAGGTGTTTTATTTTTCTCTTTTAGACTCCAAAAGTATTTGGATAATGAAGTCATATATTTATAGTTACTATTATTAAAAGATTGCAGATGACCCCGCCAGCGTTCCTTGAATGGTCTCATGGTGCAACCTATGTAGAATTTCTTTATATTTGGATTTTCTAGTGTTGATATAGTACTGAGATAAACTACAGATCTAGTTAAACAATTATTATTTAGTGGACAATTATTGGGATTCCTGCAGTTACATGATTTATTATTAGTGTCATTTTGCTTAATGTTGCTTTGTGCAACCTTGTGTGTTGTCAGGCTCTCCAAATTCATATACTTGCTGAATATACTATTGTTATGTTTTTTAATTATTTTCTCTAGGTTATCAGCACAACTATAGCTTAACTTAAGAGTATTAGAGTTAAATATTTTACTGAGTGAGTTGGTTCCAGATTTGGGGAAATGTTTTTTAATGAGGTTTAGAAACAGGTGCCCCAATTTAGTTTTAACCATAATGTTAAAAGGGGGTGTATACCATATGATTTTTCTAGATCTCTTTCTACCATTATTGTTGCTATTTATAGGGCTTTTATATTGAATATTAATATTTTTATATCCACTATTTTTAAGTGCAGAATTGTAAAGGTCTCTATGATCATTAAAAATATCTCTGTTTGAAGAGTTGTTACTGATCCTACATTCAATAGAATAGGGTATGTGTTTGATGACTGCAGGGGGGTGGTTAGAATTTGGATGAACGTATATTTGATTGGAATTAATTTTTACATATGGTTGGTATGTGTTGCTTGTGAGGTCTAGGGTGACGTCTAGGAAGTCTACTTGTTTAACATTAGTGGAAACTATTACTCTGAGACCTAGATCCTTAAATACCTTATGTGTCATTTTTCTAATACGATCTACTTTAATTTTAGTGGAATTCTTAACTACTAATAACCCATCGTCCCTATATAATCCTACACTATCAGAATCTAGGCAATCAAATGCACTTAAATTATACAAAAGAAATAATCCAACAAGATCAGAAGCTTCAGCAGAATCCAGAGAACCCATTGAAATGTCAAATTTTTCGTTACAGGACTTTTTGGTCCACTGTTCATCTTTGTAGATTAGAACCGAATTTCGGCACTCCATGATGGTATTCACTTCTCTTTCAGTAATGTTGGAGTATTCCCGAGCGAAATCCAGGGCCAAAGTGAACAGATTTTTGGATATAGATGGATAATAGTCTGTAATATCAAACTGTATGAAGGTACATTTGTCCTTATATCCGATGTTGGTAAACCAGTTGATGACATCCGCAGTGTTAATCCATTGTAGTAGTCCGAGGGTTTTCTTTATGGAGTGGTTGGTTCTTTCTAAGATGTTCTTACTAATCCTGCCGATTTCCGGTCTAGTTGGGTTTAGAGCGTGTCAACAAACAGACCAAATATACATTGGATACATTGAACAGACAAATATACATTGGTACCACAGAGGTCTTTAATTTGTTTAGAAGTATTGGTAACAAAAGCAGCTGCACTTTTAGCCATTTTGATATTGTGGATTTTTACCATTCCATCTCCAAAAATCTCTTTACGCTGGCATAGGAATTTGCCAAAGAATATTCTAACATCTCCAGTGAAGAGATAAATATAATGATGAACTGTAGGAGATCAGTTCTCATCCACAATAAAGAACTGTGGGTTAAGAACTCTCATGATTATTTTGATATTTCAGTGGGATCATTAGATGCTGCAGAGTCTTCTGATCTGGTCGGTTTAATTATTTTATATAAACTTACTACCTATGAGGATGTCAATATTGATAGCGATTTCCCAAGCGTAGCTTAGATGTGGCACAAAGCCGAAAGTAGGGGCACCCAGTGAGGATCGAACTCACTACTCAGTCGTAATTGATCTAGCGAGACAAGTTTGCTAACCATTACACCGCCTCAAGGTGCCCTTGTCAATATTGATAGTATAAGGTTATAGCGAGGCGATCTAAAAAGTTCCACTAAAATTAACGTAGATAAACTAAGAAAAATGATTAATAGAGAACTAAAAATAAATAAAATCTTAATGTTAAAATAAACACTAATATTAAACATGTAGATTTTCTTGATGTTACATTAGATCGAGTTAACAATTTTCAACCTTATATGAAAAATAATGCCAACCCAATTTATATTCACCCCAATTCCAACCACCCACCATCTGTAATCCAACATATTCCTTCGTCTGTAGAACGTAGGATTGGCAACCATTCATCGGACAAAGATATGTTCGATAAATATAGCGGTGTGTACAATAAAGTTCTAAAGAATATTGGTTATAAGTGCATTGAAATAAAGTTTAGAAAATATAAAGTTAGTGATCCAAAGAAAAGAAACAGAAATAGGAAGATCATTTGGTACACTCCCTCCTATTTAACCAATTAGTTAATACTAAGTTACGCCATAAATTCCTCCAATTGATTGATAAACATTTTTCTAAAAGTAACCCGCTTAGTAAAATATTTAACAGAAACACTTTAAAACTAAGTTATAGCTGCACCAATAATCTTGGAGAAAATCAAAGTTATACAACCATAAGAAAATATTGTTAAAGATACTGGCCAATGTAATTGTAGGAATGCTGACCACTGTCCATTGCCAAACAAATGTTTAATTAAATCTCTTGTTTATCTTTGTTCTATCTATACAATGGTAAATCCGAGGGTTGAAAATTCTATATTGATAGTACTAAGAAAGCTTTCTTTCAAGACTCGATAGTATCAACACATACTGTCTTTTACTAATGATACTTAAAGAAATAATACATCACTTTCGAAATATTTTTGGTGTTTGAAAGACGAAAATAAAACTCCCAAGGTGGAATGGAAAATTTTTAAAATGGCAAGGACATGTAGATCGTTATATGAACCTTGTTTTCTGTGTTTACAGGAAAAATTGCAGGTTATCGGGTACTTTGTTAAGAATGCTTTACTAAATCAAAGAACTGAATTAACGGTAAATTGTAAACACAGCATATCTTTTAGCTTCAAATTATGCTAGATTTATAATATGACAATTATTTTTTCTTAGATATTAGTTGAACTGTGTTGCACCATATATGGCTTATCTTTCTGTTGGTAAGATTAATTTAGATTAATATAATTTTGTATTAATCTAGTAGTGTTAGTAACATTTTGTATGGTTGTATTGATATTTGGCTGACATTTTGCATTGATTAGGTTATTGTTATTAACACCTTATATAAAGAAACTTTATTCACCAGTTGCATAATAATGCATTATGTAAGTTCTATACGTTTAAATTATCCACTGGTTTCTTAAAGAGGCTATTCATTTATCAACTATAAAAAGGTCAATTCTTTTTTTTAACTCACAGGGTATGTGGCGTGTCTAGCTTTTTGTTAGATTACTATTTATTTTTCCTAGGAAATGACTGTCTGGTGTACAACATTGTAGCCATTTACATCCGCCCGGGCTTGGCGTCTGATTGCTGTCATTGATTCTAAATCTGCAGGTCATGACCCATTTATGAAAGGCAACTTCTTCATTTTTGCTTCTTCCCTTACTTTAAATTTAACGTAGGTCATTTTGATTGGTTGATCTGAGTAAAGCCCACAAGCCCTATAACCCCCCTTTCTTTCATTTTTCTTTTTCTCGTAAAAAGTGGTTGAATTTTGCTTTTAAATCTCAATAAATCGTTTACTTACCAGTCATCTACAATTGCCTGATGAGATGCGTTGTATGCGCATAGAAACACGACTGCAATTGTGTAGCGTTTTTGATATGTTTTTGATGTAATATCCTAAAATAAAGAATATTGCTCTACTTTGTATTGAGCCCTCTTTTAAATTAAATGTTACGAACGTTGGAATTGTACTCTATTCGTTCTCATCTTACCTGGAGATATATAAGTGCTCAATATTCGGGATATAACATGTGCAAATATGTAACAGTGGACACTGAGGTGAACAATCCACGTGAGTTGGCTCAACTGCTTATATATGCTGGTCTAAGCAATGTACAATAGCTACAGTTACCGTATTCGGATCCACAACTATTTGTACCCAACAGACTTTAGAATAATTCAACTGTAACCGTTATCGCCTACCCAAGAACTGTTAGGATAATACAATAAATTGGAAATACCTAACCTTGCTACCCATAATGCACCAGTATATATAATTGGTAGAGTCATCTCCACAATACCTGAAGATTCCGCTGAAGCATGAAAGATTATCGCCACATGGCGTTGACCTACCTCAGTGTCCACTTTTATATATTTCTATCTATAAAAGGAAGGGTGTGTGTGTATGTGTAACGAATGCACGGCCGCAATCTTCCACGGATATGCACCAAAATTTACATGCACATGCTCCAAGTTAGTTAGAAAGCAAAGACCGACTTTGCATTTCCCAACTTCCATCGATAGTAGAAATAATCGATAATCTTCTACGGACGGACGAGATCTTGAAACTTCCCAAATACTTCAGCAAGAGACTATTTCAACTATTTAGACGATCTGAAACTATTTGTCAAAAAAAAAAAAAAAGAAAAAAATCTCAACGGAAGCATTTTCTCAGATAGTTTATTTTAGGAAAAGCATTGTTAACGCAATATTTCGGTCAGTCCATTCATCAGGTTTCATCAAGCGTATAAGCTGTAAGAAAAGATATAATCATCCTGGAAACAACTATTTTTTTTTTCTGTCTTTACGAAAAATACTGAAGAATAAAACCTTAGTAGCCCGGACAATTCAAAGTCAAGAATACAAAAGGGGAGGGAGGGAGATCTAATTAAACTCAAGTTAATTACTAAAAAACCTATTAGAAATAGCAGAATACACATTTTCAGTTTCCAACATCATCTGATGCTTTATACATCTTCTGGCTTGAAATTAACAATTCATTCCATTAATTCAGATAGTTTCTCTCTGAAAATTGTTAAAGTTTAATTATTATGTCTTATAAAGCGAATAATTACATGTTCTGCATAATGGCGACATTGTTCGAAAGGGTCAAGAAGGTTGTTCACGCTACAATTGGCTCGACTGAACAATAAACTGCAACGGAGACAAAGTAGAGGAAAATGGTAAACAGTTACGAACAAGCAACAAATTCATAGAAACTTCGAAGTAAGACTGAATGTGCTCTTGGGAATTTGGACAGTATCTATTTATTTTGCAATTTTGGACATTATTTTCAGATATTTCATTCATGATATGTGTCTTTAAGACGCACTTATGTGAGCATGACTCTCCTTAGTTCCTTTTATTATTTGTGAATTGCAATGACTTCTTGGGAAAGATAGTGGAATGGTTTCCCGTTGCTTTCTCCAAAGTGTAAATTTAGTTTTCCTTTTCTTCGACTCACTGCCAGCACAAGCCAGAGATTCCAGTCAATCATGCTACTATTTGGTTAGTGGGAGAAGAGATAGAATTTTTCTAAATTTTTCTCTTTCCCCAACAGCATTTGTGCGAAAGTGAATGACAAAGACTCGGGTGGGGAAATGAATTACGCAGACACACATTTTCAGATTAGACATTTAGTATTATTTTATTAATAGTTTAATTCTAGTTTATTACTGCTTATTACGATACTAGGCGTATTTACTCCACCTTATTTTTTAACTAGCTTAAAAGGTGCACCCCGCGCGGACTTTTAAGTTAGCTGCTGCGGAGGGCTACTTGGGCCACCTGCTCAAAACTAAAGCGATCTTGGGTTCAGTTTAGAAAACGGCAATGATAATTTTGAAGAAATCATTTTGAATTCCCCATTTCACTCTATGGAAATTCAAAACCTCACTTTGATTTGTACTATAAGTCCAGTTCTGACGCAAAATTCCAATTCCAACCGAAAATTGAGTTCTTCAAATCACAAACTCTGCGGAATTTCAAAACCTCACGTAACGAAACCTCTCGCTAAGTCTCAATTGCGAAAATTAATTTTATTTTTTTTCAAAGTGCCAAGGTATCAAAGTTTTGGAGATATTCTAAACTGAATTTAAAAAACAAAAAAAATTTAAATTCAAAATTTTTGTGTTACTTTAAATTGAATATAAATTAAAAACCTTTTAAAATCATTCATTTTTTTTTCAGTTATTTTAAAATTTTAATTTTTAACTGATCCCTCCTCATCCAGACATAAATCCCAATTCTGGATGGTCAAGCACCAGATAAAGGACAGATTTTCAATCCCGGAATCATTCCAATTCCAAAAAGGTATAATATCTCTATGTAGAGCAAGTGTGACCCGAGGGGTTTCAAACGCGGACAAACAGAATTTGCCGTTGATTTAGATATAGATTTCCATGGTAACATTCTGGGTTGCTAAGAGTTTCTGCTACACATGTTATTTTATTTATATATATATATATATATATATATATATATATATATATATATATATATATATATATATATATATATAAATAAATAAATGATTAAATGAACTAAGTCCGACAATTATTTCAAGACATTTTTATGTTTATACATTCTTTTTATAGATACAAATATTTAAGTAAATGCTCTGTTTATAATAAACAGTATTAAACAACATTTACCGGCCTGAATGTCCGAGAAACTTTCATAGAAAGTATTCGTCCTCCGACAGGAATTGAACCTGTATCCTATATGGAACTGT
>OZ038512.1:75414248-75471748 GCA_964036315.1 Acanthosepion esculentum
AACTAAACCGTTTTTAAAGTTGAATATATAAAAATAAACCTCAGTGGCTCATTTAATGCCAATAAAGTTTTTGAAATAGATTCATAGCGATAGTTTGGAAAAAAAGTTGTGTATGTGTATCTATATATATTTGAACCATTTTTCAATTCCTCATACTTTTGAGTACAATCCAGCTTCTTTTAGGAAATTTACAATCTTGGATGGTTTTAATTTCGTAAAAAGGTTGTTTTTTTTAAATTACTCGGTTTGGTTTGTTGTATTTTACGGCATATCAACCTCAATGGATTATTTAATGCCGACAAAGTTTTTATTACTGGTAATATTTTGTCTTGTCAAGAAACTATTGCTGGTAATAGTTATTTTCCTTCAAAAACGTATTCCTGCTAATAGTTTTATTTACAATGTATTCCTGGTATTAAAACCCATTTTTACCCCAGTTTCGGGGTTAACTATTTGCCCATAGCTGGGACCCTAACAGGTGCTAGAACCCCGGGTCAGGAACACCAGCAATTAAGAGGTGGCTCCACGCTCCTCAAAACCCCCTGATCAGAGGCCTTGCTGCTGGACGTAGTTTATCGTTATACCCAGGACGCGGATGTAGTTTATCGTCATACCCAGAGAAAAGGTTGATCAATTTAGTCATTTATTTTTTGTACAAGTAGCCCCACCTAAAAAAGGAAGGAAATAAAAAATTAACAGATTCTACTCACTGCAGTGCAAATATAAAATTCTGGACGTAAATTTTGAAGCCCCTCTTGTGTATTTTAAGTGACAAACTGAAATATTTTTTCACCACTTGTGTTTGACAGGGGTTTTCTTTCGTTTTTCATCTTTCACTACTCTTTAGTCAAATACTAAATAATTTAATGCATACTTGGTAGCTTTTACGAGAGCACATTCATTTGTTTTTTTTTGTTTTTTTTATTTTTGAAGTTTGTTGCTATTTGAAAGACAAATTTTTTCCGTTCATTGAAATTTACTGCAAGTGAAATTATGTTGATTTATAATGGTTGATGGAAGTATTAGATGAGGAATTACAAATGTTTGGACAGAAAACTCATCAAGGAATCCTGAACAAGTTCAAGAGCGCTTTTTTTGTTTTTTTTTTTGCTCGAACTCTGGTGATTAAATAAGAATTTATTTTTTAACTTACAAGTTTGCATTGATGGAACATTGTCGTCCTTCCTGACCTTACCCTTTTCGTAATCGGAGAATCCATGTAGTGATTCTTCCAACTATTTATATTTTACATAGAAAGGAATAATGTTTCTTGGTCTATGTCAGTAGTGGTTGGGTCTATAGTATGTTTGTAAATATTGTATATTTCTGGGGGTTTGCTCACAGTTTTCTGCTTCTCTATTTGTTCTGTTGTTTCCTGTTGTAAGGACTTCACCTCTGCAGTGAAATTGTTTTAATAGTTAAATTACACTACGAAGAATTACAATGCACAAGCCGCAGCTTGTGAGGCAACAAGTCGCAACATCCTGAAGAAAAGTTAAGGTTGCAATTGTTCCTTCTTTAGAGCACTGGTAACCAAGCCTTGTAAGTCTAGTTTAGTTTTTCGTTTTGTTATCAATGGGAATTTGAATATCGTAACAATACTTCAAACGAAAACGATTTCAGATTACAAAAAATTAAGTAAACCCAATCGAAGATGGTTGTATCTTTAGAGCGGTTACAAACAGACAACGGTGGTACCCGAGTAAAAGGAATAATAACACGGAGCGTAGATGAAAGAAAGAGAGGTCTATTGTAAAAGAGAATACACTACTGAAAGACACGGAAACGGTTAGCAGGCTAGTAATTCCCGAAGCGGTTGGGGGGGGGGGTTGCGTGGCAGGATGTGCCACAAGGCCATTTTTAATGCGGGGTTGGCATAGCCTCGTTCCTCTCTGCCTTCAGGCAAAGAGTTCGACCAGCTCAGCTGCAGACGAATCTGTAACTAATTGCCGAAGCAAGGATATTTGCCAACCGCCCCACGCGGTCAGATGTGGCACAAGGCCGAATTTAACGTGGGGGTATCCGAGCCCGTAGACTCGGGCAAAAATTCCCCGTAGACCCCGTAAAAAAATGTGGTCTACCACCCCAAACGAGAGACTGCTCTTCGGCAGAGCCTCGTTTGGGTTCCTCTCTGTCAGAAGGCGGAGAGTTCGACCAGCTCAGCTGGAGACGAATCTCCAACTAATTGCCGAAGCAAATCCCCAGGTATATCTTGTGCACACGTCATTATATATATATATATATATATATATAGTCAGTCCACAATAGGTGATAGGGTGAGTGGGACATTCCATTACAACAAAGATCAACGCAACCAACAATTAATAAAGTAAGATTAATATTCACTATTATTGGCGCACACAATCTTAAAAGAATCAGATAACCAGATGACAATAGTGTTGATAGCAATGACAGAATGAAAACTGTAAGAACTCCGACAAGGCAGCAAATGAAAATGAAGCATAAATTTTAAAAACAGAATATATTTTGTTGTTACGTAGAGAGGCAGTTCATGATGCAAGCTGCGAATTGGCGATGTTAGAATCGAACATTAGGTGGGGTGGGAAGTGTTATAACATATGAGAGAAAATATGACACACACAACTAAAGGTGCCTTTCAAAAGCTAAGGAAAGGAAAGAGGAAAATTTCGTTAAGAACATTTAAACTGTCATGTAATATTTCTTTTTCTGTAACACGAAATGCTTGACATTATCAACACAGATGAAGAGGAGATTTCAAGCAACAAAGATGTGGTTCTACAAAAGGATGCTAAGAATACAATGAGCGGAATATTTTATAATTTCACCGCCACCCGCCAAAAATGCAATACTGCCACCGAGACTCAGGTGGATATAGGAAGTGAAAGAAAATGAAAAAAAAAAAAAACTTTAGTGGGGAGGTGAGGAAAAAGACAAAGGAACAGGGTTGAGAAAGACAGAAGATGGAGACTAACGTTGAATGTTTTAAATTATTTCACCCCCAAGAAAGGGAATGCCGCCACTGAGACGCAAGGGTCTACTTGGAGTGAAACAGAATTAAAATACTTTAGAAGCAATTTGACACCCAATCCTAAAAAGGATTGAAGAAAAATCTCTATTCCTGATCAAAAGATCAGGGAGGAGTTTGAACCGGACAGTAGGCAAACCTATCTACTCCTATTGAGAAAAAATAGTAAATAAAATTTCAGTGTTTAGGCAGAGACGTTAGAAATAACTGGAAAACAAATTCTAAGCAGAAAAGCGATAAGCCTCAACTTCTGATCAAAAGACTGGAGAGGAGTGTAAACCATATGATAGGTGAAACTCCTATTGAGAAAAAAAATACTCAGATTGATAAGAATCTGATGAGGGCCAGAAGGAACAACAGCTGGAGCATTACGATGATAAAGACAAGGACTGTCTATATCTCTGAGATGAGGTATTATGTACATTATTTACATTATTCGGAATATTGTCCTCATCTTTGTCGCCATGTTTATTGCAACGTTTCGGCCCTTCAGTATCTGTCTATATTTCCGAGATGAGGTATTATGTACACTATTTACATTATTCGGACTATTGTCCTCATCTTTGTCGCCATGTTTATTACAACACTTCGGACGTTGTACGCTCCGGCCTTCTTCAGGTGGTTGGAATGTCGAACGGAACCCTTTATTTCGCTCACTGGGCTAGACTTATTCTAGTTCCACGTGCCATGTTTAATGGATGTCAGTTATCAGTTATCTCCTGTTAATTTCCCTCTGAAAGTTCTCCACAGCCTTAACCGGGTATTGAACTCGCACTCTTTGGGCCCTGTCACTGGATCTAACCAACGCCTTTATACACTGTGCCATGTGTCCTTATAGAAAGATTCTGGGGTAGTTGCTTTTCTCAACCAGTCAAGCTTAGGGTAAAATATAGTAAGCAAAATAAAGGGTTCAGTTCAACATTCCAACTACCTGAAGAAGGCCGGAGCGTACAACGGCCGAAACGTTGTGATAAACATGGCGACCAAGATGAGGACAATAGTCCGAATAATGTAAATAATGTAAAGATAAGGACATTAGTTCGAATGTAAATCATGTAAAAATAGTAACTATTAGAGAATGTGTTAGGAAAAATATTATTGAGAACAATAAAAAGAATGAAGACAGTAGATAACGATTGAGTTCGCACTTAAATTTTTGAAGTTCAAAGTTGATTGGGATGTAATAATCCGGATGAGAGTTCCACAAGTGAGAAGTGCGAGAGAAGAAACTGGTAACATAGAACTTACGGTTGCATCTAGCCAATCTGTAAAAGGATGAGACCTAGCTGCCAATCTGGTACTGCGCTTAAATTCCTAAAGTCTGGGTAGACGAGAGGAAAAGTCATCAGAAAAATTACCATGAAAATATTCATAGAAGAGGCAGAGGGAAGCCACAGTCCGGTGGTGACTGAAGCCTCGATGCCAGGTCAGGATCAGTGACATTGCAGATGATTCTTTGGATAAAATACATAGCAGGAGCACCGGGCAAGATGTGGCAGCAATATTCCAAACAAGGATGAGTGGTAGACTTATAAATATGCAAAAATCTGGAGAGAAAAATTGTCTAGCATGACAAGGAACCAACTTTCCTAGCAGCGAATGTAGCGACGGATTCAATATAATCTTTCCATTTCATGTCAGCCGAGAATTTAAGCCCGAGAAGAAGTCAGGCTCATGAACGTTAGTATCAGTCATGCTGATGTGAGGCAGGAAGTGTTACTGCTTTATAGATATTAATGACACTGTCTAATTAACATATAGACTGTGTATAAAAAGGTATAAAGAGCTAAACACAATAAGTAACAATGAAAAATGGACCTCACAATTTTTCATACTAAGATTCATGATGCACCTCTGAACATAATATGCCGACTATTTACGTAAAGCTGTGTCCACAGAAATGAGATTTAAGATTCATCTTACACTTGAAATTGCTAGATTCAACCGTAAGTTCTATGTTAACATTTTCTTCTTTCTCACTACTTCATTGTGGAACTCTATTCGGGCTTCTTGCTTTTCCAGTCAACTTCAAAGATTTAAATGTAATGTCAATCGTTATCTTCTGTCTTTGTGTTTTTATTTTTCTCTCCCCTTAATAATTCTTTTTCTCACATACTTTCATCACTCAGTAACCATTTGCATTTTAGTGGCTTTATTGCCTTGCATGGAGTGAAATTATTAAAAAAATGAAGAATGCAACATAATATTATTTATATAATTGCCCGGACAAAAATAAATTAAGGAAACCTAATTAACCTTATTAATACATCTGCTGCTGTAGACGAACTTATGTCTTTCCGAAGTTTACATTGCCTGCTGTTGACGTATATATACGTTTTAATGAAGTAAAAAAAATGTCAGTCTATTAGTTTTATTAAATTCAGAAATATCAGTGGGGGGGGGGGGGGAGAAGTTGATATCCGTTGGAATTTCGAACCGAACCCTTTTAGTCCACAGGGAGTAGATTGTTCTAGTTCCACATGCCATGCGTTTTTCTGCCTGTCATTTTCAATTAATTAGCGTTTCTTTTTTTGTTTTTTATAGCTGAAAATTCTTTTGTAAAACAAAGTTACCGAAAATCTGCTCTTAATCGTAAAATAAACAATGCAATAAAATTCATACATTTGCAAAAGCGTTTAATTGCTTTTATGAATATGATATATATTAAGGACACTATTGTCTTAAAAAAATCGATGAATAATGAATTTTTACAAGAATGGTTTTCATTTTTTTAAAAAATCAATTAGAATAATTTTAAAACATAAACATCTTTTAAAATTCTGTATTTATTTGTACCGGTGAGAAGACATTGTTATTAAGTAAAAACTGTATTTACTAATCAAATAAGAAAGCTTATTACAATTCAGCGACCCCCAATATTTTCCAATGTATTTTCTGCGCGTGTATAAACGTGCCGAGTTTAGTAAATACGGACGTCTATACACGAAATTTTCAGAAAATAAGATCGATGACTATAGTAAATTTAAAACCAAAGTACCTAAAATTCAGTAAAACATTAAATTAGGGAGAATATTTTAATTTTTTAAAGATTACTGGCTAGTTAAAAATCATAAAAATGGTACTCATGTTATATTCCTCAAGTATTTTTAGAGATATGTCCCCCGTAGAAAAAAAAAAAAAATTCTGGTTGTCAAGCTGTCAATACTTTCTAAAAACACCTACCTCTATGTTAAAAATGCATTTCTACGATATTTTAAACTAAAAAAAACAACAAAAAAAAAACAGTATTTGGTTCAAATCAGATTAATTAAACTTTAAATAAGCTAATATTCCTCAAATGAAGTTTCAGAAAAGTATA
The DNA here is from genome assembly GCA_964036315.1 of Acanthosepion esculentum. Classification (NCBI taxonomy): domain Eukaryota; kingdom Metazoa; phylum Mollusca; class Cephalopoda; order Sepiida; family Sepiidae; genus Acanthosepion; species Acanthosepion esculentum. The sequence goes on from OZ038512.1 coordinate 75,420,575, forward strand.
TTTTATTTTTGAAAGATTCATTAATAAAAGATAATTAAATTGTGCTGATATATTGCGAAAAATGGACAAAACAGCGATTTAAAAAGGAAAAAAAAACTCGTTCTAATGAATTTAAATTAGTTTTGAAAGACGACAAAGTATTTTGCCCATTAGAAATATTAAATTCAGTTTATTAGCTTGAAATTAAGTTTCAAGAAAGATTTTTCATTTTTAAAAATTCATTTTAAACCTTATGTAGCGTGTTTTTGTGGTGGTATCTAATTATAGATTTAATTTTAGATCATTATAGATTAAGTCCTCAATATTAGGAATATTTTTAAAAACATCAAGAAAATGTTGGAATGTGTAATCTATAGAAATGTACGAACAAAAAAAATTCAGATTACGAACTTCACTCTAAATTTTCTTGTATAGATCTTGTATCGAGTAAAAGTATATCTTGTATAGCTTATATCAAGTATACTTTGTATCAAGTATATCTTTATGTTTAAGTATATCTTGTATAGATGTTGTATCAAGTATAACTTTCATGTTTAGTACATCTTGTATATTGTAACTTGTATCAAGACGTATGAACAGTATATTTATTTTTGATTACGTAGGAGGGAGGAGGTATCGATTTACAATAAATTTACAAAGAAAGCTGAACTGCCATGATAACCTTTGTGAAAATTTAATAAAATAAATCTAAAAACTAACAAAACTTTCAGTTATTCGAGATCTGGAATGCAGTGGTATTATCATTTTTCTTAGCGAAAACTTTTGAAAAGTTAACTATATTAAAACAAGAAAACATGGTCATGCTGCCTGAAAGTAACAAGTGACGTTATTCTCTGCTCCTATTTTAATCCTATTAGGACGTAAAAAGCAAATTTGGAGAGAAAGAATCGCAAATCATGCGTGACTGGATAAAAACGAGAAAATAAGACCGAGTCATTAAGCGCGAGTTATACAGAAATCAATTTTATAACAAATAACAAGAAAGAAATGTACAACTGTGATGGTGTATAAAATGTCCGTTCCTGAAATGTACAATTGTAAGAAAGTTTTTTAGGACAATGAAATATGTCCGGGTTGTGAGGGTTGCATTTTTTTTTGGGGGGGGGGGAAACATCGACACGGTTTTTCTATGGTGTCGAACCCAAGAAAAAAAGCCGAGTCTCATAACCAATGAGCTACCCTCTAACTCTGATGCGGGTGAGTTACGGGGTAGCTCGTTGGTTATGAATAATATTGAATTATTTTATTAATTTTTTTTTTTTTTACTAGTGATATATTTACATTGCTTGAAGCAAAATTATAGCATTCTTTAAACTACGTGGTCTGAAAGTCTTGTCACTCCTACATAATATAATTTTCTATTTCAACGCTCTGTGGGGTATGATCGAGGAGAGAATTTCACGTGAACGATACCAGAATACCCATCAGTTGAAGGGCGCCGTTCGGAGAGCCTTTGCAACCATCAACAAAGCACAGCTTCCTAAAATATCACACAGGACATGGCGCCGCATAATTTTGTGCCACGAAAATGATGGTCTCCCTACAGACCTTCTCGATGTATGACAGCGTCAATGAAAGGGAATAAACGGAATCCAGTACATGTTCTTTGTATGACTGTATTACTTGTTCTCATTACTTTTTGTTAGAGGATGACAAGACTTTCGGACCACCTCGTAGAATAACTATTTTTTGGTTGTCAAAAATTATTCTTTAAGAAATTCAACTATTTTACTATTTATTGCAAACGAAATAGCAAATATTTTAACAACCGTAGTAAAAAGCAACAACAATTTTATAATAAGCATTTTATCAATAAAACAATCAATTTTCTATTTCAGAATGCCGACACGAAAATGATGGTCTCCCTACAGACCTTCTCGATATGTGACAGCGCCAATGAAAGGGAATAAAACTGAATCCAGTACATGTGTTTTGTATTACTCTATTACTTGTTTTTCTATTAACATTATTTATGGTAGCGGGTGACAAGACTTTCGGACCACCCTAGAGATAGATAATTAATGTCACCTCTATATAATATAATTTTCTATTTCAGATGGCTGACAAGAGCTGCGACATTAAGGAAAAGAGACTGCTTGCAAGTGTACGGACGATAGCAAAATAGCCATCAATTGAAGGGTGATGTTCGGAGAGCCTTTGCAACAATCAACAAAGCAGAAAATGATGGTCTCCTTACAGACCTTCTCGTTATCTGACAGCGTCAATGAAAGTGATTAAACTGAATCCAGTACATGTGCTTTTTATTACTGTATTACTTGTTCTATTGTTCTCATTACTTTTTCGTAGGTGGTGACAAGACTTTCAGACCACCACGTAGAATAAATATCTTTTGGTTGTCGAAAATTATTCTTTAAGACATTCAACTATTACTATTTATTGCAAGCGAAATCGCAAATATTTCAACCAGCGTAGTAAAATAAAAGAGTTATAACCAAAATTATATCAATAAAACAATCAAAATAAATATCAGTTTGTCAATGACACCATTTCAATTTATAAAACTATTCAGAAGCTATAATATGTGGACAATTAAAATCAGTGTTTTATAAAGCATTCTAAGATGTAAACTACATTCTCAAACATGGTATCTGCTTCAAAGACAATGACACAAACCAAAACATTCTTTTGCTTGTTTGCTTCCTGTAAAGTCAAATAAAACCCCCCTTGCCTTGATCGATCCACTGTCTTTCTCTTTCTCCACATCCTCTCCTTTACCACTCCTATCTGCTCTTCCTCCAACCCTTCTATAACTCCTTGCGTGATAGTGGCCTCCAGCCTTGCTTGGTGTGATACGCTTAAAAAAAAAAAAAAAAAAAAATTGAAATTTGGTATATTTTATGTTAATTCGCCCCCAATATAAAAAAGAATTTATATTTACTAAAACTCACACCAAATACTCCCAGAGCAAGGTCATTCTATTGCACTCCGGTTGGGTTGACCTTTGCGTTCGCCCCAAATGTGGGTGACTAAGTGTGGGATCCACATTCGCGCTCACCGCGATAATCAAACCAAAAACAGATTTTTTGCGTCTTTATTTATTTTTTTTTCAAATTGTAAAAAAAAAAAAAAAAAAAAAAAAAAAAAAAATCATTTTAAGTACCTCAAATAGCATGCGGACATACGAAATGGAAATAACTCCAAGAGTTTTGGATATTTTTTTATTTTGAGGGGTGAAATAGTTGCCAGTAACACGAAATAAATTTTGATTTAAAATTTACAATTTCAAAATAGTTCCAAAAATTTAATACAAAAATTTATTGCAGTTAATTAATATTTTTGATAAATAACTTTACATTTGGGGTGAATGAACAGAAAAGACCCTGTAGCGGACCGTGGGGGTGAAGATGTGAAGTGATATCAGAAGGTTAAACTTTCCTGCTGGCCGGTCCAGCTACATCAGAATGTCGGACATTAATTAAGTCCAAAGAAGACAGACAAGACCGATATACATGGGTAAACAAATATATATTAATAACGAGTTACACAAAGACATGAAAAGTTACATAGTGTTTGTATGGAGAAATTATGTGTGTGTATTGTAAGTGTTCGTACGTACGTGTATTGTTCTTAGCGCGTTCCCAGAATTTGGAAAACGCTGTAACTGTGAGAGGTCACATATTGGTGTAAGTGGGAAAAGAACGATTTTACCTCGTCTCCGTGCGAGGTAGTGGCCCAAGGCCTGAGTAGAGAGAGGTAGAGAGAGAGAGAGAGAGGTAGAGAGAGAGAGAGGTAGAGAGAGAGGTAGAGAGAGAGGTAGAGAGAGAGAGAGGTAGAGAGAGAGGTAGAGAGAGAGGTAGAGAGAGAGAGAGGTAGAGAGAGAGGTAGAGAGAGAGAGAGGTAGAGAGAGAGAGAGGTAGAGAGAGAGAGAGGTAGAGAGAGAGAGAGGTAGAGAGAGAGAGAGGTAGAGAGAGAGAGAGGTAGAGAGAGAGAGAGGTAGAGAGAGAGAGAGGTAGAGAGAGAGAGAGGTAGAGAGAGAGAGAGGGAGGTAGAGAGAGGGAGGTAGAGAGAGGTAGAGAGAGAGAGAGGTAGAGAGAGAGAGAGGTAGAGAGAGAGAGAGGTAGAGAGAGAGAGAGGTAGAGAGAGAGAGAGGTAGAGAGAGAGAGAGGTAGAGAGAGAGAGGTAGAGAGGTAGAGAGAGAGGTAGAGAGAGAGAGAGAGAAGGGTCAGCCAGTATTTATAGCCAGGAGAGAGAGAGACCCCTGTTGAAGGATTAAGGAACTGAAGAGGAGATAACTCCGACAACCCTGAGTTCGTCATATTGATACATCAGTTTATGAAATGATTTAGAAGTTATAACATGTGCAAAATTAAAATCATTGCATTAAAAAATGCTTGTATGGACCAGAGTCTGCAGCTTATATTAGCCTAAAAAACAACCCGACCTCGGGTTTGCCGTTTCCTCTACGGCATTGCGATCGATTCTCATTGGTTCTACAGTAATCGAACGTAGCGTCTATTTATGGTGTCGGACTTAGCTCCTCCTCAGTTTCCTTAGTCCTTCAACAGTGGGCTCTCTCCCCTGAATATAAATACTGGCTGCCCCTTCGCCTATCTCTATTTTCCCGACTCAGGCCGCCATCTCGCGTGGAGATGAGGCGAAATCTCTCTTTTCCCGACTCAGGCCTTTGGCCGCCATCTCGCGCGGAGGCGAGGTAAAAACTCTTTTTTTCACTTACACCAATATGTAACCTCTCACAGATACAGCGTTTCACAAATTCTGGGAACACGCTAAGAACAATACATGCACGTACGAACACCCAACAACACACACACAACTTCTCCATACAAACACTATGGAACTTTTCATGTCTTTGTGTATTTATATATATATATATATATATATATATATATATTTGTTTGTTTGTTTGTTTGTTTGTTTGTTTACCCATGTATATCGGTCTTGTTTGTTTTCTTTGGACTTAATTATAGTCCAACATTCCTATGTAGCAGGACCGGCTAGCAGGAAATCTTAACCCAGAGATATCTCTTCACATCTTCACCCCCACGGTCCGCTACAATGGCCACGGAAATAAACGTAACATACAGAGTTTAATTTCCTCTAAACTCCAAAATGGTAATAAATTTTCGTTAAAGTTTTAATTTTTCTTACGTCAGCGGGTGGGCGAAAGATTAGTATCGGAAATTTAAGCGTCTTTTTAATTTTAAAACATTGTTTTGGAAACATTTGCAAAAAAAAAAAAAAAAAAAAAAAAAAAAAAATATATAAATAAATAAAAAATAAATTAGTTTTCTGAAATTTCGAGAAATTAAAATTCCACCTTCATATTTATAGTAATTATTTAAAAGTAGGACTCCTTCAAGAATTTAAGTCATTCTATTTGTTTTTGTCAAACAAACACTGTTTACCGAAAATCTGCTCGGAATCGTAAAATGAAAAATGCAATATAACTATGACATTAATTAGAAAAGCTTTTAATTGATTTTATAAATTAGATGCATTAAGGACACTATTGTCTTAAAAATTATTTTTCCATGAAAAATTTATTTTTACAAGAATTTTCATTTTTTTAAAATTTTCATGATTTAAATTTTAAATATTTTAAAATTCAGTATTAATATCATCCTTTTAGATAATTATTAAATAAAAATGATTTTTTCTAATCATAAATGTAAGAACTTAGAACAAATTATCAAACACCAATATTTTTCAGAGAATTTTGAATTTTTATTTTATGTGTATAAACGTGCCGATTTTTATAGATACAGCCGACCATACACGACATTATCAGAAAATAAGAGCGATAACTACAGTAAATTTAAAACCAAAATTTCTAAAATTCAATAAGAGATTAGATTTCGGAGAATGTTTTCCTAAATGTTTAAGTTTACTGGGTACTTAAAAGTTCTACATAAAAGGCACTTATATTTTTACAGCTAAAGCCCCCATAGAACAACATTAAATAAACAACCATCTTTTATAAAAAATTATTTTTTTTGTGTCAGAAAAATGTTCAAGACCCAATGTATAATCGTATAGATTGTTTTTTTGTTTTTTTTATACATGCGTTTTGAGTATTCTTGAAAAGGGACAGTGGTTTGTGTGTTTTGTGCATTTTTTATGGACTTTTAGGCTCAAGTGGCGAAGCGCCAAAACTTGAATTATTTCGCATTTATTTTTTTCAATACTTGGAGCGGGTTATATATATATAGTGTAACCCGGATATAAGAGAGTTGTCGGGACCGGAAAATAAGTCTTATATCCGGGTTTGGTCTATTTTGTTTTATTAACACAGGCTCTAATTTGGGACCGGAGAAAATATCTTATATCCGTGTTTCTCTTATATCCGGGTTACACTATATATATATATATATATATATATATATTATGTGTGTGTATATATATATATATATTATGTGTGTGTGTGTGTATATATATATGCCAATGAGAAGTTTACCAGTAAATGTCAAGTTTTGGCTGTAGCCGATATCACAATCCCTTTATCAATAAAAGGGACTGCTATCAGCGATCTAGGGACAGGCAGAGGGTAGAAAAGAGGATCAGAGAGCAGAAGAGGAGGGCGGAGACAGAAGAGGAGGGCGGAGACAGAAGAGGAGGGCGGAGACAGAAGAGGAGGGCGGAGACAGAAGAGGAGGGCGGAGACAGAAGAGGAGGGCGGAGACAGAAGAGGAGGGCGGAGACAGAAGAGGAGGGCGGAGACAGAAGAGGAGGGCGGAGACAGAAGAGGAGGGCGGAGACAGAAGAGGAGGGCGGAGACAGAAGAGGAGGGCGGAGACAGAAGAGGAGGGCGGAGACAGAAGAGGAGGGCGGAGACAGAAGAGGAGGGCGGAGGCAGAAGAGGAGGGCGGAGGCAGAAGAGGAGGGCGGAGGCAGAAGAGGAGGGCGGAGGCAGATCCGTGAGGAGAACAACAGATAGAAGGAGGATGTGCCGTTGACGAGAGCGAACTGAACATAGCAACCTGCACTTCAAAGGTTAAGTCCAGCCGGAGGTCATAAATCTGACCTGACAGATACAAGGCAGATTCTTACGACTGTAGATTTCATACCCAAGAGCAAACAAGTGAATAATCGAGCCGAGATGTCCTGTTTCTGCATACCGTTAAGAACAGAGATGGATGTCATTTGAAAATTTCTGCCTTGTGCCATTTTTGTTACATCCTTTCACAAAGTTTTCCCCAATTTTTCTCTATTTTTGAACCGGAATAATTTTTATACAGGAATTTGTTTCTTAGACTAACTGGGAAATACGCCTTTTCTTGTTTCTTTGGGTAATCTCTTTTTTTTGTTACCCCAGGAAAGTGTTATCCTGTCCAAAGAGGCACACAAAAGGAAATTTTGTGCAACCCTTGTTTTGTACTTTTCCAATTTGTAAACAGGAGGCACGGTGGAGTAATGGATAGCGGTTCGGAGAGCCGAGTTCGAATTCCAGTCGAATCTATGTAACGTGATAATACCTTGGGTAAGGTATGAATCCTCTTCTCCCCCCCACCAGCTATGGGTAATAGCAGGACAGACCTTGGATGGCAATTGGTCTACCACAGAAAGAACCTACCGCAGGAAAAAATCTGCCTCGTCAGTCATGTATCAAAAGGTACATAATCGCCTATGGCACATAACTGGATTGTAATGTTTGTTCCTTGTAAAATTTTACGCAGGGGTCGGCTTGTTTTATTAAGTTGTGCCCATTTGCGAGAGTTGCTTTTTCTACCAACCAAGTTTTGTGTCTGGCACAAGAACTTGGAGTGGGTAGTAAAGCAAAATTTTTACACTTTCATCAAGTTGTCAAGCACGTCAACAAGCTTAAATAAACAGCTGTCGGGTTAAAAACATGCATTTCTGCGATATTTTAAACTAAGTAAATAAGTTGTTTCAAATCAGATTAACTATACTTTAAATCAGCTAATATTCCTGAAATAAAGTTTCAGAAAAGTATATTTTAATCTTGAAAAATTTTTGAATAAAGAGAATTACATTGTGACGAAAGACTGCTAAAAAGGGCGCTAATCAGCTATTTTAGAAAATAGGATAACTCCTTCCAGTCAATTTGAATTAGTTTTTGAAATATAGCAAAGTATTTTGCTTATTAGAAATATTAAATTTAATCGATTATCTTTAAACTTAATCTAAAATAAAAGCTCAAGAAAGATTTTTCATTTTTAAAGATTCATTTTAAACCTTAGGTATCGTGATTTCGGTTTTAAATGCACCTTAATTGCCATTGTATTTCGAATCCGTTCTTTTTGTTATCCTTTCTCCTCACTAAAATCCTCTCATTCTCTTCCACTCCCAGTAGCCCCCTTGCATCTTAGTGACACTGTCACCTTGCTTGGCATGATAAAAATAGCGCACCCTTAAAAAAAAGGAATATTTTAAAGACTCGGTTACACCCATTTTCTACTGGAAATATTTTACAAATTTCCAATACTTTAAAAAACAACAATTTTCCACACTCCGTCGTAGTCTTGAGAATGTTGGCAGTCATGGCTCCTTTACAATTCACTGTCCTTTATAACTTAGAAATTTTTTTTGGTATCAATCTGATCTGCTATCCATATATATCCTGTGGGTGTCACTTTTTCCAAGCCCTCTTTCCTCATTATGTGTCCTAGAAACCTCAACTGTCGCTTCATGATGGTAAGTATGTTTCCTTTTTGTTTTTATTTTTTCTAAAACTTCATCGTTGCGCACATGTCTATGGTATTTTCAGCACCCTTCTGTAGAACCACTATTTATCGCCTCAAGTCTCATCTGCACAGAGACGGTCCAGCATTCAATGCCATATAGGTGAACTGATATTCACTATTGTCCTCATCTTTGTCGCCATATTTATTATTACGTTTCGGCCGTTGTACGCTCCGGCCTTCTTCAGGTGGTTGGAATGTCGAACTGAACCCTTTATTTCGCTCACTGGGCTAGACTGTTCTAGTTCCACGTTTTTAATGGATGCCAGTTATCAGTTATCTCCTGTTAATTCCCCTCTCCAAGTTCTTCACCGACTTTACCTGGTATTGAACTCAAACTCTTTGGGTCTTGTCACTGGATCTAACCAACGCCTTTATCTACTGTGCCATGTGTCCAACCACCTGAAGAAGGCCGAAGCGTACAACGGCCGAAACGTTGTAATAAATATAAATGGTGATGACCGGGGCTAAACTCCTTGATTGTATGCCACAAAGACTCAAGTAGCAGGGGGTCTATAGGGGGTGTTGTACTGAGAAATGTGAGAAAAGATATTTTAATAAACTAAATTTTTATTTCGCTTTTTGATTGGATGCCTCTTGTTATGGATTCCCGGGGGCCATCGCACCCTATGCCTTCTACACACTACTGCTGCTATGCGGTGAATACTGACCAGCAATGTTTCGCGGAGATGGAGAAAAAAAAAAAAAAGAAAAAAAAAAAATCACCGACAAGACACTGGCCAACAAAGACTTACAAATGCAACAAATAGACGGACAGTTTTTCAATGCCAGGTAAGAGAGAAAAAAAACTGTTAGCTACAATTCATTATTCGTCATCATGAAGACAATAGTATTCATAAAAGCAATTAAAAACTTTTCTTATTAAATAATTAGAGTTTTATTTTACGATTCAGAGCAGATTTTCTCTACCTAGGGAACCTATTTGACCCCCTCCCCCCAAAACAAAATAACTTGAATTATCAGAGGATTTGTTCTTATTACTAATATGAGTTTAATGTTCCTATTAGATGTAAGTACAAGTCATCTGATAAGTCAAATTACAAAAACGAATTCGTTCCAAAGAAATTGAGCATAAACAGTAAAGTCAAAAAATTAAGTAAAAAATATAAAAGCAGTAAAAAAAAAAGTAAGTAAAAAAAATGTAAAAAAGTAATGACTATTTATCGCAAAATTTATGATGTTCAAATTAAATGAAGGTATTCTGCAAAAAAAAAAAAAGAAAAAACAAAAACAACAAACTACGAATGTTATTCCATTCCTAATTATCAAAACACCTGGTTTTGAGATTAATGACTGTAATTGTATTTTCCTAAGTTTCCCAACTTAACAGACAATATAAAGTCATTGGATACAATTAGTTTATATTGTCTTCGTCAAACATTCGTAACTTTAGTTTGTCAGTGTTATGTAATTTGGGTGATGTTAATTATGAGCAAGGCGGGAAAATCCACAAAGACATTAAAATTATGGAAGAACGCTATCAAAGAAGACGGAACATCAAAAATGGTGGCTCAGAGTCTGCTGGAACTTAAAACGGCAAAAAGATTTACGGAACATCCACGGAAATCGAATAAGCAAAAGTTCTTGCCATGACTACGAATTGATTTCAGTATTTGAATTTAAATCACTTATTACGTTATATTTCTTCCGTATTTCAGGAGATATGTTTTATTTCACATTAAGATTATGTTTAAGCTTGCAAATAGCATTTTTTAAGTTTTTTTTTTTATTCACATTTATAATGACCTAACTCGTAAAAGAAACGATTCAATATGCCAAATTGAAGATACCAAACTTAAACAAATACAAAATTGAAGATACCAAACTTAAACAAATACAAAATTGAAGATACCAAACTTAAACAAATACAAAATTGAAGATACCAAACTTAAACAAATACAAAATTGAAGATACCAAACTTAAACAAATACAAAATTGAAGATACCAAACTTAAACAAATACAAAATTGAAGATACCAAACTTAAACAAATACAAAATTGAAGATACCAAACTTAAACAAATACAAAATTGAAGATACCAAACTTAAACAAATACAAAATTGAAGATACCAAACTTAAACAAATACAAAATTGAAGATACCAAACTTAAACAAATACAAAATTGAAGATACCAAACTTAAACAAATACAAAATTGAAGATACCAAACTTAAACAAATACAAAATTGAAGATACCAAACTTAAACAAATACAAAATTGAAGATACCAAACTTAAACAAATACAAAATTGAAGATACCAAACTTAAACAAATACAAAATTGAAGATACCAAACTTAAACAAATACAAAATTGAAGATACCAAACTTAAACAAATACAAAATTGAAGATACCAAACTTAAACAAATACAAAATTGAAGATACCAAACTTAAACAAATACAAAATTGAAGATACCAAACTTAAACAAATACAAAATTGAAGATACCAAACTTAAACAAATACAAAATTGAAGATACCAAACTTAAACAAATACAAAAATTTAAATAACTAGGAATTATTTTATGAGGAGACAGAAAATGCAACACAAAAGTACATTGGCTAAGAAAATTAAGAAAATAGAAAAAAATCATTAAAAACAAGGAGGGGGAAAAAAGAATACTGGACTATTATGTAATATCAGTCATCCTTATATAGCAGTGAATGCGGGATAATCTCATTACAGATGAAGAGACTTGAGGCAACGGGAGGATGCTGAGAATACCATGTATTGAACACGGGAGAAAATAAAAGCAAAGAGATACTTATACGTAGCGTCAGAAAGAGACGGTTGACATTTTTAGGGTAAATAATGAGGAAAGAGGGTTTGGAAAATCTGACACTCACAGAACAGATTGAAGGCAAGAGAGACAGCGGAAAGCAACGAGGTACCTAACGAGATTGTGTACACGATTAGGAGACATAGCAAAAAGAAACTTTATAAAGAGCTACGACGGACAGGAAATTATAGAGAGCCATGACCGCCTTACGTCATGAAGAGACACATAGAAGAACCACCATTTTTGTTTTTCTACGTAGGATACGTTACGAAGCCAGAAAAGTAAAAGGTAATGGTGAAAATGGAGGTTATTCTTGGATTCAACAACCAAAACTTGTTCTAAATTGACCAAAACCTTCAATATATAACTTCAAAACCATTTATATGACTGAGTAATCAGCAAAGGACAAAATGTAAAATTTAGACGCAGAAATAACCAAGGAAAAAGTGCCTTGGATCTTTCGGAAGAGATTAATAGCCAGCCGTGCAAAAGGAAGCCAACGATTCATTGCCACTGGCTTCCATAAATGCAAGACCACAGATCAGCTAAGATTTTGACCCGCGTATTTAGGTCTTCTTTAATTGTAACTTTCGTTTCATGTTCAAAGTTCTGTTTGACAACACAACTTCAAACCAGTGTTATATTTTAAACTGGCGTTTATTCAACAAAATGATATCTGTAAATGTTCACACGAAATTCATTACAACGTCTTGGCTCAAATATTAAATCCCAGTTTAAATGTTCTTCGCTCATTCATCATCATCCCTTGACTTTCGTTATCGTAGTGGGGATCCGAATGCAGAAGCCATATTGAATCTCCTCCACAAAGGCCTCAACAGCCGCCATCAGCAATTCTTGTATAGTCATATTTGTCCATTGTTCAGTTTTTGCATTGGCGTCCTCTCTTCCGTTCACCTTCAACGGTGCCCTGCATAATGGTCTTGCACAGGCCGCCGTGCCCTGTAACATGTTCAAACCACTTTATTTTTCTCCGTTTCACAGTGGCGAGAAGAGGTTCCTTGTAGCACAGAAAACTTTTAACCATTTTCCTGCACTCATTACACGGGTTCATCTCCAATTTTCCACCGATATGAAATGGAACGATTGTATTGCTAAGTTATTTGTTAGTAAAGTCGGTTCATTATCTACAATTCTTGCACATTTACAAATCTGCCATTCGTCAGTGAATCGAATATTGTTGCCACATCTGGTCTGGTGCTTCGGTTTTATATCTGGAAGTTCTTGTCTCAAATCCAAAGAATTCGCCTCAGCGCCATTTCTGACCGAGCATCTCGGCTTCAACCATTTTAATTCTTGTTCTTTTATCGTCATCTCTCTTTTACATTCGGTAACCCTTTGTATTCTAATGGCTTTGCTTGGAGTGAAATGATTCAAAAATATTCAGCACGACTACCCAAGATGTGTTTACAAGGAAACCTGCAGTTTTATCCAACATAGGGCAGAATAAATAAAAGTGTAATATTTTCAGCACAGTAATGTCAGCCAGTATTCTTGCCACAGACTTTCTTGTAAAATTGGAGAGATTAAGGATGAACTCTTTGAAACTTCGCAGAAGGATACTTTGTCGGATATGCTGTTTGGGTGACAAAAAGCATTACCGCAGTGATTTATTACAAGTAAATTAACAAGTTTGACTGCCCCACCCCCTCAAAATGTTAATTTATTTACTACTAAATCCGCGTATTCCTTATGAGCAACTGTAGTGATAGAAAAATGAAAAAGGTTACTATTTCGAAAGAAAAAATATAGAACGCTAAAAGTGGGCGAACCAGAAATGGTTTGCCATAAAGGAATAAAAAGAAAAGATAAGGAAAATAATAAAGAAATAAATAAATAACAGGGGTCAAAAGATTATCAACCCTAAATGTAGGTGAAGAAGAAGGGGAGTGTCGTCAAATGAATTATTTCTGGAACCAATCAAAATCGAGAACAATTTGGGAATGAATTTTATTGTCACAGATAGCGACGAGCAGGCTAGCCGCAGAAAAGAATTTCATCCGCTGCCCCTCACCCTAAAGCTTCGGATACACCACAGAGAGAGAGAGACAGAGAGAGAGAGAGAGAGACAGAGAGAGAGAGAGAGAGACAGAGAGAGAGAGAGAGAGACAGAGAGAGAGAGAGAGAGAGAAAGACAGAGAGAGAGAGAGAGAAAGACAGAGAGAGACAGAGAGAAAGACAGAGAGAAAGACAGAGAGAAAGACAGAGAGAAAGACAGAGAGAGAGAGAGAGAAAGAGAGAGAGAGAGAAAGACAGAGAGAGAGAGAGAAAGACAGAGAGAGAGAGAGAAAGACAGAGAGAGAGAGAGAAAGACAGAGAGAGAGAGAGAGAGAGAAAGACAGAGAGAGAGAGAGAGAGAAAGACAGAGAGAGAGAGAGAGAGAGAGAGAGAGAGAGAGAGAGAGAGAGAGAGAGAAAGACAGAGAGAGACAGAGAGAGAGAGAGAAAGACAGAGAGAGACAGAGAGAGAAAGACAGAGAGAGAAAGACAGAGAGAGACAGAGAGAGAGACAGAGAGAGAGACAGAGAGAATTACTACTACCAAGAAATACTTACACACCCATCAACAAAGATTCTTATGTGTGTGTGTGTGTGTGGATAAATCAAATAACTAGATATTAGCAACCGTATATACGTGCGTTAGCGTGCATACACAGGTAAGCGAATAAATATTTACTTATTTTAATATAAGGTGTAAACAAAAGAGTGCTCAATGTGGTTAGACAGAGCTAAGAAGTATATATTAATAAATATACATACGTTCGAATTGCAAGTTTCGTTGTTCTACCAACTCATCAGACACGAATAATTCGTGCCTGATGAGTTGGTAGAACAACGAAACTTACGTTGCACTTCGAACGTAAGCGTGCTCATATATATATATATATATTTCTGTGTAAAGGACTGAAAGACTTTCAACGCGAGAACTTTCTGATTGGAACTTATGAACTCTTTGAATATTATTGTATGTTTTATTTTGAGACCAATAAATGAAATATGTATCTTTGATTATCTTTGTATGCATTTTTAAAATCCATAAATTGGTGGATATTTGGATTAAGGACGTTATCCGAAGATGATCACCTGTAAACAAGTAAACCCCTACTTTAGTGACCTCCACCTCTAAACACCAATTCTTAGACCCCAACAAAACAACAGTCGCAGAATTTCGAAATACAGTCAACCACTGACGGACAGCCTATAAAAGGACGCTGTAACCTCATTTGGTGGAAACATTTTAGTAGTATGAACTTTATTTTCTTTTACACACGCACTTAAATACACAACTATAAATTATCCCTTCAGATCATTTTCTTTTCGAGGGAGTGTTTTATTCATTCAAACTGTGAATAAGCAAAAAAAAAAAAAAAAAAAAAAATTACTTGGTAAAAGTGTAGCGGACCAGTGTGTTTTTTTACGTGTTGTTGAATTAGAAACACGTGCTGTTATTTCCTGCTAGAAGGTCCAAACTATAAGAACATGGCGGATTTAGAAATTTGAATCCACCACGAAGAAATGTAAAGAAAACAAACAAGACCTCTCTATATATATATATATATATAACAAATATATGTATTAAACAACAAATTAACAAGTGACAAAGACATTAACATTTGCGTGTGTGTGTGTGTGTGTGTGTGTGTGTGTGTGCATGTATAATGATCACGGCGTCTTCCACAAAATGGGAAGACGCTTATCTTTTGCGAGAGCTTACATTGTAAATGTGTTTGTTGAAACGAAGAAATGAAAAAGAGCACAAGGCGAGAAGTCGCCCAGTATTTATAGTGTAGGGAGAGTGACCCCTAGTGAACAATTAGGAAATTAAAGAGGAGGTAACTCCGACAAAAATCTAGAATTATGGCCTCCATAATTCACATGCGCAAAATGGAGAGTTAAAATTTATATATATCGTTTGTTTTTAATCTATTTTCAAATCAATTTTTACATTTTTTTCCCCCGAAATATTCACATATATATTTCCATTCATGCAGATGCGTTTCGGTACCTTTTCTGAGAAAACTGAAGATATTTTACCTACAGCTGTCATCTCCCAGTACATCCATCAGAACAATTTTTAGATACCAAGGTCATATTGCCGCAACAACCTTCACACGTTATTTGTTCTAAAATTGTTTTATTTTAAAAAGATCAAGTTCTCTTGCTCAAAAGTCCATTTAATTTTCTACTTTTACTAATTATGGCCCCGATTCTAAACTTTTACCAAATACTTCATAAGATCGTGCAAGCTCGTTGCGCGCGCACACAATATATATTAGTTACATTGTAGCTTACGTGCTATGGTTTTCTTTATGTCTTTTTGTTACTACCATTTCAAATGTCTGTAATCGCCGTGACTTGTGGGGTGAATGTAGAGTCTTTCTCTTTTAATGTATCAAGTATGGAAGGTTTGTGATTATTGTCACCGTAGTGGGCTTTTAGACGTATACGTCTGAAGAAGGATTTCACGTCCTTTGACAAGGTGTCTTTATCAAACCTTGGTGCGGGGGGTGGACTAGGGCAAAAGCTTAGTCCTTTATTTAATAACCTGAATGTGTTGAGCGAATATTTCCTGTTACTTCGATTTATAACTCCTCCGTATGGGACATGTTCGTATTTGCAAGCATGTCGAAGTTCTTTCGCAAAATATACGCTTTTTTTTTATAAGGTCGAGTGTGTTTGCTGTTGATTGTCCACTAGGGGCTAATCTGGGTGGTCTGGGATATCTAATGGGGTTATGCGTTTTGTAGAAGGACTGCTGTGTTTTGGTTTGTGTATGTTTGTACGGCACTTTAAGGATGTCCGCGTAAGTTAGTGGTTTGTTTTGTGTGTGTGTGTATGTTTTGAGGTTCTAGCTATCGTTGATGGTGGCGGTGTTGTTGCTGGTGGTTTTTTGTTCTTTATTTGCTCATAGAGCAGATTGATTTCCGCTGTTGTTGCCGTTATGCCTTCCTGGCAGAACTGTATGGTATCCTGCATGAGTTTGTTGGAGTTAGCTCCTCCTTAATTGTCACTAGGGACCATTCTCCCTATACTATAAATACTGGGCAACTTCTCGCCTCGTTCTCTTTTACATTTCTTCATTTTAACGGCTACAATGTAAGCTCTTAGAAGATCCGCGTCTTCCCATTTGTGGGAGACGCCATGAACATTATACACACATACACGTACGTACGAACATTCACCAAAGAACAGACACCAATGTTTACACACACACACACACATACACAAATGTTATTGCCCATTGTAAAATTGTTTTTTTTAACACACATACGTATGTCATGTTTGTCTTTTTTATCTTCAGTTGCACTTAATTCAAGTCCGGCCATTTTCTTGTAGTTGGACATTTTAATATTCTACCAGGAGTTACACACGTGTTTCTAATACAATACACAAACCCACCCGGTCCTCTACAAGTTCCCTGGAGAAGTCTTGTATTTTTTGGTACCATGATGCTAGAAACGCATCATTATGGTAACCTATTGATGGTTCCAAATCAATCCTGAAATTGGTCGGTATTAGTTGATATTTCTGGCATATCCTTATATATTCCTAGTGTGATTCATACCTGGTTAATTTGTTGGTTGTTCTATTTATTCGGATAGCCAACAATTTGGTGTTTATCGGTTCTGTTGGTGTTACGTCTTCGGCTTTTGGTTCAGTCCCGTGTCTATTATCCATGATTATATTTTAAACAATAATATATATATGTATATATATATATATATATTGAACAATAAAATTATTAAAAAATTAAAAATCTTCAGACACACTGGGTTGTATATTAATATTCCTTCGTTTTTATTATTATTTCATTTAGATTCTTCGACTAGTTTCGGCCAACATGGCCATCATCAGGAGAAAAATTCTGCTTGTTAGTAGCAGTGAACTACAGAAACGAATGACTTGATGGAGAAAATGAACTTTTGTCTGTAGTTTTCATTTGTTTATTTTTTTAAACATGAATTTTGGTCAGTTCTTGTGTTGGTGAAACAGTCTCTTTTAAGTTGTTATTTAAGATAAGAGCTGGATGGATTCGGTCTGTTCTGCGAGTTACCCATAGCTTTTGGGGGGAGTATTAGCACGTAAGTGAAAATGGATTTGACTGGAATTCGAACTCGGCTCTCCAATTCCTCAGTCCGAGCCGCTCAGTAGAAAACGAATTAATCAAAACTTATATTTTTGAGAATAGAATTTGTATATGTCTTTTTAATGAGCACCAATTGTAACTTTCTTTTGTCTATCTCAATCATTTGAGAATTTGTAGAAGTTCTTCAAAAGTTGTTTTATTGCTAAATGTTATCTAATTTCTTTTAGTTTTATTTTCCATCGTATTGTTGATCTTTTGATAGTTATATTATTTGAGACTAATTTAATTTAACTTTGCGAAAATAAGTTTCGAATTTTAGTGGTTTCTTTTTTTTTTGCCGATTGACTTTCCCCGCCTAAAGCCATGTCTGACTTCATGAAAAATCTATTGGTAATAAGAATATAAGGAGCTGAGTATGACTAGTTCAGCGTTTTCAATTTAGCCCAAACCTGGCCGCGTGATTAGAACGTTCGCTTTCCGACCCGGGTTCGAATCTCATTATGTCCGATTTGTCAGGAGGGTTTGGTTTGGTTTGTTTTACGGCATATCAACCTCTATGGGTCATTTAATGCCGACAACTTCTTTTTTTCCTGGTAATATTTTTGTTTTGTCAAAAATCTATTGCGGGTAATAGTTTTTTCCTCAAAATTGTATAGCTGGTAATAGTTTTTCTTCAAAAATTTATTCCTGGTAATAATTTTTTTTACAAATTATTTCTAGTATTAAAACCCATTTTTACACTTTCAAAATGCTTTTTACCTCAGTTTCGGAGTTAACTATTTGCCCATAGCTGGGACCCTAACAGGTGCTACCACCCCAGGTCAGGGTGGACCTGGGAACACCAGCAATTAAGGGGTGGTCCCACTCCTCAAATCCTCCTGTTCAGAGGCCTTGCTGTTCGACGTAGTTTATCGTCTTACCCAGGACGCGGATGTAGTTTATCGTCATACCCAGGACGGTTGTCAGGAGGGGGATTTCTTAAATGGTATGAGCCTGGAAAGGCAATCACAGCATGCAATACCTTTGGAAAGTGCCTGAAGTCACAAGTCATCGTGACCGAGGGTTTGAGCGGGCTGGCCTTGTTCAGATTGTTGATCAAGCCAGATAAATGCGTTATCTCTCAGAAACTGTAACTAAGGTCCGCTCAGCAGAACTGCAGTATAAACCACAGGCGCCCTCTGTGGCGGTTGAACAAACACACAAGTCTATGAATTAGGGATTCCGACCAGTCTTAGTAGACAAATGAACATTACTATTTCAGTAAATCGTATTACTCTCAGTTTACAGTAGCAAAGGTATGCTCATATGAACGCTGTCATTTTTTTTCAATTGTCAGCCGAGTCTTTATCTCTAGCCAATCTTGCAAGTACGCCGATTCTGTGTTGAATGGCCACCTGTATTCAGAAAATTTAAAAAGAAAAAAAAAGAAGCTAGGACGGAAGTCTGAAAAGATAAAAGGAAAGTTTTCTTTTTTTTTTTTTTTTTTAGAAAGAGAACATGGTAACAAAGCGTAAAAATGCGTTACGTGACCTTCTCTCTGGTTCTGAAAAGGAAAGCTAGTGGATGCCAAAAAGCTGTCTTTACTCACAGTTCCAGCACATCATGTTGCAAGAAGCTGTGCTGTACCCACAAATCAAGAAAGCGTCTTCTCTTCACCGTGTCGCTTCGAAAATTGTTCTCTGTATAGACTTCAATGTTTGGTAGTTAAGGATCACATGACTGACCATGTGCGGTGTATACTAATTGAAGAAAAGAAAGGAAAAACGTTAACCCAATACTAGCTTTTTTTTTTTTTTTTTTTTTTTACAGTCTTTGAGATTGGGTTTAGGTTTCATGTCAATCAAGTTCTTTAAATATCAAATGTTCTGCAAGAAAGTCTTCTTCATCTGTTACAGAATGCATAGAATGGTTCAGAATGTCATATTACTGGTCAGAACTCTGATGACTCGAAATGAGTGGTGATAGTGGAATTCTGACAATGACAGTGAGGCACGATGGAGTAATGGATTGAAGAATCGGAGAGCCGAGTTCGAATTCCACACGAATCCATTAAATTCACTTACGTGAACTTTAGTTTCCTATCATTCACGGCCAGTTTTAGGCCCAGTGAAGTGACAGGCTGCAATCGATTTCTATTTTTTAGGTCATTTCCAGTGGTGTGCAGTAGTATGAATCTATTTTCGGGGTGTATGACGAAATTTGTTTGGTCAAGAAAAATATTGCGTCATCCGTAATTGCATTAGATTTTTATCACGCCCAGACACTATTGTCTCGACTGTCGATTAGTTGTCCTACGGCCATTGTCTGCGATGGACGATACTTCAAGAAAGCGTACGAAAATTGTAACGCTGCACGAACACACTGGCAAACCTGAACAGTGAGCAAATGAAAGTACGATATACTGGCCCGGAAACTCTCCAGACTTAAATCCAATCGAGAATCTGTGGTCAGTCTGCAAAGAACAACTTCGTAGAATGGACATACGAAGTATTAACATATACTTTGGGTAATGTTTCATTGAAAAAATACAAAAAGAAAATGGTAAATAATAACGGAATTATTCGTTTTTTATCAATTAATTTGCACAAGGGTGTATATATTCTAGGATATAAAAACAGAATACTCGTTTCCTCTTCCTTCCGTAGCAAACAACTTGTAAATGACTTTCGTGACATAGTAAAGAAAAGAGCCGAGCAAAACAATCAAGAGACGCCTTAGAAAAGGAATGAACCCGAAAAGAGGGATTACGATAAAAATCAACCAATCAAGAGACAGCAGTCTGTGTCATTAACTACTTGTGCCAACAAAACACACACACCAAAAAAACAAAAATAAACGGCGGTCAAAGTGAACTCCAAACTTCTTTTTTTTTCTGGTTAGCCAGACATTTGCGATTCTCAGAAAAATCAGGGTTTGTCTAAGGGCCTCAAAAGCGCGAAACCCAGGGTTAGAAACTCATATCCATACAAATAAGTATGTTGGGTCCATCATGGATATCGAACTTTTCAATAAGTACCGCATATATATATAATATATATATATATTATATATATAATATATATATATATTATATATATAATATATATATATAATATATATATATAATATATATATATAATATATATATATAATATATATATAATATATATATATAATATATATATAATATATATATATAATATATATATATATAATATATATATATATAATATATATATATATATAATATATATATATATAATATATATATATAATATATATATATAATATATATATATAATATATATATAATATATATATATAATATATATATATAATATATATATAATATATATATATAATATATATATAATATATATATATAATATATATATAATATATATATATAATATATATATATATATATATATAATATATAATATATATAATATATATATATATAATATATATAATATATATATATATAATATATATATATATATAATATATATATATATATAATATATATATATATATAATATATATAATATATATATATATATATAATATATATATATATATATAATATATATATATATATAATATATATATATATATAATATATATATATATAATATATATATATATAATATAATATATATATAATATATATATATATAATATATATATATATAATATATATATATATAATATAATATATATATAATATATATATATATAATATATATATATATAATATATATATATATAATATATATATATATAATATATATATATATAATATATATATATATATAATATAATATATATATAATATAATATATATAATATATATATATATATATATATATATATATATATATATATATATATGAATATATGAATGGTAGAACTCGTTTGAAAAAAGCTCGAATAGTTCAACTTGCAGTCGAACAAATCGGTGCTTGAGAAAATATAGGAAATAAAAAAGAAAGAACCAAGAACATTAAAACGAGGCGAAAACAATCGTCATTGGTTTAAACTCCAAGTCCAAAGAAAAAAAACCCAAAACGAGTAAAAAGACAACTGCGTAAAGTGCTCAATACACTAAGTAGAGCGATAACTTAAGGATACAGGCAAACCTACCTAGGATTTATATTTATATATATATATATATATATATATATATATATTAGTTTTAGTTTTTTTTAACTCGTGCACAAGAAAAATATATATATATAAAATTTTTGAAAGTTTTCAATTCATTTATTGAAAAGTCTTCATTTTAATCAGCAACAAGTAATAACTCCCCGCCCACCCCGGCTATAAACTGGTGGCCCACAACATTTTTTACAATACAAATTGCAGAACCCGATAGAATATATTATTTTGGGGAGTTGAAGTTTCAGCCTTTGACATTTTCATATCACTCACCGTTTCAATAGGAGAGTAAAAGAATTCTTTCCCTTCCAAAATACTCTGCTTATGGAAATGAAAGGGAATATGACACACACAGATTTCTGAAATGCAGACAGGAAATAGTAAAATTTGGATTATGACAAAAAGTTCGTTTGACAGCCAATGTGCTTTTCGCATTGTACATTTTTGCTGTTCGTATGATTTTAATTTGGACACAAGGGAAATACACATTTCGCGTGACGTTGTGACATTACTAAAATCTTTGCACGCAAAGATATTAATTACATTCATTATTAAATCCGAACATTACAGCCTTTTCAAGAACAGCGAAAGTTTGTCAATTTCATTATTTGATTTTTAGTGCATTTTTCAAATGCGAATGCAGATTTCAAAATTTGGGCAGCAATGAATGCTCCAATTGATTTTTAGTGCGGTTGTACTGGGAATTAATTGGAACATTTCATTTGTAAAAGGATAGCAAAGAGAAATTTCGAACAAAATAATTGCTTTTGTGTGAGAACGCGTTTTTATATAAATTTTCTTTAATTTCACTTCATAATGTTTTTAAATCATATTACCACGTGCAAGGCAGTAAAGCCACTATGGCACAAGGAGTTACTGTGCGTGAAAGAATAAGAAAAAACACAAACATTATCAAGGAGCAAGAACAATAGAAGAGTAATCAAGAAGACAGTAGATAACGATTGAAATTGCATTTAAATTTGTTTTTCTAATCACTTCACCCCATGCAAGGCAGTAAAGTCACTAAGACACAAGGAGTTACTGTTTGTGAAAGAATAAGTAAAACAGAAACATTATTAAGGAGAAAGAACAATAGAAAATAATCAAGAAGACAGTAGATAACGATTGACATTGCATTTAAGTTTTTAAAGATCAATGTTGGCTGGTTAGTCTTGGAGACGGAAGCGAGTTCCACAAGCGAGAAAAGAATCTTAGCATAGAATTTTTGGTTACATTTTGCCAATTGTGAATTGATGATTAAGTTTTATGAAAATATACTAAACTTTTCTTTGTCACTAATGTTTTTCTTGTCAAGGTGTACCCGGTTTTGTGACAAATTCTATTCTTGAGGAAATATATCGACTTCAGGAATTAACCAACTTCTAAACACCCAGTTCTCCCTCGAATTGATTGCTGTTTTTAGTTTAGCAAATGGAGCAGCACGTGGATTTAATGAACGTCCCAAGTAGAGGGAAGTGCCTAAGTCCGGTTGGTCAAGGCGGTGATGGAGGAAAAGACGAGAAAAAGAGACGAATCAAGGTACGCATGAGGAGGGGGGATTAAATAGTATATTTTTGGCCTTTTTGTAAGTTTCGAACACAGACGCCAATAGGTAACTTTCATTTTAAACAGATGTTCTATGCCCCAAATAATTACTAAAGCAAAAATTATAGAATACAGTTATTGCCAAATGTAAGGAATTTTTCTTAATCTCGCCTTTAATTATCGTCTTGCTTAGGATCAAATCAGGGTGACAATATCACTTAGACGCAAGAGGGGTTACTTGCAGTGGAAAAGAATTGGAAGACTTTAGTGAGGAGAGAGGGCAATAAAATCCATATATCGCAGATGACGGTGAAGCAAGGAACAGAGAGAGAGAGAGAGAGAGAGATGGATAAGGAACAGAGAGAGAGAGAGAGAGAGAGATGGATAAGGAACAGAGAGAGAGAGAGAGAGAGATGGATAAGGAACAGAGAGAGAGATAGATAGATAAGGAACAGAGAGATAGATAGATAGATAAGGAACAGAGAGAGAGATAGATAGATAAGGAACAGAGAGAGAGATAGATAGATAAGGAACAGAGAGAGATAGATAGATAGATGGATAAGGAACAGACCGAGAGAGAGACAGAGAGAGAGAGAGAGAGAGAGATAGATGGATAAGGAACAGATAGAGAGAGAGAGAGAGAGATAGATAAGGAACAGACAGACAGAGAGAGAGAGAGAGAGAGAGAGAGAGAGAGATAGATAAGGAACAGAGAGAGAGAGAGAGATAGATAAGGAACAGACAGATAGAGAGAGAGAGAGAGAGAGAGATAGATAAGGAACAGACATATAGAGAGAGAGAGAGAGAGAGAGATAGATAAGGAACAGACATATATAGAGAGAGAGAGAGAGAGAGATAGATAAGGAACAGACATATATATATAGAGAGAGAGAGAGAGATAGATAAGGAACAGACATATAGAGAGAGAGAGATAGAGAGATAGATAAGGAACAGACAGATAGAGAGAGAGAGAGATAGATAAGGAACAGACAGATAGAGAGAGAGAGAGATAGATAAGGAACAGACAGATAGAGAGAGAGAGAGATAGATAAGGAACAGACAGATAGAGAGAGAGAGAGAGAGAGAGATAGATAAGGAACAGAGAGAGAGAGAGAGAGATAGATAAGGAACAGACAGATAGAGAGAGAGAGATAGATAAGGAACAGACAGATAGAGAGAGAGAGAGAGAGAGAGATAGATAAGGAACAGACAGATAGAGAGAGAGAGAGAGAGATAGATAAGGAACAGACATATAGAGAGAGAGAGAGAGAGATAGATAAGGAACAGACATATAGAGAGAGAGAGAGAGAGAGAGATAGATAAGGAACAGACATATATAGAGAGAGAGAGAGAGAGAGATAGATAAGGAACAGACAGATAGATAGAGAGAGAGAGAGAGATAGATAGATAAGGAACAGACAGATAGAGAGAGAGAGAGAGATAGATAGATAAGGAACAGACAGATAGAGAGAGAGAGAGAGAGAGATAGATAAGGAACAGACAGATAGAGAGAGAGAGAGAGAGAGATAGATAAGGAACAGACAGATAGAGAGAGAGAGAGAGAGAGATAGATAAGGAACAGACAGATAGAGAGAGAGAGAGAGAGAGATAGATAAGGAACAGACAGATAGAGAGAGAGAGAGAGAGAGATAGATAAGGAACAGACAGATAGAGAGAGAGAGAGAGAGAGAGATAGATAAGGAACAGACAGATAGAGAGAGAGAGAGAGAGAGATAGATAAGGAACAGACAGATAGAGAGAGAGAGAGAGAGATAGATAAGGAACAGACAGATAGAGAGAGAGAGAGAGATAGATAAGGAACAGACAGAGAGAGAGAGAGAGAGAGATAGATAAGGAACAGACAGATAGAGAGAGAGAGAGATAGATAAGGAACAGACAGAGAGAGAGAGAGAGAGAGATAGATAAGGAACAGACAGATAGAGAGAGAGAGAGAGAGATAGATAAGAAACAGACAGAGAGAGAGAGAGATAGATAAGAAACAGACAGAGAGAGAGAGAGATAGATAAGAAACAGACAGAGAGAGAGAGAGATAGATAAGAAACAGACAGAGAGAGAGAGAGATAGATAAGAAACAGACAGAGAGAGAGAGAGATAGATAAGAAACAGACAGAGAGAGAGAGAGATAGATAAGAAACAGACAGAGAGAGAGAGAGATAGATAAGAAACAGACAGAGAGAGAGAGAGATAGATAAGAAACAGACAGAGAGAGAGATAGATAGATAAGAAACAGACAGAGAGAGAGAGAGATAGATAAGAAACAGACAGAGAGAGAGAGAGATAGATAAGAAACAGACAGAGAGAGAGAGAGATAGATAAGAAACAGACAGATAGAGAGAGAGATAGATAAGAAACAGACAGATAGAGAGAGAGATAGATAAGAAACAGACAGATAGAGAGAGAGATAGATAAGAAACAGACAGATAGAGAGAGAGATAGATAAGAAACAGACAGATAGAGAGAGAGATAGATAAGAAACAGACAGATAGAGAGAGAGATAGATAAGAAACAGACAGATAGAGAGAGAGATAGATAAGAAACAGACAGATAGAGAGAGAGATAGATAAGAAACAGACAGATAGAGAGAGAGATAGATAAGAAACAGACAGATAGAGAGAGAGATAGATAAGAAACAGACAGATAGAGAGAGAGATAGATAAGAAACAGACAGATAGAGAGAGAGATAGATAAGAAACAGACAGATAGAGAGAGAGATAGATAAGGAACACACAGAGAGAGAGAGAGAGAGAGAGAGAGAGAGAGAGAGAGAGAGAGAGAGAGAGAGAGAGAGAGAGAGAGAGAGAGAGAGAGAGAGAGAGAGAGAGAGAGAGAGAGAGAGAGAGAGAGAGAGAGAGAGAGAGAGAGAGAGAGAGAGAGAGAGAGAGAGAGACCTACCATTACATAGAATAGTAATATATCATAGTGATGGAAGTTAAAACCATGAAAACTCATCAGTTGTGCCCCGACAACTGATTAGTCCAGATTGAAACCAGACTGTTCAACTGTGTATTGGTTTCTGCCCTAATGTATTTGGTTTCGACTCTCACTAGTTGACCACCAGTTGTAGACGTGTGTCAAAAGAAAGAAAAACAGTTAGTATTGGCGTCGTTTCTCATGACATAGAGAGGTGAATTATCGAAGGTCAAACGGACAGAATGATCCCGAGTGCTACGCGGCTGAGATATCGCATCCTGATATCACTCGATTGAGGATATTGAGGCTAAACTAGCAATACGCACGCGATCATTTATGAGACGTGTTAGAGAGGCTATTCTTTCTATGTGCCTGTCATTTCAGGACGTAGGCGATCATGGTTCGCACCTCCCTCTATCCCTTGCAGCTCTCAACAAGTTCCTTCCCTCTGACACCTCCGCAGACCACGTTTTGTCATCCACTTGCTTAAAGCCGCTTTCCCTCTGTTCAACCCGTGAGTATCAGATTTTCCAGGCCATCCTTCCTCATTATGTGTCCCAGTATAAGCCTCCTCCTTGTGTGCATCCTCTCCAAAACCTCATCGTTGCTCACACGCTCCGTCCACGATATCCTTAGCATCCTTCTGTAGAACCATACCTCCGTTGCCTCGAGTCTCTTTTCTCATTACCTGTCCCAGAAATTTAAGCTGCCTCTCCCTGATGTTAAGTATAAGCTTCCTCCTAGTTTGTATCCTGTCCAAAACCTCATCGTTGCTCACACTCTCGGTCCATGATATCCTTAGCATCCTTCTGTAGAACCACATCTCCGTCGTCTCGAGTCTCTTCTTCATCTTTGAGGAAATCGTCCAACATTCACAGCCGGAAAGAAGGACAAATGTCACGTAAGAGCTCAGTATTCTTTTCTTTCTTACCAAAAAAATCCTCCTGTTTCGCAATACTCTGCCCGATCTTAACAACATAAGATACGCAGATGAAGTAGCACGATCTTAACAACATAAGATACGCAGATGAAGTAGCACGATCTTAACAACATAAGATACGCAGATGAAGTAGCACGATCTTAACAACACAAGATACGCAGATGAAGTAGCACGATCTTAACAACACAAGATACGCAGATGAAGTAGCACGATCTTAACAACACAAGATACGCAGATGAAGTAGCACGATCTTAACAACACAAGATACGCAGATGAAGTAGCACGATCTTAACAACACAAGATACGCAGATGAAGTAGCACGATCTTAACAACACAAGATACGCAGATGAAGTAGCACGATCTTAACAACACAAGATACGCAGATGAAGTAGCACGATCTTAACAACACAAGATACGCAGATGAAGTAGCACGATCTTAACAACACAAGATACGCAGATGAAGTAGCACGATCTTAACAACACAAGATACGCAGATGAAGTAGCACGATCTTAACAACACAAGATACGCAGATGAAGTAGCACGATCTTAACAACACAAGATACGCAGATGAAGTAGCACGATCTTAACAACACAAGATACGCAGATGAAGTAGCACGATCTTAACAACACAAGATACGCAGATGAAGTAGCACGATCTTAACAACACAAGATACGCAGATGAAGTAGCACGATCTTAACAACACAAGATACGCAGATGAAGTAGCACGATCTTAACAACACAAGATACGCAGATGAAGTAGCACGATCTTAACAACACAAGATACGCAGATGAAGTAGCACGATCTTAACAACACAAGATACGCAGATGAAGTAGCACGATCTTAACAACACAAGATACGCAGATGAAGTAGCACGATCTTAACAACACAAGATACGCAGATGAAGTAGCACGATCTTAACAACACAAGATACGCAGATGAAGTAGCACGATCTTAACAACACAAGATACGCAGATGAAGTAGCACGATCTTAACAACACAAGATACGCAGATGAAGTAGCACGATCTTAACAACACAAGATACGCAGATGAAGTAGCACGATCTTAACAACACAAGATACGCAGATGAAGTAGCACGATCTTAACAACACAAGATACGCAGATGAAGTAGCACGATCTTAACAACATAAGATACGCAGATTCACTGAACTCGTTCCCTATGCACTTTTTGCTGCCACTATAGGTCCTTGATTATTCTGATATCTTTCCCGAATATATCAAGGTTGCTGAGCAGTTCCATCATATCCTTGTAGCATACTTTGTCGAAGGTCTTTGCATAGTCTATGAAACATAAGTACACGTCCTTCTGCATTTGTATCGCTCTTTCTATTCTCAGTGTCTTTAACGAACCCACACTGTTCTTGTCATATCTCTGGCCTGATTCTGCTGGGCGCTCTATTCATCAGAGTAAGGATGATGTGTTTTGTTACGTGGCTCATTAAGTTTATTGTTTGGTGGAGTTCGCATTCATTTGCGCCTGGTTTCTTGCTGTGTGTGCCCTTAATCTTGTACCTACAAATATCAGAGACCAATGTAGCTTCCCAATATTTCCCTTATCCCTTCCAATTTTCTTTCCCAGTTCACGCTTATCTAGATGTTATGTAAACGTATATTATTTTCTTTTTATATAAGAAAATATTTTCGACTGCACCCTCTGTCCATTTTCTTTTTACTTCATCCCCAGAAATAGTTATAATATATAGGGTGTCTCTAAAGTCTAAACACACAATAAATCTCATTAACTATATTTTTTTACCTCCACAGATTAAACAATTTTGTCGAAAGAAAGAATTGGAGAGAAAACCCTCTCTCCTTTTTAAAGGAGGAAGGTGTACTCAATGAACATCACACATGCAACACATTTGATTGAACGCATAAAGAGTGAATGTACTAAAATTGAAAGCCATGCATAGAGTTCACGTGAAACTTGCAAGCGCATTACCCTTTGCATCACATATTATGGAAATCATATTCATCATGTTATTTGCTAATATTCCAATTCAATAAATGTTGAGAATTCGATTTATTGAAAATATGCATTTTGCCTGTGTGTCCAGACTTTAGGGACACACCTTGTATTGATTTTTTTATGCCGGTTCATCCCTACGTGAATTTTCAGGTTTCACGCTCTGTCTTGATAACCAGTTAACAAGCCTGTGTCTCTTTTGTCTCCCTCCGTCCTCTCATAAAATTTATATATATATATATATATATATATATATATATATATATATATATGTGTGTGTGTGTGTGTGTGTGTGTGTGAAGAAATAGAGTCTTAAAGTGTGCTATATTTATGGGATAAACTGCTCAATATCAGAGATAGAGCGTGTGTAAATATAAAAGTGAACATAGAAGTCAACACTTAGAGGCGATAGGCTGTTAGATGCAAAGTTGCCTGACGATTGCATCTAGCATGAAAAAGATGTTCACTTTATATATATATATATATATATAAAATTTGATGCCACAGAATGCATAATTGATTTAAACAAACACTGTTCACTTTTTTTTGTTTTCGACCAACACTTCATTAGATATCATTTTATGTCAGATCATTTAATCTGTTGTATGAGCATTTCATATTCGTGACAGTTCGTTAAAACTACGGACTTTAAAAATTTGTGATTTATTTTTCTGAAACGATCTGCTGGCACAACTTCAAGCGTATGAATTCGTAAATTCTTTATCCCGTTTGGTTAAAAATTACCCACGTGTTTCCTAGTCATTATCAGCCTCCATTAATCCGCTTAGCGTGGAGAAATCAACGATTCATTTTAATCCCTAAGCCTCACGCCACTGTACAAGTTCATTCAAATTTGAGTAAATCTAAAATATCTCCACTACTGACGTCAGTTTGGCTCGTGCAAAAGAAAAACAAAGAAAACGTCAAACAGAAATAAATTCAAAATATTTTATTTCATACTGTATTCAATAATTATATTTGTTTAGCTACAGTGAAAGGGCTTTATCAACCCCAATCATGAAAGGGCTTTATCGACCCCAATCATGAAAGGGCTTTATCAACACCAATCATGAAACAGCCAATCCAGTACTTAAGCAAGTCGCGTCCTGATCCTTACGCAATAAATTAAGCAAGCCCATCAACTGGTCAAAATTTTAAATTGCTTATAGAAATTTCGTGTATCTTGAAAGATTGTGTGTGATCACATATGGCCGATTTGATTTGTTTAACGGCATATCAACTCCTTATGGGTCATAATGCCGTAAATTAATTTTTTTTGAAACTTTGAAGTAAAAAAAAAAAAAAAAAATGTCGTTCTGCTTTCACAACGGAATACATGGTAGATGATACTCAGCATTTCTGCATATACATGTTTGTGTGGAGATAATTACCAGAGTTAGTGATATGTATGTTTTATGCTGTAGTTTTATTAATGTTATATTTTGGAATACAGTTTGATTTAAGAAATTGTTGGATATTATATGGTTTAATGTTATGAAAGTTCTTTCATGTTGGCTGAATTTGTTCAGTGGCATATATATAACTCGATGGGCTACTTAATGCCGAAATCGAAATATATTTAAACGCAATTGTATGCTTCCAAACACAGATAACATTTATTGTTAGCCATTTTACTTATATATAAAAAGCTATTGCTGGTATTTTTATTATAAAAAAATGTTTTGTTACTTTTATAGTGTTTTGTTTTTGTTTGTGAACCCACAAACAAAAACATAGCTGGGACCCTAATAGATGCTACCACCCCCGGGCCAGGTTGGGCCTGGGTACAGCATCAATTAAGGAGGTGGTTCCACGCTCCTCAAAACCTCCGATCGTTTTGTTTTTATCGACATACTCCGGACTAACATAACTGAAAATATTGTTCAGAAGAAAATAGGAATTATTGAAATGTTAAGTTATGTTAAATTATCCACGTGTATTAATAAACTATTCTACCAGTATCGAAAAAATGACGGCCATCTTTTTCATAGCGGGATGCAATGAAACAAAAGTCTTGAATCAATGTATTGAGATTCAATACAGCTGTGATAAAAATTTTACAACTGAATTAGATTGTCAATGAACCGTTTAATTAATCCGTTCCTTTTATATTTTTTAGATATTCAATATCTAGGATTCATTGATTAATCCTGAAATTATATAAATCACTTTTTCCTCAATATCTTTTCAGGTTAAACATTTTATGCAACAGAACGGCAAAGACGTCGACGACAAACTGCATTTCAAGTTGAAGCAATACGATCACTTAATAGAAAAACGTATCCGAGTGCCTCACATGAAAGGCTTGAACAAATAAGACTGCAATCTAAGAAACGTCAGAATAAAGTAACTGGTTCATTTTGCTCTGGAACTAATTTTCTCTAAATGCATATGAATATTTTATTATTATTATTATTACCCGTGCTGTCAAAAATGATAACAATTCTTGTAAAGTTTTAATCGTGAGATGCAAAGAAAAAAAAGTTTTGAAACAATGTATTGAGATTCAATGAAGTTGAGATAAAGAATTCACTATTAAAACAGAGGCAAATGAATCGTTTAATTAATCCGTTCTCTTTATATATTTTTAGACATTCAATGGCATCTAGGAATCACTGACTACTTCTGGTATTATAGAAATCGATTTTTGATCAGTATCTTTTCATGTTAAAGATTTTATACAACAGAATGGCAAAGATGTCGACGACAAAGTTCATTTCAAGTTGAAGCAATGCGATCACTTAATAAACGTATCCGAGTACCGCACATGAAAGGCTTGAACAAATAAGACTGCAATCGAAGTAACGTCAGATTAAAGCAACGGGTTAATTAAACGGTTCATTTTGCTCTGGAACTAATTTTCTCTGAATGCATATAAATATTTTATTTGTATTATTATTATTATTATTATTACCTGTGCCGTCAAAAATGATAACAATTCTTGTAAAGTTTTAATCGTGAGATGCAAAGAAACAAAAGTTTTGAAACAATGTATTGAGATTCAATAGAGCTGAGATAAAGAATTCACAATTAAAACAGAGGCCAATGAAACGTTTAATTAATCAACACCCTTTATATTTTTAGACATTCAATGGCATCTAGGATTCATTGATTACCCCTTGGTATTATAGAAATCGCTTTTTGCTCAATATCTTTTCACGTTAAAAATTCTGTGTTTAATATAACAGGAAAATGGAAATATTCCTTAAAAGAAAAAAAAGATTAGCAACAGAACGAGAAAGATGGCGACGACAAAGTCTATTCCAAAACCAAGTTGAAGTAAGACGATCACTTAATAGACAAAGTTATACAGGGGGCCGACACTATTTTTGGGACACTTTGAAAAATGTGCTTTAAGGTGTTTTTGCTGCCGAAAGCTTTTGTGTTGATGAGTAGATAGTTCAGCAGTAACTGTCCATTAATGGTATGAACATTGATTGATGGGCTTGTCTTTGGTTTCAGGTTTTCTTTATTTTTATTTCAACTTAGGCGACACTATTTTTAGGACATGACACAAATTCTGTTTTTTTTTAATGATTTAGTCGTCGAACGTCTACAATATGCAAATTTTCTGCAGGTAAATTGTACCCTGACCATTACATTTGAGTATCTTTACCCTTCACTGCGAAAACGTATTAAAATCCCGAAGAAGAATGCATTCAAAAGAAGTCATCAGTTTGGTTCAAATGAAGAGAGAAGACGGGCTCAGCATCCGAAAGATCGCCGCTGAGATGAAGCTACCGAAGTCAACAGTTGAATACATGCTAAGTACAAACTATGAGCGGAATAATAAGAAGAGAACGGAAAAATCAATTTCCAAGAGAACAGAAAGAAAAATGAAGAGTGTTACGAGGTTGTTATCATCTGGAGAAAAGGTGACAGCGAAGAAAGTAAAGGAGAAGTGTGAACTTGACGTCAGTGTTCGAACTGTACAAAGAAAGCTACACGAAATTGGACTTAAGTATGCTAAAATCAAGAAAAGAATTACACTAACGAGAAAAGGAGGCAAGGCTTGAAAGCACCAAAAGATGGATAACAAACCATGTCGACTTCAAGAAAGTGATATTTACTGATGAAAAACGTTTTAAGTTCGATGGACCTGACGGGTGGTGTATATGGTCGAGAAAAGGTGAACCTGTTATTCTCAACAAGAGACAGATGGGAGTCGTCGTCGTCGTCATGGTTTGGGGTATGGTATTTCCTAATGGAAACTTGTGGTACGAGTGGTTAAAAGGACGTCAAAATAGTTTGAGCTACAGAGAATCTTTGGAAAAGAGAGCCCTACCACTCATAGAAAAAGAAATGGGAAGTAATTTTATTTTGCAGCAAGATAACTGCAGCATCCAGGTGGCCAAATCAGTGAAAAATTGGATGTGTGAAGCAAATATAACTCCTCTGGAATGGCCTGCAAGGAGTCCAGACTTAAATGTAATTGAAAACATATGGGAAATGCTTGCAGAGCTTGTTTACGACGGGCCAGAAATAACCAGAGAGGCTGAACTGTGGCAGCGCATAAAAGATGCTAAAAATAGACTGCTAGAAACACGAAGAGACGTTATTATCAATATGTACGAACATTATGAAGATAGACTGGTAGAAGGCATTGAAAAAAGGGTGCTGCCATAAACTATTAGCATTGTTTCTGCAATGTCCGAAAAATACTGTCGCCTGTGTAATGTGAAAATTTGTAAAAAAATAAAAATACTTCTAATTTGAATTCTGCTTTTCCATTTGTAGTATTGAAACAGTTTTTAAATGTTATTGCCATGACACTAAAACAGTACAGACTGCCTGTGCTGCCTAAAACTTGAAAAAATAAAGTGTCTGAAAAATAGTGTCGCCCCCGTGTACGAGTGCCTCACATGAAAGGCTTAAAGAAATCGGACTGTAATCTACGAAATGTAGGTGTAAATGAAATAAATTAAACGGTTCATTTGACTCGGGCACTGATAAAATATTTTAATCGATTATTAAAACGAATGACGAGGTTTTGGAGAAAAATAGAAACAAAAAGGAAACTTATACTTAACATCAAGTAGAGGAAATTGAAATTTCTAGGTTACGTAATGAGGAAGGACGGCTTGGAAAACCTGATACACACAAGACAGATTGAGGAAAATGAAGGACAGATGAAAGCAGCGAGTAATATACTTGAGTTTGTGTAAATAGATGGTAGAACAGGATTTGGGAGAAATAAGACAATATTTATTGAGAGCTACAAGGGACAGGAAGATGTGGAGGGCCATGATCGCGACGTACTGAAGGTACACGGTACATAAGGAAAGTAATCATATAGATGGGATAGGAAACATGTAAATAAATACACATTGATAATTATATGGCTTGATTAGGTCAATAATCGAATATTTGTTTATAACATTTTTGAATCAAAATATCTCGTTAGATTAGGCAGAATATAAAGGCATATAGAGATACGCTATACACAATAGTGGGGGGGGGGTTATTAAACAGATCCAAATTATTAATCACAAATAGCATCACTTGTTCACACAGTTGGTGCACCAAGAACTTCAGTTTCTCCAGCAAATATTCCAACTCACATTCGACTATGAAGGGTTCAAGATGGATTTACACGATTCGTATCCCCAAGAAATCGTGCTTACTGTGGGGAAAATTCGATGAGAGCACATTACTGTTCATATGTTTTCCAGGTCATTTGTGGGTCTTCTGGGCTTAATGACGGCGTCAATGGATTATGTGAAATTATTCAGATCTCCAAAAATTTCTATCACTTATAAACCTATGTGTGATCCGTCTTAACCGATGCTCTGGATGCAGTGGCTTGGTGACAGAAGACGTTGCTCTTGGGACCAGTTCCGGTGGTTTATGTCTGCTTGTAGGAGTACCACCACCGAAATTAGGAGTAGTTGCGCTATATTGAGTCTAGTTATTTACTTCGTCATCAAGGCCCGCTGGCCCAGTGGTTTGACGCTTGCGTTGTATCGTAATAGCCCGCGTTCGATTCTCGGTAGCGGATGCGCACTACTGATGAGTCCCATTAAAGGATAAAACGGCAGTCCAGTGCTTTCTGCATTCTGTTGGGGAATCTTGTTCTAGACTCGATGAATTATTAGAAATTATTCAAATCTCCAGAAATTTTTATCACTTATAAACTTATGCTTGATCCATTTTAACCCTCGCTCTGGATGGAGCAGTTTTGTGAAAGACGACGTGGCTCTTGGGACCAGTTCTGGTTTGTTATGTCTGTTTGTATGAGTACCGCCACCGAAATTAAGAGTAGTTGCGCTATATTGAGTCTACTTATTTACTTCGTCATCGATGCCCGCTGGCCAGTGGTATGACGCTTGCGTTGTATCGTAACGGTCCGGGCCGGGTTCGAATCTCGGTAGTGGATGAGCACTGCTGATGAGTCACCCAAAATAGGACGAAACGGCCGTCCAGTGCTTTTTGCATTCTGTTGAGGATTCTTGTTCAAGACTCGATGACTTAGTAATTTCTTCCTCAGTACTTCACATATCCTTTCGTTCATCTATCTTTCTTTTGAATGGATGGCATGTTCTTCGGAAGCTTGTTTTAACCAAGTTAATAGCATTTTAAGCTTTCTTCACGTGAATAGGAGTTCACTTTTTGAATAATAAAAAGTATGTGTCAGGAGGGCTTCATTACTTTGGAGATGCTTAGGTGAGGCATGGCCAAAATAAGTTTGGGAGCACTGGGTTAACAGAACCCGAAAAATTTACCTGTGTAACCAGTTAGCGAAAAGGCATGATTTTTAACCTCTTCAAAAAATTACTTTTGTATAGCACGGCCCCGTATTTTGGCATAAAAACTCACCATAAAGCCTAGCATGATACTCGAGTACGTATTGTATTTTTTAGTACGATTTCTCCCCGAAAAAGAAAACGTCATCAACATATCCAAAATTATCAGGAGTTTCAAAAAAAAAAAAAAAAAAAAAAAAAGATGAGAAAAAAAAATCAACCTTTCGGTAGATTTATTCTTCAGCCTTATTCAGGTATAGTACATTTTTTTAAAGCATTCCATCCCAAGCAAGGCGGGAAGTCACTAGCATGCAAGGGGTTACAGAGAGTTGGAGCGAGAGAAACGTGGAGTGATCGAGAAAAGGATGAAGAGAAGGTTATGGGATAGATCAGGGCATATGGAGACGTCGATTGACATTACATTTGAATAGCTGGGGATTATAGCTATCAAAGAAACAAGAGATGGGGGGGAGTTCTACAGGAGAAGTGCGAGACATGAAACTATTGGAGTAGAAGAGACGGCTACATTTAACAATTTCGACAGTGAAAGGGGGAAAGCGAGATGCCAGCCGAGTTGAACGCTTAAATTCATGAAGTCTGGGAACCAGTGAAAGCAGCTCATTGGAGCAGTTACCGTGAAAGTATTTGTAAAAAAAGACAGAGGGCGGCAACGGCACGTCTGCAGGCGAGATACCAGATCGGGGCCAATTACATTTCATATCTGTCTTTGGATTTTATCAAGGACAAACAGAATTGGCTCCAGACGATTTATGGCAGCAATATAGGCAAGGGCGAATGGTTGATTTGTAGATTTGAAGGATTGACTCCGGCGAGAAAAATTTCCTGGCGCGGCACAGGGAGCCGACTTTCCTTAAGGTGGACGAAGCTATCCATGTTAAGTAATATAGACAATAGGTCTACAGATTTCAGATAAGTATGCAATGAAAGCACGGTGGAGTAATCGGAGAGTCGAGTTCGAATTCCAGTCGAATCCATTGCATTCACTTACGTGCTAATACCCTTGAAAAAGGTATTAGTATGGGGTGTAGCAGCTAGCCACAATTTAAGGGCTATTTCGTGTTAGGAAGAATAATACGCTTTAGCCTTCCAATAAGCGGACACCGATACTAATATCGGCATTAGTGTAGCCACTGATACACTAACACCGAATGAGGATACAGAAAGACGAAATGCGGGACCGTACCCAACAAGACATTTAATAATGCAAACAAATTATATACACATATTAAAAAGGTTTACATGTCCCAAACACAAGATTGTTCATATAGTCCAAAGGAACGAGGGTGTTTAACGAGAACAGAGAAATGCCATACCAACTTTAGGGCCGTTGACTGTCCATAGATGAGTTAACAGGACTTCTTTCTTCACGCTAGGCTGGGTACCAGCAGACCAATTTCCACGTGTGTGGACTCCTGTGGTCGCAAGTAAAAAAGGACAGAGCTTCATAATGACGGAAAGGGAAGGGGGGACAGGAGAGGTCTCGTCTCTAAGGGGCTGAACTTCCGTTAGCCCGACCCAAGGGAAACAACTTTAGTCTCCCTACAAAGGTATGAATCCTCTTCTCCCAGCTATGGATAAATAACAGGACAGATAAGGTTCTATAGCCTTGGATGGCAACTGGTTCTACCGCAGAAATAAATGTCAACTTACTGCGGGAAAAAATTGCCTCGTCAGTCATGTATCGAAAGAGACATGGTCGCCTAAGCGTGTATCATGTATGGCACATAACTCACTGATGCAATGGAGCTGGAAATTGCCTCACAGACACGTTCTATTTACTAACCATTTAATATTCCTGTGTTTTTGAGTCGGAATTGGAATAACACAAAGATGTCTTCTAAGAACTAAAAGGAACGGGAAAATTTCAGAGGTCGGTGAAATTTTTAGGATTGGTGAGGAAAGAGGGCTTGGAGAATTTGACGCTCACAGGAGCAAGAAAGGAAAAAGGACAGGGTGAAACAACGACTTAACGAGCTTGTATAATTTAATAGAACAAAGGGGGAAGGATTGTAGAAATTGTAGAGCATCATGTGTGTCCATGTCCTGAAGGCACACGGCACATAGAAATGTGTGTCGATAGAAAGCGCTGATAGCACCAAGCCTGGAACTAAAAGAGTCAGATCAACTTTTTACAGCGGACAAATGGGGCTCTAGTAAGAGAAATAATACTAGATGTTTAAAGATTATTATTGGGGGCAAAAATCCGACGAAAAATAAACATATCACCGCTGACGAAGAGAAAAGAATCAATGAAGCATTGAAAGGTCTTGTCCCCCCCTCCCCGCCAAAAAAAAAAATCGCAAGTTCACCACGTAGATAAACACAATAAGTTACAGATCCTGGATAATAAGAAGCGGTAAAAGTAGCTGTTAATTTCAGCAGTTGACACCTCATTAGGCCCGAGAAAGTCGTGCCAGGTATCGTAGCTTGGCCTTTTGCTACTTTAGTAACACATGGTAATAGACCCAGTGATTTGAAAAGGTCAGTCCTGTTCACATGCGGTCGACACTGGTAACTTAAAGCGGGGGTTAGCAATAGCGAACAAGTGTCTACAAAATGGAATGAAAATATTTAGCGCCCCTAAATAAAATAGAGATGAACTTACTGTTAGTCATCTCCCCCTAAAATGGATACGAAACATTCCATTTCACTGACGTGCATACCGCTCAGTGCAAAGGCGATAATCACCTTGTAAAATCCAAATCTGTTCTCTTGGACAAAGTGATACTTAGTAAAGTATTCTCTGGTAATAGCCAGTTTGGTTTGTTTTACGGCATATCAACCTCAATGGGTTATTTAATGCCAACAACATTTTTATTGCTGGTAATATGTTTTTCTTCAAGGAAAAATATTCCCAGAAATAGATTTTTGAAGAAATCTATAGCTGGTAATATTTTTTTTCGAAAAATGTATAGCGGTTTGCATTGCTCGTATTTAAAAAAAAAAAAAAAAAAAAAAAGTATTGCTGATAATAATTTGTCTTTCAAAAATTATTGCTTATAATAATTTTTTTATTACAAAGTATTTCTGGTATTAAAACCTATTTTTACACAAGTTTGGGTGTTAACTATTTGCCCATAGCTGGGATCCTAACAGGTGCTACCACCCCGGATCAGGGTGGAGCTGGGAACAAGGTGGTTCCACGCTCCTCAAAGCCTCCTGATCAGAGGCCTTGCTGTTGGACGTAGTTTATCTTCTTACCCAGGACGGGTAATAGCCAGTGAATACAGTATATCGATCTAGTATCCTCAGTAGAAGAACTAGCCTCAAGATATCAGATCTAAAGCAAGAAAAGGCGAGTGGAAAAACGTAATATAGGATATTGATATATTAAAATTGAAAGGGATTTAGATTATTTTACCGGCAGACCACACCCACAGGTCATTTCGCGCCAAATCGGGTAGTTTTAAAATTTCGTTTTTATTTTGTGTCTGTAAAACAGACATTCTTTTATAAGTCGTTATTATGGCAGCTGGAGGTGATGTAATGGTTAGCAAGCTTGATCCTCACTAGGTGCTCCATACTTTCGGCCTTGTGCCACATCTAAGCTATGCCTAGAAAATCATTTAGGCACCTCGACACGTGTAATGGTCAGTAATTTTGTCTCGCTAGAACAATTACGACTGAGTAGTGAATTCGATCCTGACTGGGTGCTCCACACTTTCGGCCTTGTGCCACATCTAAGCTACGCTTGGAAAATCACAATGAGGGTGGGGATTTAATTTGTTTTTTTTATGCATTTTGTACTCGTGTGTTTATTCGGTTTCATTTTTATATTTTAGGATAGAGTTTTGTTACTTTTAAGAATTCTTCTAGCTTTGGGTTCGACACTCTCAAAGAGAGCGCTAAAGTTGGGTACAAAATTGAAAGGGGAGTCGTTCAAGGTAGCATTCATATATGCCCCCCCCCCCCCCCAATCAGATTGCATAGAAGAAACAGATAAGTTTTATTACGAAACAAAAGATGATGTCAAAATCGCAAGAGTTTATAATCATCAGCTGTGCGGGGAATAAATTCAAAAGTAGAAAAGAAAGATAGTCGGCCAGTATGGACTTGGATCGCTTAGTGAATGCAGAAAAAGTGGGTTAGTGTTGTTCACCCAACAGAAAGTCCAAGAGCCATTCAAAGTAGAGCAGTACTGAATAAGAATGTTGCAAATGCGTAAACGTGGGAAGTAAGTAGCACATAGTACCGGGGGATATGTAGGATAGATAACTATTGACCCAAGAATAGAAGAGGTTAAGATCACACATGATCGGGGAAGCATCTATATGTGAGTGTGTTCCACAAAGTACCAGTTCTGAGGAACAAGCTGTCCGAGAGAAACTTCATCATTATCAATGGAATAGAAGAAGGTCGAGGCGGAGTTAACTGTGTACATAGAAAAATACTGGTGAAACTGGTTTAATTCTTTCAAACATGCATTAGCCTTTATTTTTCTATACTACTGTTCACTTAATGTAAATCGCAAGAGCCACTCAAGGTAGAGCGTTACTGTTGTAGCATACCTGCGGACGGTAATAGGTATGCCCCCATTCCCATAAATACAGTAGCGAATACTGTACGTGGACTAGAGTTAGGGATTCGGCTCCAGTTGTGCTGGTCAAACTATGCCTCCTGGCAGAGACGATCCCCAGACGAGGCTATATTGAAGAGCAGAGGTCCGTCTCGGAAACCAGTTATTCGACCCCATTTTATACGGGGTCTACGGGGGGGATTTTTGGCCGCGCCTACGAGCTCGGATACCCCACATTAAATTTGGCCTTGTGTCTCATCTGTCGGCGTGGGGTGGTTGGTAGATATCCTAGAGTTGGAGATTCATTGTGGAATTCACTTGACTCAATTGGAGCAGTTGATACTACTTCTACGCGCTGCTGGCGAATCTTATATATGTTGTTCTTTTCCCACGTATTATCGTTCATTACCAACCTTCGTTTGATTATTCTATTCAGTAACCTTCCCTAGGTTACAACAGTTACTGAGTAAGGTTTTTGTAAGGGCATAAAGAAGAGGAATTAAGAGGTGCATATTATGAGGATAGGTAGGATAAACAACATTTGACCATAGACTTTAAGAAGTTAAGAACGTAATGATAGAGGAAGCAGCATCCTCTTGAAAATCTGCGGGAAGAAGCTAAGAACTTCCTCTTTATCAATGGAATACAAAATAAGGATAGTTTGTTCCTGTACGTGGACTGGCGGTTCCTAGCAGAGAAGATTTGAAATGGTTGAACTAATGAATTTAGCTTAGCTAAACAGTTTTTAGCGATCGAGTAGCGAGAAGCTGGTGACGTTCTGTCGGTGGGAAAGACGTTGCAGCGTGAAAAATAGTTAATCAAACACAAACTTCGCGTAAACACTTTTGAACTTCACAATGAGGCCTGGGCACCTCCTGCCCAGATATGGTTATCTTAGAAAACTTTCAATAATGTAAGGCCTTCGAAAAATGCACAAAGAAAACGTAACACATAGAAACCCATAGAAAATTGCCGTCACACAACTGGTCACCCTTTGTGGAATTTCTTGGCTGATATTTTAAAAGTAATTCATAATTCGAGAGGCATCCATCTGGTTATCTTGGATCGCTGGTTTTGATGTAGCTAAGTTTTATAATAAGTTAGGTACAGTGGAAGTCATAGATACTCGCCGTGAGAAGCTGGTCAATGATAATGGCTTGAAGTCATTCACTGATATCACCACCGACATTGTAATGGAGATTTTAGTAGCTTGTTCAAATACATGTTTACAGTTTGGACACAAGATGTATCGTCAACAATAAGACTTAGCAAGAGAGATTTATTTTTGTCAGCCAAGTAACTGGACGCTAGTTGGAAACCTCCTCGCGAAGGTGAGTCTCACACTCTTTATTGTTCACCAATATTTACACGGAGTTTCTTTTTCCTGAAAAACTTGCCCTACGGAATACTAGTGAAGCCATATAGTCGGGGAATAATATATATTTATTCGAAAATTATAGCATAAATATGTTATAAAATCACTACAAAAATATTCTACATTCAACACCATCAATTGATAAGATAACGTAAGTGTTGAAACAAAATGGCTATTTTTGTAGTGATTTTATAACGTTTATGTTATAATTTTCAAATAAATAATCATATTTGCTCTACTCTATTGAGCATTCTTTTAAGAATAGTTTGTTGATTATTGGAATTTATTCCGTATACACCAATCCTATACCGGTGTGTGTATATATATATATATATATATATATATATATATATATATATATATATATATATATATATATATATATACACACACACACAGAAAGGGTGTCCATAAAGTTCGTGTGCACTTTAAAAAAATGTATAACTTTATTTGTATTTGCGATAGAAATAATCTGTAAAAATGTTATAAAGTTTAATGTACCTAGTTTTAAGTATAGCTAAAATAACTAATGTGATTTCAGGCATTACTGTAAATCAGTTAGCAAATGTTTTCCGTGAACTGCAAAATCGTATAACCCTTTGTATTGCTAATGATGTAGGACATGTGGAAACTTAAATAAAATTTCAATAAAACCTTAAAAAATATAGATTTACTTCTAATCATTTTTACAAATTATTTCTATCGCAAATACAAATAAAGTTATAAATTTTTAAAATTGCACACGAACTTTATGGAAAACCCTATATATTATCGTATGGCCAGACTCTCCAGGAGAACGTACAGGTCTGGTTAGAGTCTATGCCATCTTCCATAGAGTTTAAAATAAAGGATTAATGTAGGTTTCGGGATTTGCTGGTTATTCGCACAAAGGAAGAGAGAACGGCCGTGTAGAAATAGCGTAGAGACAACAACCACCAACTAAGAATGAAACACACAAAAAACAAAAGAATTATGTTGGATATTCAATTAGCCTTTTTATAAGAAAAGACAACAGAATGCGTTGATAGGAGAAAAAAGACATCCGCTACAATCTCGATAACTAGACAAAATATTTGTGGATTTGTGGAGGGTTGGTATTTGAGTTCGTGCCGCTAAAGAGGAAGATGAATGTCAGTGGAGAGAAACAAACAAAACGAAGAATCGATTAGAAAATGAATGGCCAATGTCTAATGACGCACGTAGGTACAAGATGCAGAGGTATAGAGAATGGTCGACCTCAAGTCAGCCTGAAGTTGAGTGAGGGTGACTGAATCTCCCTTTCGTTGGGACGGCTACCAAACACGTCCAAACTCAATGGTTGGGAACTGAGAAGAAAATGATCATGTCCTTTCCGGAAGTGAGGTCACAAAATTCACACATGACTAGAAACCATTTTTGGTTTCTTTTTGTAATATGGAAAAATTAAAATTCTTTATTTTTTATTATTATTTTATTTATTGTTGCATTTGTTACTTCATTTTCCTTCTCCCACATCAGTTTCAGGTTTTGACTTGTCATCCGATGTCTTGATTTTCGACACTGTCTCGCCTCCACAAAGCCTACGATTTTCATAGCTTGGAAAAAAAAATACCACTTGGATCTATACCTTCTGGCAAATTATGTTTACAGTGTAGAGGACCGTGGGGGTGAAGATGTGAAGAGATATCAGAAGGTTAATCTTTCCTGCTGGTCGGTCCTGCTACATGGGAATGTTGGACTATAATTAAGTCCAAAGAAAACAAACAAGACCTATATACATAGGTAAACAAATATATATTATGGGTTAAATATATTAATACACGAAGACATGAAAATTACATAGCGTTTGTATGGAGAAGTTATGTATGTGTGTTGAGTGTCCGTACGTACGTGTATTGTTCTTAGCGTAATCCCAGAATATGGGAAACGCTGTATCTGTGAGATGTCACATATTGGTGTAAATGGAAAAAGAACGATTTTACCTCGTCTCCGTGCGAGGTAGCGCGGGGGGGGGGAAGAGAGAGAGAGAGAGAGAGAGAGAGAGAGAGAGAGAGAGAGAGAGAGAGAGAGAGAGAGAGAGAGAGAGAGAGAGAGAGAGAGAGAGAGAGAGAGAGAGAGAGAGAGAGAGAGAGAGAGAGAGAGAGAGAGAGAGAGAGAGAGAGAGAGAGAGAGAGAGAGAGAGAGACCAGTATTTATACTCAGGGGAGAGAGGCTCCTGTTGAAGGATTAAGGATTTGAGGAGGAGCTAACTCCGACAACAGCATGAGGGTTAAAAAAATGATTCGAAATGTTATTGAGCCAATCTGAGATGCCCAGGGGTAGGGATATTACCTATATCGAGGGTTAGTATTGATTCCGTGCCATTAACAGGATGTTGGATATCGGGGAGCGTAACAAACAAA
This sequence comes from Acanthosepion esculentum, assembly GCA_964036315.1. Classification (NCBI taxonomy): domain Eukaryota; kingdom Metazoa; phylum Mollusca; class Cephalopoda; order Sepiida; family Sepiidae; genus Acanthosepion; species Acanthosepion esculentum. Next base: position 75,464,732 of record OZ038512.1, read on the forward strand.
ACGAAAACTCGATTAGAAAATAAATGGCCAATGTTTGATACACGTAGGTACAAGATGCAGAGGCATCGAGAATGGTCGACCTCAAGTCAGCCTAACTCATGGATGTCACTTAAACAACAGGGCCTTGTGATCGGCGTGATGGGTTGTGCCTCTCAGATGAAGCTGAATGTTGGTAGAACGCAGTAAACAAAACGAAGACTTTATTAGAAAATGGATGGTCAAACACGTCCGAACTCAATAGTTTTGAAATAAGAGAACGATCAACTCCTTTCCGGAAGTGGGGTCATAAAATTCACACGTGACCGGAAACCATTGTTGATTTCCTTTTGCAATATGGGAAAAGGAATTGCCTAATTGTCACAAGGGAGCGCTCTCCCTACACTATAAATACTGGGCGACTTCTTACCTCGTTCTTTTTTTCACTTTGCATTTCAGCGGACACATTTAAAAATGTGATCTCTTGCAGAAATCTGCGTTTTGCCCACTTGTGGGAAAACGCCATGAAACACACATACACGTGTAGTGGACGTTTACATATACCTCGCCCACAAATCAGTCAACAGTCATTGGACAGAAAATAAACACTACTTTCTTTAAAGACAATTTACGCATCGCACGAGTCACATAAACTTTTCTCATGTTTTGCCTTACCAAACTTGTTATAGAAAAAAATCAGCAATTGGTCGATTTTTGACCAATCACATAAATTGACATTTCTTTCAATATTTTTCCCGCTCTCGTCCCTGGAGCCTGTGTTATGTGTATATATAGCAGAAATTAGAGAAAGAACATTAGTAGACTATTAAATTTCAGAGCCTTAACCACGTACGTGTATTCTCAATCTTCTACTCAAACACACAGACATAAATTACATACACACAACACTAAACTGTCTGTTTCAAAAGCCAAGGAAACTATTCAAGACTTTATCATCCTCTTGCACAACATTCTCACTTTCAAACTCATATAACAAATATACTCCAAACAAATTTAAACGAAAAGTTCTTACAACACACATTTGTATTCCCACACGATACAAGGGGAACTACTTTTTACATCTTAAACTTTATTGTCACTAACACAGTTATACATTTACTTGTTTTCAATACATTTTTTTCTTGTTGACATTCAATGATCTCTTGTCATTCTTTTTCGCGTTTCTTTGCAAATTAAATGTGGTGTGCTAATTTCAAAACGCAATCTTCATAAAAAATCTTATGATACATTTCTTAGCAAACCTCGTTAGCGCCCTACACACGTACGTACGTACGAACATTCACCAAAATACAAACTCTTTACGTTCACACAAAAACACAAACGTCGATTTCTTTGTCACTTGTAAATTTGTTGTTTAATACATATATTTGTTGATATTATATATATATATATATATATATATAATATGTCTTGTTTGTTTTTCTTTACCTCTTCGGTTGAACTCAACTCAAATTGTTCTTGTACTTGGACCTTCTAGCAGGAACAAACAGCACATGTTAATAATACAACAACACGTAAACCCACAGAGTCCTCTACAGTTTATATTCATTCACCTACAGATTATCTTGAAAGAAATAAAAAAAAGTTGGCATTAATATATATATATATATATATACATATATATATATATATATATATATTTTCATCCACAGACAGTTTCGCTGTATCCAGCTTATCAGTGTGATTAGACATCCGGTTGCCTTTAGCTAGGATTGAAACCAGACTAAATTGGCGTCAGTCGGAGATTCTACCACTTAGCCATTAGTGCACGGCAGGGATGAATTTAAGCGCATTTATTTTTAGATAAACACAGAGTGACTGAGAGAACTTTGTTATCTTTACCGAAGAGTCTTTCATTATTAGCCGTAATAGTCACTGTTTAAAACTCACATTCCCTCTCCAGAGAGCTCAACCGAAATAAATTTTTCCGGAGCATATATATATATATATATATATCCAGTGATTTCGGAAAGATATTTTAAATTTGTTTGACATAAGATGAAAAAGGCAATATACCGAGTAAAGATCAAAGTTACGACAATAAGACTACGAAGCTATCTGGCTGTTTATTCATTCTTCCAGCTTATTGTTAGATGGTTAAAATTTTAAAGAAAATGGGATCAAATGCCATTTGAAATCAGAAAGAGGCGGTTGGAATTAATGGCAATCATAACGAGGAAAAAGGGCCTGGGGAAATTAATACTCACATTAACGACAGGAGGAAACATTGAGTAATCTATCGTTAGTTGAATGGATGGCCGCAAGGGAAAAGCGTGATAGTAAGGGGTCAGAAGTTGTCGAGTTTCAAGGGATAGGAAGTTTCAGAGAGCCGCAATCGTGTAATGAAGCATCGTCTATATAATAAATGCGAATGTCAGTGTCAGACTTTTCAATTAAAAGGGACACAACTCACTAACTTTCAATAGCTCATGTTACAGAAATTTTTTGATTCCCAGGTTTTAATCACTGCGATTTGTTTCGGTGATTTTTTTACGCGTTTTCGCGACGAATTTTTTTTGTGCGATAACAGTTTTTATAACTCTGAAATATAGAAATAATCAAAATTGCGAAATCCAGCGAAAGTCATCCATGAAATAAGTTTACGGAAAGTAAGGACCTACGTACATCAAATTGTCTTTAAATTAAGTGACGGTAGAAGAATTGTCGTTGAACTTTTCAAAGGTAAGCTTAAATATTAATGCAATATCTAAATGCAGTGATGAATGTTGAGTTCTCCTGTAGTTTATTATTGCCTATCGCATATGGCAGCAGTGATGAAAAGAAACTCCCGTGGAAATGAAAAACCAGATCAAACGGCGGCGAGGAGAGCTTCCACTGGTGAGAATATGCAAAGACTTAAGAACTCTCAAACTCCTGAACAAGCCGAAGGCCCAATCAAGATCCCATCGCAGGAGCTGACTTAAATGCTGGCTAATAGGCGGCTTTTAAGCTAGTAGAACATAAAAAGCCAGTAAAAAGAATTTTAAAAAATGCGGCCATAAATTTTACATGAGACAATACCAAAAACAGGATAAACGAAAACCTTCCCAGATACGAGGGTCATTCAATAAATAAGGTGAATTTTTCGGTATAAGGACTTCTAATACAGGTAGAAGCTTACACATTTTTTTTTGTTTCACTTTTTCACATGGATTTAATTTCTTTTGCAGATTAAAAAAAACTTTGAGAGTTTTGGCGATTAACAAAGATGGCCGACCAAGAAGCATGCTCCAGGGTTGAACAGAGGTCAGTTATCAAGTTTTTGGTTGCTGAAGGGTGCAAACCAGTTGAAATTCATAGGAGAATGTCAACTGTGTATGGTGCCACATGTTTCAGCCAAAAAATGTCTACAAGTGGGCTAAATTGTTTAAAGAAGGACGGAGCAGTGTTGAGGATGAAGACAGGCCTGGGAGGCCTACAGAAGTGAGGTCTCCTGAGGTGATCGAATCGGTCAATGACCTCATTCAGTCTGACAGAAGGGTGACAGTGGATGACATTGCAAGGACTTTGAGCTTATCTGTTGGGATCATCAGTCAGAAGGAGTCATCTTGCATCATGAAAACGCAAGGCCTCACACAGCAGCCAAAACGGTGCAGACCATCAATGAGCTGGGCTGGGAACTGCTCCCTCATCCCCCTTACAGCCCAGACCTTGCCCCTTCAGACATTCACCTGTTTGGTCCCTTGAAAGCGTTCACGAGAGGCACGAAGTTTAAAAGTGACGATGAAGTCAAAAGTGTTGTGAGCGACTGGCTGAGACATCAGTCCAAAGATTTTTATGCTGAGGGAGTACGGAAGCTTGTGCACAGATGGGAAAAGTGTGTGACAGTGCTGGGAGACTACGTTGAAAAAAAAGTAAGCTTGTATCTGTATTAGAAGTCCTTATACCGAAAATTTCACCTTATTTATTGAATGACCCTCGTATATTATATATTTTAAACTATAAATAATTTCTTGTAAGTACCTCGAATATCAGCTGCACTTATTTTTGGTGATTTTTTTTTCTTTCTGAGAGTTGGAGTTTTTAGGAGGCAAGATAAACAAATTATTATTTTAAACTTATAATTCTAAAAGAGTGCCAACAGTTTAATAAAAGAAAAAGATTTATTTCTTGGGGTGAATTAATATTTGCGATAAGTAACTTTACATTATTTAGGCTGAATTGACAGAAAAGATCCGAGGTCGTAAATGAGATATTCAGTTTTAAAGATTACTGATGTATATACGTACATCAGTAATATATATATATATATATATATATATATATATGATGGGAAAAATGTGTGACAGTGGTGGGAGACTACGTTGAAAAAAAAATAGTTTTATGCTAAAATTAAAATATTCATAGAAATGTAATTACCGTTTTTATTGCTTGACGATGTCAATTTTGAAATTTAAATAAATCTGAGGTTACTTTTAAATAAAAAATAGTATTTTTCTTAGCAATTTAGCAATATATTAACTCAAAACCTTTTGCAATCACATTTTTTTTAAAGTATTTTATTTAAAATAATGCTATTATGAAGACCAAATCATCACCAGAAAAGAAGAGCACTTGCTGTTGTTATGGAAACAACATTCATGACGAGAATCGTTCAAGAACTTGCGGCTTTTGTAAATCAATATTGAGATTTAAGAGGAGGTTAAGTGAAGGAACACGAAACAAAATTTAATTTGAATTCTATAAATAAGAAAGATTTGTCTTAAAGAAACAGAAAGTTAAATATTTAACTGGAATATTGAGTTTTTCAGAAAATTGAAAGTGTTAAATTTTCTCAGCGGAATGCCAAGTAAAATTAAGAAAAAAAAAAAAAAAAAACAAACAAAAAAAAACAAAAAAAAACAAACAAAACAAACAAAAATACAAATAGTAAGAAGTTTAAAAAATACTTTCGAAGATTGTAAAGTTCGGATAACTTTCTGCATTTCGATGTAGCGAGTTCCGATAAAATAAGATATTTTAATATATATAATATCTTATAAATGTAAGTAATTATACTCGTCTGGAAAAACCTTAGGTGTTTTGGCTCGTAAATAAACAAACCAATACCCAAGGAAAAATAGAGGAATAGAAAAAGAAAGAACTAAGAACATGAAATTGAGGCGAAAACAATCGTTCAGAATCCAAGCTCAGAGTCCAAAGAAAAAAAACCTCCAACACGAGTAAAGCAAAAATAACTAAACAAAGTGCTCAATACACTAAGTAGAGCAATTCTAATTATGAACCTAAAGAGCCAAGCAAACCTACCTAGGTTTCATCTACGCGGATCGTCAGGGTACGCTGGCGTACCCTGAGGATCTGCGTAGGTGAAACCTAGGTAGGTTTGCCTGGCTCTTTAGGCTCATGTAAGTTAAAATAAATTCTGTGAGTGTATAATCTAAGTAGGCCCTAGTAATATAAACACATTAAAATTGAGCCACAAAAAGAGGGCTCGATGTATTTTATTTGTACAGAGCAATATGATGAACAGTCAAATAAAAACTTTTTACTTCATGTGGGGAATAGGCTATTTCAGCAGACAATAGAAGTGATTGTCTGTCTTTTCAACCCCGATATAGAATGGAATTCAGGTCGGTAGAGCTAGTGGAAGCAGGAAGTAAAAGTTGAAAGGAAGTAACATGGAAAAGGGTCAGCTTAAAATTTAACATGCCAACAATACCTAATACAGAGTTCACACTTTTCTCTGTATAACACAGGTGATGGCACCGGACAGGGGTCATAGAAGGTAGTCAATATATATCTTCAAGGTGAGAATGTGTATTAAATGATGGCTTCATAGGGTTAATATTCTGACAAGTTGTCGGTATTAGAAATAACAAATAAAAGTAAGATATATACAGTAGCAAAGGCGTAAAAGGATTACCGGAAAGAGAACTCGGAGAATATTCTAAGAGAAGGAAATTTTATAAATTATAGTAAATATATCAGAAAAAAGAATGTTAGAGGTGGGCGAGTGTTTTATGTAGCTAAATAAGGCATAATTATATTATGAAAGTTATGAATCCGTTTTTGTGCCTGCATTTGGAAACTAATTCGTTCCTCTGATTCAACTGTAATGGTCCACTAACCTCGAAAATCCAAAAGAAAATCGTTAGGGCCTTTAAATTACTATAATTTAAAATTGTGATTACTTCTACCCTTAAAACAGTTGACTATTTCGATATCACCATAACCTTCAATAATAAAACTTTTAAACCATAAAGACAATGAAACCCCCACTTGTATTAGTGTTAATTCTAACCACCCTAAAGCTGTTCTGAAACAGATCCCTACTACCATTAACACTAACATTAGTCGTTTATCATCCAACATAAATATCTTTAAATTATGCCTTCCTGAAAGTTTTTTTAAAAAATAAATTGTTTTATTTAATCCCTATAAATAACACCGAGATATCTGAACTTAAACGTAGACACAGATAAAGAAAAACTATATGGTTCACACTCCTGTAAATTGTCAAATATTAACATTGGACAGTATATTAAATTTTATTTTAATCAAAAAGCACTTAAAAAAACCTACCACTAAGTAAGATTTTCACACGGAAAATGGTTAAGATTAGCTACTCTTGTACAAACATTTATAAAATTATTAACTCGCACAGCAACCAAATTTTAAGAAAATTCTACGAGACCAACAAATTTAGTATCGAACCCTACTGTAGTTGTAAATCTAAGATAATTCTCTAGTAGAGGGAAGATGAAAATCTGCCAACGTTATATATCAAGCGACCATTTCCCATAAAATAATATGGATAATAAAAAAGGTTACATTGGAAGTTCTGCGGTGGAAACAAAGGTTCTATACTCATAAGACTTCATTCTCTAACCCTAAACTTAAACACCAAACAGCGGTAGGTGTAATCTATAATTAGAAGAAAAAAATTAATCAAATACAATGATGAAATCTAACTTATCTATCTTACATGTCTTCATAATATGCAAAGCTTTCACCTCCTGTCTAGAAATGTCTACCTGCGTCCCCGTTTGCATGCATCCTCCGTTGGTATACTAAGGTACT
>OZ038512.1:75476748-75494248 GCA_964036315.1 Acanthosepion esculentum
CATTATATATATATATATTTTTTCCTTTTTCATTATATATATATATATTTTTTCCTTTTTCATTATATATATATATATTTTTTCCTTTTTCATTATATATATATATATATATATTATATATCCCTTTTTCATTATATATATATATATATATATATTATATATCCCTTTTTCATTATATATATATATATATATTATATATCCCTTTTTCATTATATATATATATATATATTATATATCCCTTTTTCATTATATATATATATATATATTATATATCCCTTTTTCATTATATATATATATATATATATATATTATATATCCCTTTTTCATTATATATATATTATATATCCCTTTTTCATTATATAAATTTTTCCCTTTTTCATTATATATATATATATATATATATATATATATATTTCCCTTTTTCATTATATATATATATATATATATATTTCCCTTTTTCATTATATATATATATATATATATATTTCCCTTTTTCATTATATATATATATATATATATATATTTCCCTTTTTCATTATATATATATATATATATATATATATTTCCCTTTTTCATTATATATATATATATATATTTCCCTTTTTCATTATATATATATATATATATTTCCCTTTTTCATTATATATATATATATATATATATATTTCCCTTTTTCATTATATATATATATATATATATATATTTCCCTTTTTCATTATATATATATATATATATATATATATTTCCCTTTTTCATTATATATATATATATATATATATATTTCCCTTTTTCATTATATATATATATATATATATATATTTCCCTTTTTCATTATATATATATATATATATATATTTTCCCTTTTTCAATATATATATATATATTTTTTTTTCCTTTTTCATTATATATATATATATATATTTTTTCCTTTTTCATTATATATATATATATATATATATTTTTTCCTTTTTCATTATATATATATATATTTTTTCCTTTTTCATTATATATATATATATATATATTTTTTCCTTTTTTATTATATATATATATTTTTTTTTCCTTTTTCATTATATATATATATATATATATTTTTTCCTTTTTCATTATATATATATATATTTTTTCCTTTTTCATTATATATATATATATATTTTTTCCTTTTTCATTATATATATATATATATTTTTTCCTTTTTCATTATATATATATATTTTTTCCTTTTTCATTATATATATATATATATTTTTTTTTTCCTTTTTCATTATATATATATATATATATTTTCCTTTTTCATTATATATATATATATCTATTTTCCTTTTTCATTATATATATATATATATATTTTCCTTTTTCATTATATATATATATATATTTTCCTTTTTCATTATATATATATATATATATTTTCCTTTTTCATTATATATATATATATATATATTTTCCTTTTTCATTATATATATATATATATTTTCCTTTTTCATTATATATATATATATATATATTTTCCTTTTTCATTATATATATATATATATATATTTTCCTTTTTCATTATATATATATATATATATTTTCCTTTTTCATTATATATATATATATATATTTTCCTTTTTCATTATATATATATATATATATTTTCCTTTTTCATTATATATATATATATATATTTTCCTTTTTCATTATATATATATATTTTCCTTTTTCATTATATATATATATATATATATACTTTCCTTTTTCATTTTATATATATATATATTTTCCTTTTTCATTATATATATATATATATATATATATTTTCCTTTTTCATTATATATATATATATATATTTTTTCCTTTTTCATTATATATATATATATATATATATATATATTTTTTCCTTTTTCATTATATATATATATATTTTTTCCTTTTTCATTATATATATATATATTTTTTCCTTTTTCATTATATATATATATATTTTTTCCTTTTTCATTATATATATATATATTTTTTCCTTTTTCATTATATATATATATATATTTTTTCCTTTTTCATTATATATATATATATTTTTTCCTTTTTCATTATATATATATATATTTTTTCCTTTTTCATTATATATATATATATTTTTTCCTTTTTCATTATATATATATATATATTTTTTCCTTTTTCATTATATATATATATATATTTTTTCCTTTTTCATTATATATATATATATTTTTTCCTTTTTCATTATATATATATATATATATATTTTCCTTTTTCATTATATATATATATATATTTTCCTTTTTCATTATATATATATATATATTTTCCTTTTTCATTATATATATATATATATATATTTTCCTTTTTCATTATATATATATATATATATATTTTTTCCTTTTTCATTATATATATATATATATATATATTTTTTCCTTTTTCATTATATATATATATATATATATATATATATTTTTTCCTTTTTCATTATATATATATATATATATTTTTTCCTTTTTCATTATATATATATATATTTTTTCCTTTTTCATTATATATATATATATTTTTTCCTTTTTCATTATATATATATATATTTTTTCCTTTTTCATTATATATATATATATTTTTTCCTTTTTCATTATATATATATATATTTTTTCCTTTTTCATTATATATATATATATTTTTTCCTTTTTCATTATATATATATATATTTTTTCCTTTTTCATTATATATATATATATTTTTTCCTTTTTCATTATATATATATATATTTTTTCCTTTTTCATTATATATATATATTTTTTCCTTTTTCATTATATATATATATTTTTTCCTTTTTCATTATATATATATATTTTTTCCTTTTTCATTATATATATATTTTTTTTCCTTTTTCATTATATATATATTTTTTTTCCTTTTTCATTATATATATATATATATATAATAAATCCGTTGGTATATAAGCCAAATGGATCCTAGTAATATAAAATATTAAAACTGATCCACAAAAAGAGCTCAATGTATTATTGCAGAGCGAAAATTAATACACAATAAAATCCCAAATGACCTCATATGGGGAATAAGCTTATTCAGACAGAGGAAAATAACTCGTCGGTCTTGTTCAACTACGGTATAGAAGGGTCGAATAAGCCCGATGAATTATATTTTTCGTCGGTCGAAATAAACATTCTCCATACGAGCTGATTTTGGATTTTATTGCGCACACACACACACACACACACGCACACAATAGTTGGGTTTCGATCCTAGCTAGAGGCAACCGGACGTCTAGCCACACTGATGAGCTGTGAAACGGCGAAACAGTGTCTGTGGATGACAAAAATATTAGCTCCTGAAAAATTAATTTCGGTTGAGCCCTCTGGTTTGTGGTGTGAATTTGTAAACAGTGACTATTTAAGCTAATACTGCACGACTCTTCGACAGAATTGAGTCACTCTCGGTTACTGTGTGTTTATCCGAATCTAAAAATAAACACGCTAAAATTCACATTCATCCAGTAAGCTGTCGGCTTAGTGGGAGAAGTTCGGACTGACGCAAATTCAGTCGGGTTTCGATCCTAGATAGAGGCAACTGGACGTCTAGCCACACTGATGAGCTGTGAAACAGCAAATCGGTGTGTGGATGACAAAAAAACATTTATATATATATATATATATATATATATTATCGGTGTGCGTATAATGAGGAAAAACGAAATAAAATTAAATTCTAATTTAGATCTGATAACGAACTCTGGACAAAAACTAATTGAATTTGCTTTCAATCGTAATTAGCAAAAATATTAAAATTTATTTACAAAGTCAGTAACCAATCAATATTTAAAATAATCCTGCAGATACAAAAATTTACGTTACTATAAAGAAAGACGTAGTCTAAAATACGACAGGTGAATATTTTTAGTTTTAAATCTTGTTTGAAACAATTTCAGTCGTAGCATAGACAATATGAAATCGAACTTTGAGGTCATTCGAGATCAGAAATTGAAAACGAAAAATCATCACTTCGAAACATTAATTAGAGGATAATTTTCCACAAATCATTCTTTTCACGAATTAAACAATGGTTTCTTGCAAGAAAATTAATTTAATAGAAGTTTTAGAAATGGTGTTTAATATTGTATTCATATTGTTAAGAGAACCCCCTTTTCTAAAATCCCCAGAAAACATTTTTTTTAAATTGATAAATTTACGTCAAAAGAGAATATCTTACGGTTAAATTTCAGACTCTGAATAAAAACTAGTAACTTTCATTATAATCCATTAAGAACAAATAAATAAAAAAATAATCTATTTCTCTCTGACATTGAAGCACTGATTTTAAACCTCCGCTACCTTGCGGTATTACCGAACACGGAAAAGGCTATGGAAGTGAATCCAGACATAAAACTGTGGAGTGGAGCCCCAAAGGTGGTTGGTTGTCAACACTGACAACTTTTCAGCAACTCCTTCAGACAAACCTTCCCCAAATTTAATGCCCTGTATTCCTTTGGATCTTGTCGGTACGGCCAGGGTGATATGGGGGGGCATATAGTCTGGGCAGTAACACTGCCTTCATATACCATCGCCCAGGCCTGTACCCTGGAGAGGTAACTCCAGTTTCACTCACAAAGGAGTGAATTTTGACCAATCTCGTGACATCAACGGATGACTATTATTATGAATAAAAAAAAATCGTAATTTTCATTTAAATCCATTGAAAAAATTCAACCGAACATACAAATATTATTTCCCAGCGAGTAGTAAATGACTGGGATGCTCTCCCTTTGTAGACATCTTCAAAATGGAGTTAAAAATACATTATCATTATATTGGCAAATGGTAACAGTACTTGTGTACAATGTGACTTTTCCACTGTCTTAAGCGTTTTTCTAATTTAAATGCTTCGATTATTTCTGATTTCTTCATGTTGCCTCTGCAGTTTGTAGTATCTTTTCCCTTCCATCTGGTAGTCAATTTTGTCTTAATGGCCGCTGGGTTAAAAAATTCATTTTATTTTGGCGTCAGTTTAAAATGACACCCCTTCTCCACCTTCCATCTAAACTATGAACTAGATTTTCAAAATGGACATTTTCACTGAAATATATGTTGGAAAGTTTCCAAGTTTTCATCTTAAATAAAAATAGGAACATACAGCAAAATGATTGCAATAAAAAAAAATGGGAGTTTCAGTTTAAATTAATGACTGGAAGACGAGAAGAAAATAACAAAATTAGCAAAAATAACCGCCAGCGACAATTTTGGCAGTTCTTTTGCATTTTTGAACTTTCAAATTTCGGGAGACCAGCTAAACTGGCTGCATCTGACCCTATATAAATAGGAGTTAACTAGTTACTTAACTTTTGGTACAATGTTCGTAGATAAAGAGGATATATTTCCCTACTAAACATTTGCGTAACTGTGCGAATGCGAAGCTACATAAAAACTGTATTACACTGTAATATGTAGATCATTGGACTGACTTAATGTATTTTGTTTTCTGTGTTCAATGCCTTGATAACAGGGTTAAATTACTTGGTGTTAAAACTTTGACTCATTTTTACCAAAACGATAAAAAAACGAACAAGATTTGTAACACAGAGAGGGGTAACAAAATACTATCGTAAAATGGTAATATCAAAATGCTACATGATAAAGACAGGTAAACTGGTTTATTCAATCAGAACTAAGGAAATAGACCCAACGACTAGAAATAAATAGCCAAAACCAAATACAGGGTGTCCATAAAGTTCGTGTACAGTTAAAAAAAAAAGATTTAAAGTGAACACGAACTTTATGGACACCCTGTATTATATAGAAAAATAAAATTTACAGACTGATTACCTTGAAGCCCACTAACCACACGTTCTGGCTACAGAGAGCTGGCTGGCAGGACTTAATATAAACAGATTTCAAAACTTTAAAAAAATAAATCTTTTTAGGAGGATAATACAGTGCCGAAATGAAGCCTCTTCTATGCATAGAAGAGTTGCAGAGGAACCGGTATATCTTCCAAAAGTTACCGTTTTGATTCAGTCCACGTGAACCACGGAAGCTACTCTTGCTGCTTCTCAGCATCGCTATCTACATCCACGACAATTGCTCATTTCTGCTTATGAGGATATTCCGCGAGTGGAAATACAAAAAAAAAAAACAGAAAACAAAAAAAAAAAAAATCTATAATCGCAACGGATTGTAAGATTCGCATCACAGATCCCAGGCTATGAAATATTAACTAGAAATTCCTACATCCGTAGGTCGGCCGACATCTTATCAGAATCAATATTTCCATCTTTCATGCACATACCGGGTGTACGAATGTGCCGGGTAGAGAAAGAATTCCGACATTGTATTCATCAAAGTGTGTTCAAATGTGGAAGATGGAATGGCGAATGTGTAAAAAGCGAATGGATACTCTATTCGGGGGCTTATTCATATTGTTTTGCAATTCCCTTGTTATTCAATAAAACCAAAACCTTTTGTTGCACCCGGATTCAATAGCTGCAAACAAAAATCTTATCGTCGAACACAAAAATGGTGAAGGATATCGCAAATATATGACGGCATATTTGATTCAGCAAAAAGAAGTTGGATCTGAAGATTCTTCATTAATCCGACATCGTTGCTCAGAGCAGGATTGCTGACAACGAGTGTTGGCATGTGTTCTCGTCATTCACTTTCTTGCCTCCAGTGGCGTGGCATTTTGTGAGGAAAATCTGAAATCGAAACCTTGTGTGGATGACAGAAATAGAAATGATTTAGGCATTCTTGGGCTGCTGAATAATTTGACCTTTTTTTTTCCTTTTTTGGAGAGGTGTCATCTCTAACTGTAGAAATGCTAGAAAGGAGAATTTATTGTACATATCAGAAAATACTTGCGTGGAATTTAAAAGAACAACATGGTCTTTGTTTTCATTCTTTCAGAATAACAAAATATTATCTCCATTGTCTTTTCGACACATTCAAGGATCTGAACTTAGGGGGGTCCTTCAAATTTATCCTCATCTTATGGAGGGAAAAATATCACGTATTAGTTTTGATTTTCTGAATATGAGAATTCTTTCCGCTGTCAAAATCTCTGGGTCATTCGTGTAATATTGTCTGGGGATAATGGTGGATTGCAAACACAGATCAGTCAATTGAATGAGTTCTCCAGGAAAGGGGACCTAATTGGTTGGTTGTTTTGTTTCATGACATATCAACCTCAGTGGGTCATTTAATGCCAACAAATTTTTTGAAATAGATACATAGCGATAGTTTGGTAAAAAAGGTGTATATATATATATATATATATATATATATATATATATATATATATATATATTGAACCATTTTTCAATTACTCATATTTTTCAGTACAATCACATGTATTGCTGGTAATTTTTACAAAAACGTATTGCTGGTAATATTTTTTTCAAAGTATTTCTGGTATTAAAACCTATTTTTACACTTTTATAATGCTTTTTACCTTTTTTTTTCGGGGTCAACTATTTACCCATAGCTGGGACCCTAACAAGTGCTACCACCCCGGGCCAGAGGCCTTGCTGTTGGACGTAATTTATGGTTTTAACCTGAACGGGGGGTCTTACCCCTCTGCAGAGGTGCGGTCGGCGTATTCTACAGTCCAAGCCGACAGGGCGACTTAATTGGTTAAGTTGGATTTTAGAGTAATAGCAGCAGTGTATTGTCTTTTGAAGGTAGAATATTTTCCAATGTCTCTATACTTTTATTTCATCGATGAAATGTTTTGTAATCTTAGGAAAAGACTATATTTTGGTCATGTATGACAGAAACGGGTCAGAACACCAACGAGATAAAAAGTTAATTTTTATCTGGGTCCCAAACGTCGAATTTTTATGACAATGTAGACAGCAAACTTTAGAAAGAAACTACTAACCGAAAGGAAAAGAGTAACTAAGTAAAAACCTTCGGGATAAAGTGATAGTTAGCCGGAAGTTAGGAAGTTCCCGTCGGAGGCTTATATAAATCAGTGTTACATCAGGATTGCCCATTAGGGAGATGTGATCTGCACATCGTGATGTAGAGATGGATAGAGGGGTGGTAGGAGGAAGTGTTCACAATGGCCGAAAGGAAGATCTGGTCTGTTAGTCTAATGAAAATATTCCAAGTGTCGCTTACCTAACCCTAGACCGTGTCAATTGAATAAATAGTAAAATATCTTGGAAAATGGATTCGCGTTTTCGTTTCTCATCGCAGCGTTATTCCACCTCACGTTCCACTGCGGGTGTACACCAGATGCAAAAATGGAATCAGAACACAATGTGGGGTGATTTGCCCTTTCAGAGAAAAGGCCCCGGTATGCGCTTATAGTCAAGCGCTTGTCGGACACAAAATAGTCGTCATGTTTAGATATTATATTCTGCAAGGAGATTTACAGAGTATTAAGTAGGATTTGTTTTGTGGCACATCAAAGTCATTTAATGCCGACAACATTTTTTTTCCTGGTAATACTTTTGTTTTGTCATAAATCAATTTTTGTTAACATTATTTTTCCTCAAAAACGGACAGCTGGCAACATTATTTTTCCTCAAAAACGGACAGCTGGCAACATTATTTTTCCTCAAAAACGGACAGCTGGCAACATTATTTTTCCTCAAAAACGGACAGCTGGCAACATTATTTTTCCTCAAAAACATTTTATCAGAGGCCTTGCTGTTGGACGTACTTTATCGTCATACCCGGGACGCGGATGTACTTTATCGTCATACCCGGGACGCGGATGTACTTTATCGTCATACCCGGGACGCGGATGTACTTTATCGTCATACCCGGGACGCGGATGTACTTTATCGTCATACCCGGGACGCGGATGTACTTTATCGTCATACCCGGGACGCGGATGTACTTTATCGTCATACCCGGGACGCGGATGTACTTTATCGTCATACCCGGGACGCGGATGTACTTTATCGTCATACCCGGGACGCGGATGTACTTTATCGTCATACCCGGGACGCGGATGTACTTTATCGTCATACCCGGGACGCGGATGTACTTTATCGTCATACCCGGGATGCGGATGTACTTTATCGTCATACCCGGGACGCGGATGTACTTTATCGTCAAACCCGGGACGCGGATGTACTTTATCGTCATACCCGGGACGAGAGATCTGGGCTTGCGGTGCTGTTGGACGTAGTTTATCGTCTTACCCCGGGACGCAGAATTAAGCAGGAATTGGATTCGATATCAACTGAGAAAGTGATCATGAGGCGAAAAGCACAAAGGAAGAAACTGGAAGCAGAAAATTCTTTGGAAGAACATTCTCATAAGAGTGAACAAAAGATAAACAAAACAAAGACTTTAGAGAAGAAACCATCGTCTGATCAAGCAGGTTTTAGATAGTGGTTTATCCTATAAAAGGGGTAGCACGTTCGAACCCTGTCGGAGGGTACATTTTCTTTAATGTTTCAAGTAATAACACATAATAGATAAAAATCTATAAATTCCTTAGAAATTATTTACAGTATTATAAACATATGCTAGTTATACCCACAAACTCGAGGTTTAAATAAATGGGTTTTCTTTAAAGAAAAAGAGCTGGATGGAAATTTATTTTGTGTTCAAATCTTTAATTAAAAAATAATTTCAGTAATGTCCTAGAATGTGTGTAGTTTGAATTAATGGCGTGGGTAATGACACGGGTATTTCGAATAATGATCTTTCGAGTGGATTTTTATTGATAAAATGTGATTCTACAGAAGGATGCTGAGGATAACATACAGCGAACACGTGAGCAGCAACGGGGTTTTGGAAAAAACGAAAAAAAAAGATCACTTATACTTAACGTCAGTAAGAGGCAGTTTAAATATCTGGGGCACGTAATGAGGAAGGAGGGTTTGGAAAACTCGATACTCACAGGAGAGATTGAGGAAAGAGTGACAGAGGAAAGCAGCGCGTGACATACTTGACAGGCTTGAGGAAATAGATGGCGGAACAGGGTTTGAGAGAAATAACAAGAAGACAAAAAACTTATTAAGAGCTACAACAGACAGGAAGATGTGGAGGACCATGATCGCTCGTGACCTGAAGGGACACTGCACATAAAGGAAGAATAATCGTTCGAGTCAGTTTATTTACAGTTCAAAAAGGTACACACACCAAAAACTTCGGAAAATTTAAGCACAGAAATTTACATTTAAAACCATTTTTATATCCCGAAAGAGACGCTGGAATCATGACGTTAAGGTAAATTATAAGGTCGTGCAGGTTATTCAAATTTCTTCAGTTTTGAGAAAGCGCATTGTATGTAAGACCCAGAGTCGCCTGAATAAGAATAACTACAAAAAGAGGTAAAGTTGTGGGATCTTCCACCGTTGCCTGTCACTTCTCACGGAAAGATGTAGTCTTCCCTAAATAAAGCCTTAACCAAACACCACGTCACTTCGCTAAATTCAATCTCCTACTGGTTAAAAGAACACTAAATTGTAGCAAAGTTGAGACATCTTTTTTCCCGCGCAGCTCCCTGGAGCCGATTTTAAAACACGAAAGTCTATATGCTCGACTCAATTCAAGTCAGTCAGTCTTCGAGTTTTTTGGTGGACTCTTTCTGACCTGTTCTGACTGCTTTTTCCGACCGACTGTTTTTTGGAATTTACCCTTCTTTTTGTTGAACTTCATTTTTGGTTAAGTTTGATTTTATTACCGTGTTTTGTGTTTTTTACGACTGTTTTGCAAAAGATTTTGATTTTATCTTTTCTTTCCCCTCCCCATTTTTTTATTTTTACCCCTTTTTATTTTTGCTCTTTCCCTTTTATTTTAGTCTCCTTTTTTGATTTTCATTTTCTTTAATTTCTCTTTTTAATATTCTCATTTTTTTATTTTGTAACCCTTGCCAGTTTTTCGCTTTATATTTTTACGACTAATTTCTTTTTTACGTGTTATTTCTTTGTTTCTTTCTTTTTTAATATCCTTTAAGTTTTCCGTGTTTTGTTTTTAAATTTTTTCTGTGGCATATTTGTTCTAATCCTTGTATTGTCTAATTGTCTATTTTGTTTATCGGGTTGACTCGTTTTCGTAGCGTCAGCCATTTTGTTTTGTGACTAACTCAGTCTATTGTAAATTTCGTATTTTCTTTGTATATCGTTTTCCTTTTATAGCGTTTTTCGTTTTTTATTTTTTTTTTTAATTTTTGTTTCGCCTTTAGTCGAACTTTGTTTTCTAATTTTTGTCTAATTGTCTAATTTGTCCAATTTGTCCAATTTGTCTATTCATTTTCTTTGTTTTTCGGGTTGACTCTTTCGTAGCGGCGGCCATTTTGTTTTTGTGAGTAGCTCAGTCTATTGTAAGTTTCCTATTTTCTTTGTCTAGCGTTTTCGTTTTGTGTTTTTTGTTTTTGTAAATTTATCGTTTCGCCTTTAGGCGAACTTTGTTCTCTTATTTTTCGTGAATCTTGTTTTATTCGTTCGTCATTTGATTCTGTAAAACCTTTGTTTATTTTTTTTAAAAACTTTTGCTGTCTCGCTTTCGGGAGAGCTTTGTGTTTTTATTGTCCTTTGTCTATTACCTGGTGTTTCGCCTATAAGGCGTAATTTATTAACTTTTCTTCCCCTTTTCACCACTCCCCCTCCCTTTTAAAAATGGAAACGAAGGAAAAAAAAGCACCTTTATTAATTGTAAAAAAAAAGCCTAAAATGGCTTCCTTCAGGAGATCGGTGAAGAAACATTTTTAATCCGAAAAAAAAAAAAAAAAAAAAAAAAAAAAAAACCTCCCCTGACAAGGCTAACATTGAGCAATAACCAGCCTTAGCCAGTATTCATACAAATGAGGAAATCATAGACGTTCTAAAAAAAAAAAAAAAAAACATTAAAAAAAAAAAAACTTCTAAATCTACGGAGGCCGAAAAAAGCAATAAATGTAGATGCCAGTAGTGACCAAGTAAAAAAAACAACTCAAGTGGTAATGCAGAACCCGGGGACTCGCCCTCTTGTTGGAAGTCCCCTCCTAAATGCATTATCGGTATTGCAGAGTTCTTGGAGCGTGCCAGGAATTACGCACACCTTGTGGTAGAAGGTGGCCTTTCGAGGATCCAATTAAACTTAAGAAAATCGTTAAAAGAATAATGTCCGTCTTCGTCGTCGACAAGCATTCGCGCAAAATTTGTCGTTCGACGAAAGACACAGTGGTTAAGGGCAACGCCTTTTTCATGTGGGACGTGCTGTTACCCACTGCCAAAGACTGCATACAAGCTACAAGTAGATAATTGATCACAAAGGATTTAATTCTCCGTACAGAGTACGAGGGCCGGCGAAGAACCCTATATTCAGCATGTTTTGATGGTCGTTCGAGGGGTGTCTCTTGGATAGTGAGCAAGTCTTTGAAGGCTGTATATACTCTAGTCTTCGCAGATCCAGTGGGCAGGCTTTGCGTGCTGGATGTTACCATAAAGGATAAGGCTCTACGTCTCATTGGGGTTTATGCCCCCAATAACCACTCTGAGCGGCCTGCATTGTTTCAGCAGATCGGGCCGTACTTGATGACATTTCGTCGGGTAGTTTTAGCGGGGGATTGGAATGCTGTCCTTGACCCCGATATAGATCGTATAGGGCAAAATCCGAGTACTAACAACAGGGACGTGAAAACATTTCCGGACTTTATCGATGAGTTTGATCTTGTCGATAAGTACCGAAATGAGCACCCTCGGGAGGTAGCATGGACTTTGACAAACAGTGGCAACTCGGCTACTGGGACGCTTGCTAGCTACCTCGACCGAGTCTTAGGAGAGTCGATGTACGGCTCTTAGGGTGTCCAAGTTTCCATTATATAGTTTATTCGGATCATAGACTTGTCCGGGTGCGTGTAAACTTAGATAAGCCTACGGTTAGGTTGGCTGGTTACTGGAAATTAAAGTGTTCATTATTTGGTGAGCAGGTTTTCCGGGAACAGCTGCTACTAATGATACAGAGGGAATTGACGGGGGCAGTTGTAGGGAACGCCTGGTGGGATAAATTAAAATCCAAAATTAGAACGTTTGCTGCCGATTTTAGTCGTCGACTCAATCTAGATAGATTAGCGGCGCTAACAAAAAGTTGATCGAGCAGTGAAAGCCCGTATAAAGGAGAAATAGCCTTAGCTAAGGCAGAGTTGTCCTCCTTGCTTATCAAGAAGGATCAAGCTCTGGTAGTTAGGGCTAGGTTAAAAAGAATGTCCTCTGAGGCGACGAATATGGCCACTGAATTGCGCGCAGAGGAAATCGGAGCGTGTCTCGGCGTCATATTGCGTGCGTCACATTGCCGGATAAGCGGACCGTGACTACAAACGCGGGTATATGCGAGGCCTTTCGGGATTACTTTCAGGAACTTTTCAGCAGGGATCCCGGTTTGAGCCCTGCTCAGTTCGACGCCTATTTAGCCGACTTTCCCTGCCTCGAGGCAGCTGAAGCGGCTGGGTGCGAGGGTCCCATTACAGAATAGGAAATCTGGGAAGAGCTGAAACAGGTTGGCCTGGATAAATCTTCGGGACTAGATGGTCTTCCATACGAAGTTTACTTGAGGCAGTCGCCCGTTTTCGTTCCTTTGCTGGAACTGATTTTCAACAACTGGATGAATCAGGGTCTATATCCCAACGCTTCACCAGGGGTGTGATCAAGTTGCTGCGTAAGGACAAGAACGGTGGGGATGGGTTAGATTACTTCCGCCCTCTAGCTATGTTAAACACAGAGTTAAAGATTTTGGCGAGCCAACCGTTTGCAGCTTGTCCTGTCTGATTGGCTCCGAACAGACTTGTGCTGTGAAGGGCAGGACTATTCAGGACAACCTATATATGGTACGCTTGATCTTAGAACAAGTCGACAGTGAAGCCGCGCTGATCAATTTAGATCAGTCCAAAGCCTTCGATAGGGTTGACCATCGTTTTCTGGAGGCTGTCCTTTCGGCGGCCGGTTTCGGATCGGACTTTCGCTCCTGGATCCGACTTTTGTATGCGACTCCCGGTGCGCTGGTGGAAGTGAATGGAGTAAGATCGAAGCCTTTCGTATTGTCTCGCTCCATTCGTCAAGGTTGTCCGCTTTCGCCTTTGCTTTACGTTCTTGCGTTGGAACCTTTCCTTTTCGCAAGTTAAAGGCGAATCCGGTCCTGCGCGGAATTTCCCTACCTGGGGCTCCCACCCCAGCCAGGTATTCTGTCTATGCTGACGACGTTTCGGTTCTTGTGTCGAGCAGAGCCGAGATTAACGAAGTCAGCAAAGAGTTCAGTGGTTATGAGAAGATGACAGGTGCCAAGATCAACCGCGATAAGTCTGTTGGCTTGCGGTTGGGTGCGTGGAAAACGGATGGGCCGGTCAAGATACCCGGCGTCTGGTTCGGTCCTGATGTCCAGTTGGAAATGAATTGATCGGAAGTACAAGAGAAGGCCGAGATCGCGGTTAATCTGTGGTCTCGAAGGAAACTTTCCTTGAAGGGGAGGGCGGAAGTATGTGTTTCACATATCTACCCGATTCTCCTTTATCGACTATGTACTTCCACTTCCGTATACCACACTAATGTCATTAGTAAGTTGTGGAGAGACCATGCCGCTCAGGTATCTTGGGAGATCTGTTGCCTTCATCCATCTGAAGGCGGTCTGGGTATGCCTAGGTTTTAGATTCGTCAATATATGCTTCGCATCGCCTTCCTAGACCGAATGTGTCGCGAATCGGATGAAGTGGGCGCCTACTGGAAGGAAGACGTCCGTAGAAATTTCCCATCCCTGAGAAGTGTCCACTCGAGCGAGGAGGAGGCCCGCCGTTTACCCCGAACCGAATGCTGGTGATTCGTGGGGCCCTCTGGGTCGCCAAAAGACTTTGTTCAGCGGGCTTGGAGAAATCTCCAAACTACCGACGCTGTATTGGGGAAGTCGAGACCATTCGTCACGCCTTCTTTCATTGCAGGGTGGTAGCGCCGTTGTGCAAGTTTGTTGAAGGCTTCATTGTCCGCATGCTGAAAGGGAATGTCCTTCTATGATGGCGAGTAGTTCACTTCTTCCCAACAGATCTTTAAGCACCAGCTTAAAGTCAAGATTAAGACGGAAAAGCGGAGGCTCACCTCATCAGAATTTGGCAAAAAGGTGGGTGAATCTTGCGCGCTTGTGCCGAGTAAATGGGCTGACCTGGAGTGGCGTTTTGATGCCGGTTAGGCATCAGGATATTGGTTTCCTGGGTTGAACTTGAACAAACCTTCCCTGGATTTAGGCTAGAGTAAGTTTTTGTATTGGATTCTTTATTTTCTTTTTCTGTAAACCTAGCTAGGGTGTATTTGCTCATTGGCCCCTTTTATTTCTGTCACTTTTTTCCTTTAGTTTAACTTCCCATCCCCTCCCTCTTTAGGTGGTCAGTGATGTCAGTTCTATGGTGGATGCGGGGCGCCTTTCATTTTCGCGTGTATTTTTTTTTCGTATTTGTTGTTGTGTCAGAATGACTGCGTGTCTGTGTGAGTGCTTGGGATGGATGAATGTTTTCTATATTTTTATAGTCCCGCATTGATTTCATCCAGTTAAATGATTTTTCTGACACATTTAAGGTTTGTGGGGAGGTTTATTACTAACTTGATTTTTATAATAGTTTCATGTAAATAATTTTAAAGTCATATTGTACATAATCATTGATGATCTTTTAACTTGTTGTTTTTATTCCCCTCTCCCCACAGACAATATTTGTACATATGGGGTCTATTTAGGATTTTCATTGAGAAAATGAGGTATTTTGCGGGATCCAGTAAGAAAAGTAAGTATAAATGTATTGTTATGGTGATAGGAATATTGTTTTGTATGATTGGGTCAGTTGTGGCTAGCTAAGTTTTAAAATTAAGACAAATGATGACCGTCCTTTTTCCCCACCCCCCTTTTACGACCTTGTGCCACATTTTCTGTATTTTGTTTTTACGGAAATAAATATAGTCAGTCATTGAGTTTCGAGAGGGGCCAGAAGACTCCATGCGTGCCAACACACTGACTCAAAAATCACTTCCAAACTCTCAACAAACTCAACACCGCACTCACACAGCCATTGTCCGCGTGGTAACCAACTTACAATTGACTAAAAAAGTGAACGTTTTCACTACAAAACAGTAATTGTACAATCAATCAACTTTAGCCTATCAGTTAAAGGCTAACAACTCTTCATAACTTAAATCCGAACTAACAATTGTCACACGCATACACACTATCACTTGAACGAGCACAATTGACATTTTTCCTTGCAGAAACCAAACTATTTTAATTCTACAAACAAATCAAAACCATTGACTTTTATTCTTTGTAACCTTATCTCACTTGCCACAATCAACAAACATCCAGTTATCATTGCATGTATGTCAATTGTATATATAAATTCTGTTATCATTGCCTGTATGTCAATTGTATATATAAATTCGCTTTATTGTTAAATCTCTAACTACGTTTTTAGTAATTTCTTGGAGTTGAAATGTCCTTATATTCTTGTTTGATTTATTTGTTGTGGGATAAATGCATTATAAACACGCAAATTCATGGCCTTCACAAAAATTCACCTGATAAATCTCACTCAGCATAGAACCCGCAACAAAGTCACGGATCAATTATTTTCTATCCCCTTTATCCCTAACACTTCCGCTTACCACACAACTTGTTCAGTAAGCCTCTACCATGAGTGGCTTTCGAGCCTTGTATTGGGTGAACTTTAGTATAAAACTGAAACACACAACAATAGCAAAGAATCTTGAATATTAATTCAAATACGTAATAATAGCCTTTATCTGATATGAGCACGCATGCGTACAACGACTCAGTGTAGCGTTCCTGCATTTTTTTTTTCAAATCAAAGTAAAAAAACATTAAATGGTCCCCAATCTGTCGCATTTTTTTCCTTTATCATTTTATGCCATAGTATTCTTACCCAACTCAGAGAAGGTTGTGTGGGCGGAACAGCCTACCAACAGCAAAGATAAATCGCTTATCAGGACTCGTTACAGATGATTGTGTCAATGAACAACTTGACCGACATGTGAAGAAGAGTGAACCCCAACCCGTTGTGTGAAAAGAGTAAAGAAAGAAAAGGCGGAAATGTGCAAGGTAGGTAGGGATTATTCAATAAATAATACTACTACTAGTACTACTACCACTAGTATTATTACTATTATTGTGATTAGTACTACTACCACTAGTATTATTACTATTATTGTGATTAGTACTACTACCACTAGTATTATTACTATTATTGTGATTAGTACTACTACCACTAGTATTATTACTATTATTGTGATTAGTACTAGTACCACTAGTATTATTACTATTATTGTGATTAGTACTAGTACCACTAGTATTATTACTATTATTGTGATTAGTACTAGTACCACTAGTATTATTACTATTATTGTGATTAGTACTAGTACCACTAGTATTATTACTATTATTGTGATTAGTACTACTACCACTAGTATTATTACTATTATTGTGATTAGTACTACTACCACTAGTATTATTACTATTATTGTGATTAGTACTACTACCACTAGTATTATTACTATTATTGTGATTAG
>OZ038512.1:75511748-75536748 GCA_964036315.1 Acanthosepion esculentum
ATGAAGAGAGAGAGAGAGAGAGAGGCACATGAAGAGAGAGAGAGAGAGAGGCACATGAAGAGAGAGAGAGAGAGAGAGGCACATGAAGAGAGAGAGAGAGAGAGAGGCACATGAAGAGAGAGAGAGAGAGAGAGGCACATGAAGAGAGAGAGAGAGAGAGAGGCACATGAAGAGAGAGAGAGAGAGAGAGAGGCACATGAAGAGAGAGAGAGAGAGAGAGAGGCACATGAAGAGAGAGAGAGAGAGAGAGAGGCACATGAAGAGAGAGAGAGAGAGAGAGAGGCACATGAAGAGAGAGAGAGAGAGAGAGGCACATGAAGAGAGAGAGAGAGAGAGAGGCACATGAAGAGAGAGAGAGAGAGAGGCACATGAAGAGAGAGAGAGAGAGAGGCACATGAAGAGAGAGAGAGAGAGAGGCACATGAAGAGAGAGAGAGAGAGAGAGGCACATGAAGAGAGAGAGAGAGAGAGAGGCACATGAAGAGAGAGAGAGAGAGAGAGGCACATGAAGAGAGAGAGAGAGGCACATGAAGAGAGAGAGAGAGAGGCATATGAAGAGAGAGAGAGAGAGGCATATGAAGAGAGAGAGAGAGAGAGAGAGGCATATGACAATGTAAAAAGAGAAAAACCGCAGAATCATGTTAAAATCCCCGAAAACTATTCATCCTTTGTCAGTTGATTACTTTTATTTGTTTCGACCCGCGATCGTTTTTCAGAATATATCATGAACTTTTGATATTTTATATACGTTTATTTCTCTAGACACCTATTGAGCAGGTGTGACAAAACTCATGGTCACCTTTACATACATTATCTAATTGTACGTATATAAATAGGGGTGTGTGTGTGTGTGTGTGTGTGTGTGTGTGTGTGTGTAGGACGTATAGTTGTATCCGAAACAAAGTTGAAGATAATGTGAAAATGGAAAAACTGTAAAATGACGAATTTTGTCGAGAACGTCGGTTGGTTTCGGATTCTTTAACTCAGAATCAAAGACCAAAACAGTGCGTCACTGAAATGCAGAGGGATCTCTGAAAATAAGACAATTTTCAACGACTAGAAAACGTGTGACTGCGCATATATATGCTAGACTCTCCCGTCGTATTCGACGTATGAGGGTCAAGCAGCTCGGTTCCTAGGAACCGACAGCCTGATACCAGCACATTTGATATGATTTGATTATAGTGGTCAAGGCTCTGTGCAGGACCAATCACACTTTTGAAAGGCCGAGACCTGGTGCACTGCGGGCCACAAGGGCCCCAAACGAGCTTGTAAAAAAAAAAAAAAAAAAAAAAAAAAAAAAAAAAACCTTATGCAACTGGAATTTATAAACAGGGATCATAACATTCATTTACAGGTTCGGGGTTAATGTCATTTATTAAATTTGTTTGCGAAGATGTATTCTCGCCATTTATATCATTAACATCAATATCTGTTTTTTGTATGAATGATTCATGTAATGTAAATTGAACTGCATCACATACTTTATATATATATAATATATATATATATATATATATATATATATATATATATATATATAAAAAGAGAGAGAAGGGGCGCGGTAGATAAATTGTCAAGTAAATTACGTAAAATTGGAAAAAATGACATTTTAACAGATATATTTACCAAAATTATACAGAAATATCTTGAAATACTAAAGGGTATATTTATTCAATAAATTCACGATTGGTTTCAACCACAGTCTCCAGACGACTTCGGAGTCTCTTGCAACTCTTCTGGACGGTTTCCTTGTTTAACTTGGTGAAAGCTGCCATAATCATTGCCTTCACTTCATTTTTTATGTTACACGGAGCTTTGTTGGTGTCTTTCTCAACTGCGCCTCACACATGAGAGGGCTGTAGTCTGGGGATTTAGTTAGCCAGATGTAAGGGAGGGATGTGGTCGCAAAATTGTCTGATAGTCATGACTGGGTTCTGACTGTGGTATGGCGCAGAGTCCTGTTGCTAGACATATGGTCTTCCAGCAGCCAACCTCTTGACTAGGGCAGCACTACCTCCTCAAGGTACTTTATGTAGACCTTCGTATTGAGTTTGGGACCCTGTGGGAAAATGAATGGGGGCATAACGTTGCCATCACTAGTCACCCTTCCAAACAACTTTGTAATCACCATTAGACTCATCCAACTATCTGAATCATCTGACCTGTTCTCAGATTGACACCCAAACTCTGAAATGTCTGTATTGGAGCTTCCGGCGCGAATGCTAAGTAACACAGCATGCCGTTTCCAAATTTCTGGCGGAGTGAATTGCGTCATGCTGCTCGTTTTCTCACAGGCATTGACCAACTAACCCCACTATATTGTGCAGTCGACAAAATCAAAAACAGCGCGCATGCGTGAAATTTTAAAAAAAGTATAAAGTGGCGACAATTTACCCATCGCACCACACACATATATATATATATATATATATATATATATATATATCTCTTAGGGTGTGCTATATTTATGGGATAAAATGCTCAATATCAGAGAGAGCGTGTATAAATATAAAAGTGAACGTAGAAGTCAACACTTAGAGGCGACAGTGTTTCATGATAGGCGCACCTATTAGATATATATATGTGTGTGTGTGTGTGTGTGTGTGTAAACACTTTCTTAAATTACCATGCTTGGCTCTTTTATGTGAAAAAGTATTTTTAACTCGGATATTTGAACAGCATGAATATAACTTACTGAACAGAATGTTCTTGGTGACTGGTGGTTTTAAATCCCTTTTAGGCTAATGCCACCCAAAGTTGAAAGTTCAGTCTGCTGTACTATTTAACCCATGTACTTTACATACACTAGAGACCAAGAAAAACTTAATGGCACGTGTTACCTTATGGGGCGGGATTAGGAAGCAACAAAAGACTGTGGATGTAATGAACTTTATTTCAAAACAGAAGGCGCTTTCCGAGGAATCTAATCGGATTATTTGGCACGTAAGATGATTAATCCAAATCTGATTCCATCATCTTCGACTGGCCATTTTGGGAATCACGGAAACTTTCTCTCATCTGACTTAGTTTTGGTCATAAAGTACATTGCAAAGCTTGCAAACAAGACTATAGTACTTTTTTTCTTTCCGATCCATCAACAAACGTCATCTCAAAGTTTCCTTCAGACACGAACACTTTACAAATAAATCCAAAAAACAGTTCACATTGTATATGTATTTGTCCAGCCAGGGTTCTTTTAGATGCCACAAAAAATGGCATCTAAAAGAGCTCCCCTCGTAAATCATTACGAAGGGATCGATCTTAACAAGTATTTCGACTGAATACTTGGCGATTAGAAAAGAATACTCCCTATAAAAAGTACATAAAACATCAATAAATTAAAAAGGAAGAATTCCTAAATTCATTAAAAATTTAAATCACACACGAAGATACTAACAACGCCATCTTAGCTTCGTTGATGTAATTAGAGAAGCAATAATTTAAAACTTTCTTCAAATGAAAAATTTGCAATGAAAACTATTATTAAGACACCAAGAAATCATTGATATTTGTCACCATTTAAAAGCTAAGTCTAAAAGAATTGTGTCGTAATGGATGATGAACACAAAACAAAAAAATAAAACAAACATAAAACAAAAAACAAAACAAAATAAATAAAACAGAAAACAAAACAAAATAGAAAACAAGAAAACAGTAAACAACAAACCACAAAAGGAAAAAAAAAATCAACTAAAGAAAAAAAAAAAATCAACTAAAGTAAAAAAAAAATCAACTAAAGAAAAAAAAAATCAACTAAAGAAAAAAAAAATCAACTAAAGAAAAAAAAAATCAACTAAAGAAAAAAAAATATCTTTGGGAATTGTGGGTAGAAAAATGAAAGTAAGCCAATGATAGCTATAATCTTTAATTATTCAAATGCAATACCAATCGACACTGCCAACCTCTTTTATCGATTCCCCGTCCTTCTCTACGTCCTTTCCTCTATCACGGCTCTTTACTCTTGCTCTGTAAACCCTTTCGTGCTTGTGGCACTCTCGCCTTGTTTAGGGTGATATGCATTATATATATATATATATATATATATATATATATATATACATACATACACACACACACACAAGCTGGGACAACATTTTCAGATTTTTTAGGCGATCAGAATATACAGGCAAGAATACGTCCAACATACATAATAAATTTTTTTTATTTTCTAAGCGTGAGTAAGGGGAACACAGTGAGGATCGATATTACTACACAGTTGTAACTGTTATAGAGAGAAAAGTTTGTTAACCATTACACCATGTTAGTAATTAGTAAACATACACTGCTGGCCCAAATCTTGCAACACTACAGAGTCGTCTTGTTGGGCATTTCCTATTCTGCTTAGGACTTCTTTTAGGTAGGATCTTAATCTTTTAACCAGCAAATATTTAGCCTAATTTTCCCTATTAACCCTTTGAACTGTTTATCGGTGATAGAGAAAAATGACGTAATGCCCAGCCACCGGTTGAACGGTGGATAAACACTTGTCACTATTTTTGGTATCTACCGTGAAACATTACATCCAAATTATTTTCGAATTTTGACCGAGGAGCTCAGACAGAAGGGTTAAATTGTTCAGGAACGCAGGGCTCAAAGAGTTAAAATGATTTCCAATGGATTCCTATATGGTAAAATGATTTCCAATGGATTCCTATATTAACTGAGCTCTGGCCACCGCTTTACCGGTGGTAGAGAAAAGTGACTAAATGCCTAGCTACCGTTTGAACGGCAGGTAAACACTAGTAACTATTTATCTCCCGTGAAACATTACATAGCAATTATTTACGAATTTTAACTCAAGGGCTCTGGCAGAAGGGTTACAACTTTTCAGGAACACAGCGCTTAAAGAGTTAAATGCTAAAAATCTTTCGAATTTTTTTTCTTTTCATTTTTCGAAGCTCAACTCATAAGTGGTCAAAGTATAAAAACACAAAAGTATTTTTATTGACTGCCAGATTTTCACCAGTGTCGTATATGCAAATGATACCACAGTTTATGGGCGCCCATCCCTCTAAAAATCTAGATGAGGAGAGACTAACACCTGATCTCTCCTCTGATCTGACCCTAATAGCTCGATGTGGAGGAAAACTGGATTGTAATATTCAATAGTACCAAAACCAAGCTAGTATTATTTCATCAGAGAGCAGGCCCCGAATTTTCTCTCGTGTCAGAACAGTTTTAGTCTAAATGAGGATCTCTTCTTTGAACGTCGAGTGGGACTTATGATCACCCTATACGGCAAATGAACTTAAAATGGGGGGGGGGGGGTGAGAAAAAGGAAAAAATATCCGACTCCAATTGCCATTTACAAGACTCAGAACAGACCAAAAGAAGTATTGATGCTATATCTAGGATGGAGCTGCACAATCTTTACTTTCCAGCAATGGCAGAGTTAAAAAGCGTCTATGCGTCCGTGTGGGTGATGAATTATTTTCAATCCTGTAACAGACGATTTTCCGCACAGACGATTTTCATGACAAAAGTGTTCTAACAAGCTGCATTCCTTATTTCCGCCAGTTCAGACCTTCGCAGACTAAGACCCGCACACTGAGACAAATCATCCCTATGTATTCCATTAGTAAGGAGGAAGTGCCATTCGTCAAGCTTCCGAAGAACCACGAGAGAGGATGCTTCCCCGATCACTTCAACCAGCACCTAGCCTCCATATCCTCATAATATGCGCTGTTTTCGTCCGTTCTGTACACACGTTCAACAGCCTTATTCGGTAAACCTCCACCTTGTCTTTTATTAAAGTCACAAGAAGAGTATATCATATTGGTTATTTCCGTATGTCATGGACAATAAGATTTTAGTGAATAAGATATTCGAAGATGGATTATTACTATTATTTTTTAATCATTTCATCTCTAGCAAGGCGATAATGCCACGAAGTTCAAGGGGCTGTTGGGAGTGAAATAAAAAATAAATAAAAATAAAAAAACTTTAGAAGGATCTGGAAACCCAACCCTAAAGAAGGGGAAACACGGGATTCAAAAGACCGGAGAGGTGTGCAAACGTATCTACTGAAATTAAGAAAAAAAAAAAAAAATCAAAAACAAACAAGCCAAAAACTAGTAAATAAAATTTCAGAGTTCAGACGGAAATATTAAAAGTATAGAGTTGAAGAAGACTTTTGAAGGAATCGGAAACCCAACCGTAAACAGGAAACAAGGGATAAATCTCTAGTCCTGTTCAAAATCCTCGGGAGAAGTGTGAATCGGGCGACAGGCGAACCTACCTACTCCTATTTGATAATATACCTCCAATTCCAACATTATCACGAGACAGATCTTATTCTAATATTTTCACTCAATATATGTAATACATTCGTGTGTAAAATATTACACGTTCTTACACGTTGCTGTCGCATGAATTTGCTTTGTTTCGCCGCATTCGATTTAAAAGATAATAAAAAAATAAAATAAAATAAAAATAAATAACGACACTTTCAAAAAAGGTAAATTTTTTTTCTTTTTCTCATTCATGCCAACTGATCATGACTAGTCGAAAGCTTGGAATTTAACATTATTTTTGCTTAATTTATCCGCACACAACCTAATTAGCGAAAGGAAATCCGCGCACGAGACAAAAAAAAAAAAAGATTAAAATTAGTAGACAAATGCTATTGTTTTTAACTGCAGATGATTAAAAGAACAATTGCTTCTCGTCTCTACCGAATTTAATACATAACAATGTACAGTTGCGGACAGAATTATTCGCCCCCATTGAATATCTGCATATTTTCTAACAAAATGCGAATATCTGCTATTACCTACTGAATTTACCATAAATTTGACCTGATTCTATACAGGTAATGAAGATATGTGAGTGGCACGTACCACGATAACTCATTTGTTCTGCAACCATAGAGGAGATGGCTGAGCTTGACAAGAAGCACCAAATGAAGATAGTTGATGCGTACAAAGAAGGTGATGGATATACAACACTTTCCAAGTGTTTAAATGCCCCTAGATCGACAATTCGTAGCATTATCAAGAATTACAACTAGACTCATTATGTTGAGAATAAATAAAGGACTGGCAGAAAAGAGTTAATTTCTGAGATAATTCTGGAAGAATCCTCTTTTAACGACAAAGGACATTGTCAATGATGGAAAGACATCAGAGTTAAATATATCGATGAAGACAGTCACTAGATACTTTTGTTGGGGATTGTTATGAGTTTGATTTATCAGAAGGTTAAAATGGTAAGAAGGCTAGATAATGGGTGTGTTCAACAATATTAATCCACAACAAATATAAAATTGCAAGGTAATTCAATAAGAAACAACGGTATTTTAGGTTTCAATAATAATAATAGACATTTATATACAATTTATATACATATAGTGAACTTGTGATTGAATAATGCAAAGTGTGACCATGTATTGATTTGATGTCTTAATTCACAATTCCAGATTGTTCATGAATTCAAACGGGTTAAATTGTGTAGAAGGAAAAATGTCACTTATTGTAGAAATAAATGTTAGTTTGTGTGCGTGATTAAAATAGGAAATAAATGTCTTAAGTCATAACCTTAATATATATTTTTTTTCACCCGAAGAAATAATCGATTTATTTCTACAGAAGACTGCTCAAAATTTCTTGAGAAAGAAAGAAAGAAACTGGAAGAGGACATTTCTCAGACTCAATTTTTATATGGGGGGGGGGGGGGGACTTACACAAAACATTTTCCTAATATTCGTTTAAAAATCAAGGCGAAAAACTGTCGTGTGTGTGCTGTTGCATCCACCAAATATGACAGTTGGCGAATTAGCTCCCTTGCTTAAAAAAAAAAAAAAAAAAAAAAAACTAGTTAAAATATATACCTTTCTTGCTAATGTACTATCGGGTTACCTCCTCTTAATTTTCGAAACCATTACTAGAGGACGCTTTTCAGTACTATAAATACTACGCGATAATTATTCGCAGATTCTTACTTTTTTGTACGCCAACATGCAAATTTAGCACGAAGAACGCGTTTATAACGTCATCTCTTTTGGGAAACCCATGAGCCATCCATCCATATATATATATATATATATATATATATATATATATATATGATTCTTTCGCTACATAAAAGTTCTCATGTTTCAAAAAAGAGAGCCGAAACCCTCTTAAGTCTTAAAAGCTTAGCCCAATCATTAAATAGAAAAACCCTTTGTGAAGTCGTCAAAACAACAAAAAACAAATTGTAGTCCAGCCCAACACGTTTGTATAAGAAATAGCCATTTGAATAAACAAATAAATAAAGAGATTAATAGATAGATAATAATAAAACAGAATCCTCTCGACACTTACCGACCTGCCGTAGCGCCATAAAATATCTTTCGCTTTAAACTAACTAGACGGTGACCGCCACCACCAGATTTGAAATAGAGACCCACCATAACCTGACAAAAACGTTCCGAAGGTGACTGGTCTGGAGATAAGAACTTACTCTTCGACCACCTAACCAAATGGCCGACGCGGGCGAGTCCAGTAAGATAATGTAGTGTAATAAATGAAAACTATTTTTTTTTACAAATAGCTTATTCCTAAATTTTCGCTTGGGGATGAAACGGGACTCGAGACCTTAATTCAACTTAATTTCAATAATTATATTGAGGGTTTCGGCTCGTTTTTGAAACATGAGAACTCTTATGTAGCGAAGGAATCATGTCTATATTTCTGAGATGAGGTATTATGTACAGTATTTACATAATTCGGACTATTGTCCTCATCTTTGTCGCCATATGGCGACAAAGATGAGGACAATAGTCCGAATAATGTAAATACCGAAGGAATCATATTTGTAAAAAAATATAATATAAGCTCTACTTTTGTATGGAGCACTGTCTTTTTAAAAATAAAAACAAAAATACTAAAGAACTATATATATATATATATATATATATATATATATATATATATACAAAACAGTTTCCATATTCATTTATTACACACTTTGTTTGTCATTTGTAACCCTTTGTTATTAATACATTATCATTTGTTTGTACATATATATCGGTCCTTGTTGTTACAGTTCTTTACGTGGACTCGTATCCCGCGTCGGCCATGTTGGTTGTGGGCATTTCAAGACACAAACCGGCCCGCAACAGTGCTGCGCCTCTTCAGGGCGTGGCGATCTTAAATCTCCATAACCCGCATGGCTTAGCCTCCAGTCCCGCTATATGCACAAGCTAGTTCTCGATACGCCCTGTGAGAGTGACGTTTTCCAAACCCTACATCCTTATTATATACCCAGGAAATTTCACTGTCTCCGATTCTGCGTGTAAATGTTCTTTTTGTTACCATGTTCCTTAAGACTTTGTTGCTTACACGCTCCGTCCACGGAATTCTCATTATCCTTCTGTAGAACCACATTTCTGTTGTCTCCAGTTCTCTTCACATGTGAAAAGATAGTACAGCATTTATTGCCTTTTTTTTTTTTTGTTAATCATTTCACCCCATGCAGGGCGATAATGTTACTAGAACGCAGGGGGTTACTGGGAGTGAAAGAGAAGACTTTAGTGAGGAGAAATGACAATATAAGAACAGGATTCAGAGGGACAGAAGATTACAGTGACATTGCATTTAAAGATTGCAGGTGGTAGGGAAAGAAAAAATCGGAAGGAAGTTCCACAAGCGTGAAGTACGAGAAAAAGAATCTATTAGAATAGAACATACGGTTGCATTTAGGTAGTTCGAAGGTAAAGCGGTGAAACCTAGTTACGAATCTAGTAGCGCAGTTGAATTCATGTAGCCGAGGCGCCAAGGAGGAAAGCTCCACAGAACGTCGGTGTGAGAAAGTGACTGCAGGATCCCTTACATTGCAGGCTATTTTTGAATATTGTCAAGTATTTTGAGACATATCGTAAGAGCACCAGACCAGATACGGCAGCAATATTCAATGCACGGACGAATGGTAGATTTATAAGAGGGTATATATCACACATCAGTTTAATATTTTTTGTTTTTACTAAGTAAATTTAAACTTTAAATGGATTACATCTTTCATTAACCGCCGACTTTGATCCACGAATTAACTGCCAGTGTTTGTTATACATTGGGTTTTACGTCGTCTTTATCTTCAGAAACATAACACTAGATCGTAATTATATGTTAAAGAATCCCTAGGAAAAGTAATTCTATTCATGAGGTATATTGAGCACACAGACCTAATTTGCTTTGCGTAGGTGTGTTTGAAAGAGAAGTGAATCACTTCGCGGAGTCTGTAGGCCGTACATCGTTTATAGACAGTATCGGGTTAATTGCAAAGGAAACATCTAAACAATTCGAGAGAAAACTTCGAAGAAAAAAAAAAAGAAGATATTCAGAGTAGAGCCATACTATTTTAATGAGCGCTGCACGAAGAGCTGAACAATATTCATTTTTTTTGTTGTTTTTTTTTTAAAAGACAAAACAAAACTAAATTCAGAGATGTTTATTCCAGTTACGAAAATAAACATTTCGAATGAGTCACCAAAAACCGTTTCTGATCCTACCGAAATAAGTCACTGGCTGAATAGGTTATGAAGTAATTCAGTCTAAAAAGGTAATTCGAATAATGACCTAAAAAGTCATGTTGACAGACGCACGAGTGGCGAGACAGTTATTAATGTGGCAAGTTGTGTTTTCACTTTCGCACTAATTCCCTTGGAAAAGGCACGAACCATGTCTTTCCTTTATATCTTAAACAGAAGGAGAGATTGTAGGTTTGGGTGTAGAAGGACAGGTCTGAATTTCAAACCGTAGAGAAGACAAAAGGAAAGTCTTTCGTACGAATGAATATCAAGTCACGGACACTTGGCACAGTGGATAAAGGCGTTGGTTAGATCCAGTGACAGGACCCAAAGAGTGTGAGTTCAATACCCGGTTAAGGCAGTGGGGAACATGCAGAAGGGAAATTAACAGGAGATAACTGATAACTGACATCCATTAAACATGGCACGTGGAACTAGAACAGTCTACCCCAGTGAGCGAAATAAAGGGTTCAATTCGACATTCCAACCACCTGAAGAAGGCCAGGGCGTACAACGGCCGAAACGTAATAAATATGGCGACAAAGATGAGGACAATAGTCCTCATAATGTAAATAGTGTAAGCAACTTTGAATCTTGCCCTTTTTAAAAATGTTTATTGTGACTATCCAACATAAAGCCAACAAATCGTTGGTCACTGATTATTGTAAACAGCTTCAATTATTGTGGTCGCCTCCTTTCAGAGGGAAATTACCGGGAGATAACTGACATCCATTAAACATGGCACTAGAACAGTCTACACCAGTGAGCGAAATAAAGGGTTCAGTTCGACATTCTGGAGCGTACAACGGCCGAAACGTTGTAATAAATATGGCGACAAAGATGAGGACAATAGTCCGAATAATGTAAATAATGTAAAAAAGAGGAACTTGTGCCCTGATGGGACAAGGCATTTAAAAAAAACGCTATGTTATGCAAAAATTATAATATATTCCAATGTGAACCTCTTCATCTTCAGGATGTAACACAGAGCCAATCTTAAGAGAAACCATTTCGCCAGACATTTTTTGGAATTGGAAATAGTAGTAGACATAACGTTTAATGAGAAGTCAAGTCGATTGTTATAGAATGGGGATATCTTTGCAGGGAACATTTTAAATGTTAACAGAATTATCTGTTAAAACTAAAATGGTAAAAGATTTTGTCTGGCAAGCAGTTTGGCTAGAGGGGTCACTTCAATTCTCATTGGGTGACCCTATCTTATGTACCATATTCTTTAAAGGGCGTGGATCATCGTGGATCTCAATTCCCAGTATTTTGTTGCTGGGAGTAAATTTGAACCCCATACCATCTCTTTGGTCTGGCATTTAATTTTTTTTATCATTTCCCCACCAAGCAAGGCAATAAAGCCAGTAAAACGCAAATGGATACAGAGTGCGAAAGAACGAGTGAACAAAAAGGAGAGGGGGGCAACAAAGAGGAATTAGGACAAAAGATAAAAACTAAAATTGCATTCTAAGTTCTTGAAGACGACTAGAAAGCAAAAGGCTGAAAAAGAGTTCCACAAGAGAGAAGTTCGAAAGAAGAAACTCTTAGCATAGAACCTACGGTTACATATAGCCATTTAAACTACACTAGCTGTAAATCTAGTCTTCTATTTGCCGTCTCTTCAGGACCTTGGCGATCATGGCTCACCACAATTTCCTGTCCTCTGTAGCTCAGAATCTTTTTGCCATCTCCCCCAAAACATTCTTTCGCAAGCATTCACTTAAGCTCGATAAGAATGTTATACTTTATTTTCCTGTCCAGCTTGTCTCCAATGCCCTGTGAGTATCAACTTTTCCAAACCCACTTTCCTCATATGCCCCATAAATTCCTGATTTTAAGTAGAAGTGCCCCTTTTTGTTGCCACTGTCTCTATAACTTCATCGTTGCTTACATGTTCAGTCCTCAGCATCCTTCTGGAGAACCACATTTCTTCAAGTCTCTTAATCTGTGAAGAGGTTACTCATCATTCACTGGCATAGAGGATGGCTTCAAATATAATAATGAGTTTAAATTCGTAAGGTCAAGATACCAAAAGGGAAAGCTCATCAGAAAATATTTATAGAAAAGGTACTGGGAAGTTGTATTGCAGCAGTGGGAAAGTGACTGAAACTGAGATACCAGATCATGATCGATAACATTGCAGATTTTATTTTGGATTATATCAAGTACGTACGTAACAAAAGTACTATACTGGATAAGTTAGCAATATTCAAAGCAAGGACGAATGGTAGTCTTCTAAATGTGTAAGATAGATCCCGGTGAAAAAATTGTTTACAGCACCGGACTTAGCAATGGATTCAATATAATCTTTCTACTTCATGTACTGGGGAAAATACATATTTATGTGATAAATTGCAGTGGGGATATTATTGTGGTCACCTGAAAGAGATGGGATAGAGAACAATAAAAGAGGAATTAAGATAACGATTGACATTGCATTTAAATTTTTGAAGATCAAAGACGTCGGAAGAGTTTCAGAAGCGAAAAGTACGCGAAAAGAAACTGCTAACATAGAACTTACACTTACCTCTAGCCATTTCAACTGTAAAATGATGAGACCTAGCTGCCAATCGAGTACTGTACTTAACTTCATAAAGTCTGCGTACCATAAAGGAATGTTTATCAGGACAAAAATATATTTATAGAAAGACACACAGGGAAGCTACATTAAGACGGTCGGAAAGTGACTGAAGCCGAGATGCCAGGTCAACACCAATTACATCCTTAAATATATAGCAAGTGCACCAGACCAGATGTGGCAAGAATGTTCAAATTATGAACATATGGTAGATTTATGAACATGTAAGATAGATTCCGGCGAGAAAAATTGTCTAGCTGGAGAGAGTGGGGCAACTTTTCCAGCATCAGGTCTTAGCAATTGATTCAATAATCTATCCACACAATCTCGTCAAGCATGTTACTTGATTTGATCTTGTTCTTCAATATATCATCTGAGTGTTAAATTATCTAGGCTTTCCTTCCTCGTCGGATGTCCTAAAAGTAATAAGCTTTCCTTAAACTCCCACATTGATTAGATTCTGCTGACATTATTCTTACTATTCGTCTGTATAACCACATCTCCGTCGTTTCAAGTTTCTTCATCTGTAAAGAAATTTTTCAACATTCACTGCCATACAAGAGATTAGATATGATAAAGCAGTTCAGCACTTTTTGTTTTTAGAAACATTATCCCATCCCATAATACTTTGCTTAGTTTTTGAAAGACATTTTCCTGTTCCTCGATGTCATCAAATTCTTGTCATATTTTCCGTCGTCTGTTACTACACTACTCAGAAATTTAACTTTTAGCACTTCTATTTGCCATCGTTATAATCCAACATCCCTTGGATCTTTTACGGGTGCTCCACAACTCTGGCCTTATAATGGCCAAATTAAACATGGATGAAGCCAAGATCTCTCCCTTAAGTGGAATCATTAACAAGTTTATTTGGCATAAGAATTAAACTTTTCATTTGCTGCCTACCTAAGGTAAATTTATTAATCCTTTTGCTGTCTTGTTGTACGACACGTGATAAGTAGTCAACTTCCGGCTATCTCTTCGTTTACTGTACACTTTATATGTAAATTGGTACAATTCTGTTTAATAATCCACTACACTTCCATGAACCGAAAGAGGTTTCATGCCTTTGGTTATTCTCGAACTTTTACAACCTTTTTCCTCCTCTCCCCCTTGGGGCATATGTCTTATTCTTTTTAATGTAGATCTTTGACTCATTTGATCTTTGTTCCGCGTCTGGGTCACTCCTGTTATCACCCATAAGCTCGGCTTCTATTGCATTGTCCTGATCTGAAGGACTCATTATCTTTTCTTCATCAAGATCTTCCTTTACGACGTGTTCCTGTAGAATTCTGGATCTTAATTAGTCAAAATGAGCCATGAGGCTTTTTCCTTTCTTTGATATAATGGCTGTTTTAATGTCCTCCTTGAAAGATGAAATTACCTCTCTCAGAACTTGTTGCTTTGTTTTTCTTATACCACATCTTTAACTGCAGATGACGGAATTTTATGTAATTAACAGACTTATCTACTTACAAAAACAGTTTTGAAATTGACTAATATTATTGGTGCTGCACTACCCGAGTTCATTTATTAAACTTCGTGACCCATCAAAAAATAACGAAAGAGGTGAAATTGTTATGGTTAATGGGCGAGAGATTTATCGCTTGTTAATCTTATCAAGTATCCTTTTATACCGAGATGAATTTGTCGTTGACAAACGAGTAAGAGATTTAGATGTTATTGTGTTCAATGTCGACCATGTTTAAAACGTCCTTTTACAAATATACTGAAATTTTTCACACGTATGTGTGATGATAATGAAATTTTAGTTTTTCTTTTTACAGTTCCTTTGTCAGCAGAACATTAATGTTCAGAAATTCCAAAAGAGCATACCAGTGAATGCTCTGTCTTTTGTTTGAACCCCTCCACCCCAAGAAACAACCAACAACAAAAAAACCCCAAAACAACAAAACAACAAACCAACAAAAAAAAAACAAACCAACAACAAAAAACAAACCAACAACAAAAAAACAAACCAACAACAAAAAAACAAACCAACAACAAAAAAAACCCAAAACAACAAAACAACAACCACCCCCAAAACAACAAACCAACAACAACCCCCCCAAAAAAACAAACCAACAAAAAAAAACAAACCAACAAAAAAAAACAAACCAACAAAAAAAAACAAACCAACAAAAAAAAACAAACCAACAAAAAAAAACAAACCAACAAAAAAAAACAAACCAACAAAAAAAAAACAAACCAACAAAAAACAACAAACCAACAAAAAAAAACAAGCCAACAAAAAACAACAAGCCAACAACAAAAACGAAAACAACAAGCCAACAACAAAAACGAAAACAACAAGCCAACAACAAAAACGAAAACAACAAGCCAACAACAAAAACGAAAACAACAAACCAACAACAAAAACGAAAACAACAAACCAACAACAAAAAACCAACAACCCCCAACAACAAAACACCCGCCAAAAAACAAACCAACAACAACAGCATACCAACAACCCAAAAACATCAAACCTCCACCAACAACATCAAACCAACAACAACATCAACAACAACAAACCAACAACAACAAACCAACAACAAAACTATACAGAATCATTAATACTTGGAAAAAATAAAATGGTGGTCACTCAAGGCTAGAGTAACCAGTTTACCTCGCTACTTAACCTTAAACTAACGGGAACTAGTGTTTCAAGGTAATGTGGCCCCGATTCAAACTCTGTGGGTTATTTAAAGATGAAACATTTTCGATTTTGAGAATCTGCTTACAGTAGCGTGCTCCCAAAGCGGTCCCCTGTCACAGGATTAACCGCACTCGACGTTGCTTAACTTCGGGATATTTTCAGCGTGATTACTGATGCTAATAGTGTGGCGAACGCGCGTCAGTACAGACGCCTAAGAGGTCCCGGAATCGCGTGTTATATCCGGGATTTCTCAATTAGCGGCGAAACAGTTTTGCATGTCTCGATACGGGCCTTTCTGAAACTGGTCAACATCCGGGTCTTTGTAAGATACCAATAAAAAGCAACAAGAAAACTACCAGTCACTACGTCTCGGTGTCTTGTGCATTTGTTTGTTTTGCCTGAACTTGCTGTGGTTTCATTTTCTAACCTCCTGTTTCTTTCTCCTCTGCCCACGGGAGGGCAATCGGTTAGGTGTTTCCTTCAACCTCATCACACACTTGCCGTACATAACAAATAGCAAACTTACCATATATATATATATATATATATATATATATATATATATATATTATATATATATATAGTGTGTAAGCTAACCCTGTCAGTTATTCAAAAATGCTAGACTGACTAAATACTTGCTTTACATAATATACGACCACATCACCGTCTATAGAGAATATTTGCTTCTGCAACAGAGATAATTCAGACAATTTACAAGATGCATAAATTCATTGATGTCTTTAATCCATTGATATGGTGATATGATATCGCCTTTCATTATTCAAACGTTACATTTCCGCCCAAAAACCTATCGTGGAAGGTAGAAAGGAAAACATATATAAGTAATATATATCTACTTGTATACCACGTCAAAGATTAACAGTTAACACTGATCTTACAGACCATTAGTCTTCGATCCTCACCAAATGCACCTCATATTTGAGCCCTGATGAAAAAGTCATGTTGCGAGATGTACGAATGGTGAGACAGTTATTAGCGAGGCGAGTTTTATTTTCACTTTCGAGCTAATGCCCTTGGAAAAGGCATGAATGATCTTTTTTTTTTCTTCATTTATAAGTTAAATAGTAGGAAAGATTGGACTCTGTAGGTTTGGGTGGCTGTCAAAGGGCAAATCTGAATTTTAAAAAAAGGTAGAGAGGGTAAAAGGGAAGTCTTTCATAAGAAGGAACATCAATTCATTGATAATAGAAAAAAAAAGGAATCTGTGTCCTGGAGACTGTAGAGGACCGTGTGTGTATTTACGTGTTTTGTATTAGAAACGCGTGTGTAACTCCTGGTAGAATATTAAAAGGTTCAACTACATGCAAATTGGTGAACTTAATTTGTCCAACCGAAGATGAAAGAAGACGAACAAACAAGACACACATTATCTATATATAACAACAAATTACAAAGCACAGTGTTTGTGCGTGAACATTTGTGTCCGTTCTTTGGTGAATGTTCGTACGTACGTGTATGTTTGCAATGTTCATACCGTCTTCCCAGAAATGGGAAACGCTGTCTTTTGTGAGAGTTCACATAGTAGCGGTGTTCGCTGAAAAGAAGAAAGAGAAAGAATTACCACACCTCCACGCGAGGTGGGATGCGGCACGAGGCCTCAGGGAAAAAGAGAAAGAGGCAAGAAATTTTCCAGTATTTATAGTATAGGTAGAGAGACCCCTGGTGAAGAATTAGGAAACTAAGGAGGAGCTCACTCCGACAAGACAAGTCATTTAAAAGAAAGCAATGTTATACAAATAGAGTTAAGTATTAACTTTCCATTATGATATATCTGAATGTGACCCTTTTCATCTTCAGGACACAAAACATATCCAGTCTTAAGAGAAAACATTTCGCCAGACACTTTTTGGAATTCGAAAAGTAGTGAACGTTACGTTTACCAAGAAGATAAGTCAATTGTTATAGAATGGGATATCTTTCCAGGAAACATTGTAAATATTAACAGAATTGCGTACATTAACACTATAAAGAAATTT
The DNA here is from genome assembly GCA_964036315.1 of Acanthosepion esculentum. NCBI lineage: Eukaryota > Metazoa > Mollusca > Cephalopoda > Sepiida > Sepiidae > Acanthosepion > Acanthosepion esculentum. Next base: position 75,529,495 of record OZ038512.1, read on the forward strand.
ATACTTTAATTGGCAGTCGAGTAAAAGAAAGAAAAAAATAGTTCCACCATTAATGACATTTTTTATAAGCTCTGAAAACGGATCACTTTGTTCATGGAAGAAAATATCCGGGTTTTGAGAATTTCGGATAATTGGGTGTAAGATAAGAAAGACCTATAAATATATTAGTTTCTCACAAGTGAAAAACATGTAAACTAACAAAGTATGTTAAAAATTATCTGCTCAAAATATTAAAGACATATTCTTCAAACATTTCCGGTTTTTCGTCTTACGAAATATGAACCAAATAGAAAATTTGCAGGATTTTTGCTGCCAGGAAACTTCATTTTACTGGAAAGAAATACGTAGACCGACGAGCTTTATTATTATTATTATTATTATTATTATATATCCACATGATTGCGTTTAGAATTAAATAGTCTGTCGCCTCTGAGAGTTGACTTCAATGTTCACGCTTATATGTACATACGCTCAATCTGATATTGAGGACTTAATACCATCGATATGGCACACGTTAAAACTATTTCTTCTGGGTTGCTGCGTGCTGTTTGTTCAAATAATTTTAGTTTTAATTCTGGAGACATTGAGCACTTTAGGTCTTTGATTAGGTAGGTGTCCGTTTTTCTCATTTCAGGTTTTCTTTGCTAGACTTGATGCTTTTCCGATTATTTCGTTGAGATTATATATATATATATATATATATATATATATATATATATATACGAGAGAGAGAGAGATAGCTATGGGGATATTATTGTGGAAATATGAGGTATTTTTCCAAGGGGATATAGTGTATTAATCTTAAACGAGTTGTATCCAAATATTTGATTCTTAGGGGTCATTCAGAGATGAAGTAGACGTTGTTCATACTGCGAGTAGGGGAGAGAGAGACAGAGAGGGAAAAACAAAAGAGAGAGGGGAAAAACAAAAGAGAGAGGGGAAAAACAAGAGAGAGAGGGGAAAAACAAGAGAGAGAGGGGAAAAACAAGAGTGAGAGGGGAAAAACAAGAGTGAGAGGGGAAAACATATAAAAGAGAGTGAGAGAGAGTTAAAAAATACAGCGAGAGAGATTGTGACCTTTCCCGTCATGCGTCTTGATAGAACACCACCCATCCGGCGTTAGATGTGCCTTGGAAGAAAGGCGTGGTGGTGGGTAATCCTATTGGCAGAAGACATGAAAAAAAAATCATGGTTTCTTTTTTTTTTTTTTTTTTTTTTTAAGCGTATCACCCCGAGCAAGGCCGGTGGCCACTATCACGCAAGGGGTTACAGAAGGGTTGGAGGAAGAGCAGATAGGAGTGGTAAAGGAAGGGATGTGGAGAAAGAGAAGGACGGAGGGCCGATCGAGGTGGGGAGGTTACGGGAGATATAGAGCGAGAGCAGATAGGAATGGAAGATGTCAGGAAGTGGATAGATCAAGGCAACTGGAGATGACGATTGACGCTACACTTAAACCGTTGGAGATTGTATTTGTCAGGGAAACAGTAATAGGGAAGGGAGTTCCATAGGCGAGATGTGCGTGACATGAAGCTATTGGAGTAGAAAAGACGTCTACACCTAACAGTTTCAACGGTGAAGGGGTGGGAACGGGATGCCAGCCTCGTAGGACGCTTGAATTCACGAGGCTTAGGGACAAGTGAAAGCAACTCCTCAGAGCAATTACCGTGGAAGTACTTGTAGAAAGGGCAGAGTGATGCAACATTGCGTCTGTGAGAGAGCGACTGCAGACGAGATGACAGATCAGGGCCAATCACATTGCATATCCGTCTCTGGATCTTATCAAGAACCCCGAGGCAACACGCAGGGGCCCCAGACCATAAATGGCAGCAATACTCCATGCAAGGTCGAATGGTAGACTTTTTGACCTGGAGGATCGATTCAGGGGAGAAGAATTTCCTGGCTCGGCACAGGGAACCAACTTTTCTAGCGGTGGATGATGCAATTGACTCGATGTATTTGTTCCATCTCAGATCAGCGGACAGCGTGAGACCGAGCAGCCGCAGAGAGGAACTCTCGAGAAGTTGGTCCTCAGACATTCTGATGGGATGCAGGGATGGGTCCTTGTGGTGGTTAATGGAGAGTAATTTTGTTTTAGAGGCATTAAAGTTGACCATCCATTTCTCTCCCCAGTCCACAACCGATTGGAGGTCCTTTTCAATTTGAGCTGCCAGGTTAATTTTGTCCGCCTCAGTAGATTTGTGCTTGAGGCAGGAGTAAATAGTAGTGTCGTCAGCGTAGATACCGACTTGGGAGTCTATGGCGTCTGGAAGGTCATTTATAAATATGAGGAACAGAGTAGGGCCAAGGATGGAGCCTTGAGGAACACCAGCAGTAGTGGGATAGGAGTTGGAGAAGGATCCACTGAGAACAACCTTCAAATCCCGGTTTGATAGGAACGATTGAATTAGGTCAAACAATCGACCTGTGATACCATAACCCCGGAGCTTGCGAAGGAGGCCGGCATGCCAAACCCTATCGAATGCCTTGGAGATGTCAAGGGCCACGGCACGGGCTTCGCCGTTACTATGGATAGCTTGGTAGACAAATTCAGTGATGGCCGTAAGCACATCGGCAGTAGACCGGGCAAAGCGGAAACCATACTGCTTGTCTGAGAGCAGATCGTGGGATATCAGGTGAGTAGTCACTTCGGCGTTGATAATGGCCTCGAAGACTTTGCCGAAGATGGGAAGGAGACTGATAGGACGGTAATTAGAAGGGTTGAAGGGGTCGCCAGAGTTCTTAAAGACAGGAACAATGGTAGAGGACTTCCAGCAGTCAGGAAAACAGGAGTCCTTGAGGCAGCGGTTGTACAATTTAGAGAGGGCAGGTGCCAGTTCAGGTGCGCATTTCTTCAGGACAATGGCTGGTATTCCGTCGCCGCCGGTAGCCTTGTGGGGATCTAAGTTAGAAATAATGCCCAGTACCGACGACGGGGTTATGTGCAAGCCGTCCAGTAGGGCCTCAGTTCTGGGAGGGAAGTCGGGCAAGGGTACCCCAGAGGAGTCAAGCATAGAATTGGAAGAAAACTATCGAGCGAAGCATTCGGCCTTGTCGGCAGAGGTGGTCAGGACCTCAAACTGATTGAACAGTGGAGGAATGGAGGGTTTGTTATTATTCAGAACGCTCTTGCAGAGGCGCCAATAGTCCTTGGAGCCAAATTTGCGGGATGCAATACGTTCCTTCATCCGAGCTGCAAATAGTGCCTTGGCATTGCCGAGGGTACGCTTACACTCATTGCGTGCAGAGGTAAATAGACGTCTGTTGAAGTCGGACATGTCACTACGAAAACGGCGGAAGAAGTGGTTCCTATGGGCAATGGCGGCTGAGCAAGCAGCTGTGAACCAGGGGGAGGAGCGCGGTTTGACCTTGAATTTCCTGGAGGGGATGAAAGCTTCGATACCGGCTTTGATCCAGGAGGAGAACTCAGAAGCACAGTCATGAGTGGGGAGCTTAAATACAGCATCCCAGGGGACATCGCGGAGGAAGTCCCGAAACGAGTCCCAGTCAGCCCGTTGGTAGCAGAAAGTGGTTCTGGTGGTAGGAGGTTCTTTGCAGGGGGTGGGGCGGAAGGAGATACTAACAGACACGACAGCATGATCGGAGTTACCGATAGGACAGAGCTGCGTGGCACTACACGACTCAGGGATGGAGGTAAAACACAGGTCGAGGAGTGAGGGCTTACAGTCACGATTGTAGGAAAAACGCGTGGGGAAATCGATTATCTGGGTGAGGGATTGAGAGATTGAAAAGTTAAGAGTATGAACGCCAGCGAGGTCAGTGGTAGCGTTCTGTAGCCACTGGTTGTGATGGGCGTTGAAATCACCAAACACAAATATGTGAGCGGACGGATGGACAGAGAGGGCCTTATCAACGCTGTCAGAAATGACATCGAGTATCCCGCAGTCCTGAGAGGATGGAGAGCGGTAGAGGAAGAAAAGATAGCTTACAGCATTGAGAAGAGATAGGCGGAGACATAAGTAGGAATGATCCGGCGATTCGAGAGAGGTCTCTCTAGCCAGAGGGAGATGGTCCTTGACGTAGACACCCAGACCATGCATGTGGGTTAGAGAGTCTTTTCTGAGGAGTGGGAGGTATCCAGGGATCGAGAGATCAGAGGAAGGGATAGAGGAGTTAAGATTGGTCTCACACAGGGCGAGTATATCCGAGCACTTAGCTATGAGGAAAGACTCAACGCTGCAGAAGTTGGTTCTAATGCCGCGGATGTTAGAGAAGGAGATATTTCGAGGTTTGGGTGATTTTTGGAAGGCTGGTTTAGGTTTGTATTTCAGTTTTTTGTTATTCATGTTGGTAATTGGTTTTGGAAAGAGGGAGAAGGCCTGAGTTAAAGGAAGCCGACGGTTGATACCCATGACGCGAACAGAGAGGGGGATTGGCACAGCAAGATTCATAATGTGGCCTCAGGGTTGCCCACCGGAAATGACTGCAGGAACACCTATCCATGCGCGACATGGCACTACAGACACCCCGATATTATGCAACTGTTGATCAGAGCGGCCGCTCAAGACGCTACGCAAGAGTTAGGGCTCCTAACTACCAGTCGGAAACAGCAACCAGGTAACTGTCAACCGTGTACCCTCAGAATGAACAGGCAATGCCACAGACTGCGCGCATCATGGGAGGAACACAGCGACACCAGTACAGAGGCCAGTGAGCGGGAGAAAGAGATCCGGGAACCCCTTGCTAAACACGAAACAAGGTTTGGGCCTCTACTCGCGTTCAATAGAAGAGGGAGGAGTGTTGACCGGGCGGTAGGAAAGCCTACCTTCTCCAATTACATAAAACATATACAACGATGACAGAACAAAACAGAGGGGGGATGAAGTTGGGATAGTAGCAGGGCATATACAAGTTGAGGGTACTGGGGGATAGGAAAGACATATGGTACTAAGTTTTAACTTGTACTAAGTCCCAGTGGTCTATATTAAAAACAAAATTGGACAAGGGGAAAAAGAGGTTAGCAGGCGTTAGTTTTTAGCAAGAAAAGAAAGAACACGACCATAAGCTATCCAAAAGTCACGTCCGAAATTAAGGCTCCAGTCACGCTAGTAGATCACTTAAAGTGAACGCAGTGATCAGGGGTGGGGGGAGTCGGCTGGTCTACCTCACCCCTAAACAGTGGGGCTAGCAGCAATGCCAAAATGGAGAATTTTTCAATCGACACGGTGAAGAAACGGTCATTCAACATGCTGGCAAGGACCGGCGAAACGCGCGATTGGACATTACAGACGAGAAAAGCTGGGACTTTTGCAGAAACTTAATGCATTAAAACATGCCCATGTACATCAACAAACAACACAAGTTGCATAGCCGGGTGTAGCTGCGCAATCTGACCAGGACACATTGAAGGTAAGGGGAGAGTTGGGGAAAGGATAACAGCCAGTGACCTACTTAACGAGCTTGCGTGAGTGCGTGTCAGAACAGTTCGCGAGAGGTAAAGTAAAATAAAATATTGCCGAGAGCCCAAAGGAGATGAAGTAGTGGAGAGTCTTCATCGCCTACATTCTAAAGAGACATGGCACAGAATTTCTGTTTATCCTTTATCAGTACTTTCCGATGCTTTTCTCATCTGTTTATTTCAGATGGTCTTCCTCTCACTCAATTCTTGGATAAAAACTTTCGTTACATGGCATGGCTCATCTCAGGAATTTTTTTCCGTCAGGGGTTTTGGTTGATGTCAGTTTGATTTCGTCGAGCGGCTTATCAACCTGGGTTATTTAATGCCGAAATCTAAATATTTTAAATACAATTGTATGCCTTCAATAACAGATAAAATGTAATGTTGGTCATTTCGCTATAAAATATATTGTCGGTAATTTTATTACAAATAGGTATTGTTGGTAGGTTTCATATGAAAAAAAAAAGGTGATTTTTATACTTTCATAGTGTTTTATTTTTGTTCGGAGTGTTACTATTTGCCCATAACTGGGACCCTAACAGATGTTACACGCCGGCTCTGGCTGGACCTGGCAAGAACAGTAATTAATTTTTAAATGAATAGTTGGAAATACTTTTCCTTCAAAAGTTTATTGCTGGTAATTTTTTTCTATAAAGTATTTCTGGTATTAAAACTTATTTTTACACTTTCATAGTGTTTTGAATCCAGTTTGGGGGTTAACTATTTGCCCATAGCTGGGACCCTAACAGGTGCTACCACCCCTGGTCAGGGTGGACCTGGGAACACCAGCATTTTAAGAGGTGGTTCCACGCTCCTCAAAAACCCATGATCAGAAGCTTTGCTGTTGGATGCAGTTAGTACGTCCTACCCAGGACAGCATTCACGATGTTATCCCACGATACCGCAACACCTATCACGATCTATTCATGTTTGTACAAATGTGATATCAGAGCGATTGCTCTCCAAGCGATTGTATCTCTGAGTTTCATTTACTAATACTCGCACCAATTCTCCGTACAATGGGGGCTCATATTATCTGCATAGGTCCTAATGTATTCTGAGGATACTTTGTTATGGCGCCGTCTGTACTCTTTGCGCCAGTTGAGTGCAGCCACTGACAATGTGTTTCACATTGCTAGTTTTCTGGAGGGATTTGAATCATCCCTCTTTGACTGAAGAGCTCCCGGATATAAGAGACGCCATCTTGCCAGGATTCTTACAGCCTGTTCTCTATGTATGCGTTTAAGTTAGATAAAGCCTTAAATATAAAGGGTATTCTAGTTATGACAATTTATTCAGCTCATTAATTTCTATAAACATGGAACGCGTCCTTTGTCCAGATAAGCTTGATGTTGACCCGACATCACCGGCTGCCGAGAAGGAATATCAAAACTGGCGAAGAATGCAGACGGAGCTCGTTAGAAACTACGCTAACTAACTACGTCTCCGCAAACACCTACGAATATTTTGCTGATGCCGTTAGGAGGAGGCACTGGAAATTGTAAACAAGATTTTCATAAAACAAAAGAATAAGATATTCGCTCGACATATTCTCGCTACAAGACGCCAACAACACTGAAACACTAGAATCTCTTTGTGAACTTGTGGTGGCACGGAGCAAGCGAAGGACCGGATATTAACCCTCAGAGGTTTAGACAGCAAATGACCAATACTGGTCTCTGCGCACCCGGCTCCACGCAGAATTTCCGGTGGAAAACTAAAAAGAAATAAAAAGAATGATAAACAATTTTCCACCAATCAAACAGCTCCGCGCCATACCCAACAGTTTGTTTCAGCAGACTGACTCTGATCCGAAGGACACACATAAATAGAGCGAT
>OZ038512.1:75544248-75584248 GCA_964036315.1 Acanthosepion esculentum
TCTCTCTCTCTATCTATCTATCTCTATATCTCTCTCTCTCTCTATCTATCTATCTCTATATCTCTCTCTCTCTCTATCTATCTATCTCTATATCTCTCTCTCTCTCTATCTATCTATCTCTATATCTCTCTCTCTCTCTATCTATCTATCTCTATATCTCTCTCTCTCTCTATCTATCTATCTCTATATCTCTCTCTCTCTCTATCTATCTATCTCTATATCTCTCTCTCTCTCTATCTATCTATCTCTATATCTCTCTCTCTCTCTATCTATCTATCTCTATATCTCTCTCTCTCTCTATCTATCTATCTCTATATCTCTCTCTCTCTCTATCTATCTATCTCTATATCTCTCTCTCTCTCTATCTATCTATCTCTATATCTCTCTCTCTCTCTATCTATCTATCTCTATATCTCTCTCTCTCTCTATCTATCTATCTCTATATCTCTCTCTCTCTCTATCTATCTATCTCTATATCTCTCTCTCTCTCTATCTATCTATCTCTATATCTCTCTCTCTCTCTATCTATCTATCTCTATATCTCTCTCTCTCTCTATCTATCTATCTCTATATCTCTCTCTCTCTCTATCTATCTATCTCTATATCTCTCTCTCTCTCTATCTATCTATCTCTATATCTCTCTCTCTATCTATCTATCTCTATATCTCTCTCTCTATCTATCTCTCTCTCTATCTATCTATCTCTATATCTCTCTCTCTATCTATCTATCTCTATATCTCTCTCTCTCTCTATCTATCTATCTCTATATATCTCTCTCTCTCTATCTATCTATCTCTATATCTCTCTCTCTCTCTATCTATCTATCTCTATATCTCTCTCTCTCTCTATCTATCTATCTCTATATCTCTCTCTCTCTCTATCTATCTATCTCTATATCTCTCTCTCTCTCTATCTATCTATCTCTATATCTCTCTCTCTCTCTATCTATCTATCTCTATATCTCTCTCTCTCTCTATCTATCTATCTCTATATCTCTCTCTATCTGTGCTACTTTTGCTGCTATCCCCCATTGTTTGAATTCTGCTGTAGACCTGAGAGTGACTAGAAACAGAGTTGCTGGTCTTATTGACTCAGCAAGCTCTGAAAGCTTTATTGATAATATGTTTGTCCAAGGACTTAAACTCACCATTAGACCCATTATACAGAGCGTTACAATCTTCTTCAAAGGCATCTGTCACAGGTGACTAAGGTTAATCTGTAGTTAAACGAAAATTTCTACCCGGAGAGACGCCTGAAGTTTCTTGAAGATCTCTGTAGGCCTAGACTTTCAACGACAACATTCTTCTATTACAATTGTATAAGGACTAAATGTTTCCAATGCAGAAAATAATTTTGTTCACATTTTAGCAGCAGCAGATTTTGCCGAACCTCTTATTCGCAAACATGCAAGAAATGCTAAACCTATAACCGATAATTCAAAGGAATTCAGAGCCCCAGCCCCCACCGACCAAGACTTAATTACTCAGGGTTTTCGAAGATTACTCTCAGAGGCAATCATAGAACCAAGCACATGGCGTGCACAAATTGTTGTAGTAAAGGATGTCTTGAAGGTGCATAGACTCTATTCAAATGCCGTAAACATTTACACCGAACCTGATGCATGTCCCTTTCCCAATATTGAGACGTTGGTCAACAATCTTGCGAAGTATCAAGTATTTTCTATCTTCGAGCTTAAGAGTGCTTGCCACCAATTCAGGATTAGTGACCGATAAACCATTTAAAGCCTTCGAAGCATGTGGTAAGTTATACAAATTTACTCGTGTAACTTTTGGCGTTACAAATGGTGTTGCAGTTTTTCAAAGGGCCATTGACTAATTTACTGAGGAAGAACAACTGTCAGACATTTCCTTATCTGGACAACATTACAATAGGTGTACGAAACCAAAGGGAACACGGCACTAATTGCTGAAAGATATCTAGCTGCTGCAGGAAAAAGGAAACTGATCAAAGTCTATCATATCCACTAGATCCATTAACCTCTTTGGTACAACGCTGGAAATGGACAAATTGAACCGGGTCCGGAAATACCGAAACCACTGCTGGAGTTTCCACTGCCAACTACTCATTCGCTCCTGCAGCGTATACTTGGTATGTTTGCATCCCATATGCTAAGTGGATTCTACAATTTCCAGATAAGGAACGTCCCCTCTACAAAAGATCATTGCCCATGAGTCCTGAGGCATTTCAAACCTTTAAAAACATCAAGAAGCATCTTGGCAATGCTGTTTTAAACAGTATCGATCATACCAAATTTGTTATAGAATGTGATTCATCAGATATAGCCATCATATCTGCTACACGAAACCAGAATGGTCATCCTGTAACCATGTTAAGAATGAAGTCTGAAAGTCAATTACACTACCCACCTGTGGAGAAGGAGGCGACCACAATAATTGAAGCTGTTTACAATAATCAGTGACAAACGATATGTTGTCTTTATGTTGGATAGTCGCAAGAAAAAAAGAAAAGAAAACCGGCAAGATTCAAAGTTGGAAACTGGAACTTGCCTACACTATTTATGAGGACTATTGTCCCCATCCCTGTCGCCATATTCATTACAACGTTTCGGCCGTTGTACGCCCCGGCCTTCTTCAGGTGGATGGAATGTCGAACTGAACCCTTTATTTCGCTCACTGGGTTAGACTGTACTAGTTCCACGTGCCATGTTTAATGGATGTCAGTTATCAATCTCCTATTAATTTCCCTCTGCAAGTTCTCCACTGCCTTAGCCAGGTATTGAACTCATACTCTTTGGGTCCTGTCACTGGATCTAACTAATGCTTTTATCCACTGTGCCATGTGTCCTTGAAGAAGGCCGGAGCGTACAACGACCGAAACGTTGTAATAAATATGGCGACAAAGATGAGGACAATAGTCCGAATAATGTAAATAGTGTACGTAATATCTCAGAAATATAGACAGATGCTGGAACCTGCCTGTTTCATTTACTCAATTCCATACCGACCCGTAGCTCCACATTATCGAGGGCATTCTGTGGATCAGTTTCAACATGAAACTTCAAAGATATTCATGAAGTGATGTAGCACACAGGTGTAGTCCGAATGCTTCCTCTCTTTCGAACAAAGAATTTGGTATTTTCTACAGAGGATGTCAAAAGGATTTGCTCAACTTGCCAGACATGTGCTGAAGCCAAAGCAGCATTTCACAGACTAAGGGGGGAAGCCCTTATCGAAGCTACCTAACCGATGGAAAGAATAAGTATCGATTTCAAGGAGGCCACCTTCCATCGCGTACAATTAATAAATACATATTTACAGCAGTAGATGGATATGCCAGATTTCCTTTTCTCCGTGCCATACCAAGTTTCATACAATGAGACCGACTTTCATGTCCAGTGAGGTGAAGACTTATCTCAATGGCCGTGGATTTACATCTAGTAAGTATGTACCATACTAGCATTATAACCAGTCTTTGACCAGGTCTTTCATGACTGGGAATTTTTGCCGTTCAATTGAAGCAGTTTAAGTTTAAAGTCAGCCCATCCGAAAAATCAATATTAGTAACAGCATTTGGGTGCAACTGAGGCGGGGGGGGGGGAACAATTTCAATTGGGGGGGGGGCTGAAAAGGGAACTGTATAATAAATAATATTATTGTAATAATTTAAACTATTTATTTTTATTAAAGTTTTTATGAAAGATATATATCCAAGAACAGATAGTAATAGTAAAACGTTGCTGAGAGTTATAATGGACAGGAAGTAGTGGAGAGCCATTGTCGCCAACAATTTGGACTCAAAACCGGCATTGAAGAATTATCTATCAAACAAAAAAAATTATCAAAATCGGATGAAAACTGTGGAAATGAATAAACAACATCCGTTTACACACACACACACACACACACGTTTTGAGAATTATAGATATAGATAATCTTAAACAGATTGAACGATACAATCAGATAATTTGGAAATCCCTTTACTTGGATGCTAAATCACGATATATCCCAGTAAGTGAGTGCTAATCCCTACTACCTACTATTAGATCTCTACTCTCAACAGCAACTAATGAAATTCATCAGGAGAGATTCTTCAGATTTCTAAGGCGTTCTTGTTAGGCAGCATCGCTTCCTACGTGGTTAATGAATCCAAGTCCTGTTCTCTTACGTCGATTTGATCGGCATTGCAAGATTGGTATCCTGGTTTAGGAAGTTGAACTTTTGGCTGCAAACCCAACATATACTTATATTATGCATCCTGAGGGCAGGGAATCTACAGTTTCCATATCCAAAAGGAGCATCATCTCCGGATGTGAGTCTCGCTTGAGGATTTAGCTCCTTGTCCAAATGGAGCGTCATATCCAGATGCAATCCCTACTGAATTGCCCCCCCGCATCACCTATGCAACAAGATACTCTTGATTGTAACCAAACTATAGGAGTGAAAGACGCTGGAGATATTCCGCTCTCCGATAATACAGTGGCGGAATCAGTCTTTCGTTCTGGCAGGCAGAAACTGCTTCCCAACGATATGGGCATGACTAACTTTATCCTTTTTAGTATTATTTCTGCTTACTCTTGTAGGGGAGAATGTTGTATAAATACAGATTCTTAGGGAGCCTGAATTATCCCCCTTTGACTGAAGAACTTACCGGATATAAAGAGGGACGCCATCTTGCCAGAATTCTAACATCATGTTCTCTATGTATGCTTTTGAGCTGAATAAAGTCTTAAATATGAAGATAGAGCAGCTGATTTGTCCTTGTGCAGGCTGTCAGTAGAGTACTTCATATTAGTATCATCGTCGTCACCATCATAATTACTAGTTTTTGCATTAGTGTTACTTTATGGAAGAAGCAACAAATAGTAAAATGTATTTTTGGTAACTCATATTTTCTTGATATTCTCCGAACCAATAGAAAAATAAATTAGATATTCACTAAAGTCATTTTAGTCTGGTTAACAGTCACATTGAATCATCCATCACACAGGATTGAAACAAACGTTTGAACTGCCAAACGCATTTCTAATGAACTCCGGCTTTATTACTTCGGCCACGGAAACATTATTAATTGGCCCACAATAAACGTCGAGAATCAATTATTGTTAGACAAAATCTGCTGACGGATCAAGCAATGAAATTGAGCAAATGGAAGTCTGCGCCTTCCAGTTAAACCCCGTTAACAATTTGTAGTGTTACTTTAATATGGAGAGGAAACCTCTACTAAAATTTGGAGTACAAGTCAGTCATTCTAAGAGAATATATACTTATTCTCTGCACTCTATTGATACTGTTGAAAGATGTTGTGATTATTACAACACTAACCACTTCTGGGGTCCAATACAAGATACAAAAATTGTCATACATTATGAATTCGGTGAATCTAAGGTTCAAGATGAAGAAAAAAAAAAAGAGAAAATTCAAAAAGAACAAATTTAAGAGATGAATCCCTTTTCAAATAATTAATAAACGTAAGAATTGTTAAATGTAATTCCTTAAACTATATTGAAACAAAGACGTAAACATGACGATACTGCCCTCATGAGAAAATAAAAGAGAGAGGAGAGAAGGGAGAGAGGAGAGAAGGGAGAGAGGAGAGAAGGGAGAGAGGAGAGAAGGGAGAGAGGAGAGAAGGGAGAGAGGAGAGAAGGGAGAGAGGAGAGAAGGGAGAGAAGGGAGAGAGGAGAGAAGGGAGAGAGGAGAGAAGGGAGAGAGGAGAGAAGGGAGAGAGGAGAGAAGGGAGAGAGGAGAGAAGGGAGAGAGGAGAGAAGGGAGAGAGGAGAGAAGGGAGAGAGGAGAGAAGGGAGAGAGGAGAGAAGGGAGAGAGGAGAGAAGGGAGAGAGGAGAGAAGGGAGAGAGGAGAGAAGGGAGAGAGGAGAGAAGGGAGAGAGGAGAGAAGGGAGAGAGGAGAGAAGGGAGAGAGGAGAGAAGGGAGAGAGGAGAGAAGGGAGAGAGGAGAGAAGGGAGAGAGGAGAGAAGGGAGAGAGGAGAGAGAAGGAGAGAAGGAGAGAGAAGGAGAGAAGGGAGAGAAGGAGAGAAGGGAGAGAAGGAGAGAAGGGAGAGAGGAGAGAAGGGAGACAAGCAGTGAATAAAATCAAACCATTCTTCGTGTGTGTGTGTGTGTGTGTGTGTGTGTGTGTGTAAGAAACAATATTTAAAAAATAAAAATAAAGAAGGACCCCCAAGAGAACAATTCGAATAAGAATCAAACCAAAACTTTGTAACAATGAATTACCATCAATGCTCGTCTGCTCTTGAAGAAAACCATTGCTAGAGTCTCTAACGAAGTCGGAGATTCTGCTGTGTCAGGCCAACACACCCAGGAATCAATGAATTCTTCGAGGTCAAATCTTGCTTTGTATTAAATAGGAGTGGAGTATGTGACACATATTAGACAAACAATAACTCTAAGCAACTCGTCAATAGGTCAGACAGAAACGCGGTCCACGTGAGGCTTGGCTTTATAAACGATTAGAATTTCTACTCAAGATTTATATTATTTCCGATTTGCATTCAGTCTCCTTTCAAATGTTTTTTTTTTTATTCTTTGACCATTAACCCCTTCCCCTCCAATTATCTTGGGAGGAAAAACGTTTCATTTTCAGATGAATTCTCTTGTTTGTTTTTAATATAGTAACAAAGAAACTGATGAACAGTGAAGTACCCGAGTGGTGGCGAGCACCTCTACCAGACGTAGGAGTTGACAATTGAACTCGTTTCAAGCTCAGAAGGGCTTAAAAAGAATCAAGATTGGCATGTAAACATGCCTGTAAATAGTTTTTGAAAGTTATGTTTTGGACGCGTTTATTTATCCGTATCTGAAAAAAAAAAAAAACTTCCGGTATAAAACGTTTATACACGTCTATGCCGGGGAAAGGGTTAATAAAGCAATTCATTCTCTCCTAAATGTTGCCTCAACCGTAAACAAGACCGAAGAGAGAGACAACGGATCGTCAGCTTGTGCAATAAAACACCGAAAAAAGATCTCCCGTGATGACTGATCAGAGGGAGAAAGACTATGAACACATTGCAAACGATACGGATACAGGAGCTGCTCTTGAAGTACCCCTCATACGATATACTTGAGGTGTGCTGTCTCCGACAGTCTGGAGAAGGTGTTCGATCCATAGCTTTTGGTGCCACAGATACTGTCTCAGCAGCGGTTGGAAGTCTCGGTTGCTTTTGGTCTCGAAACGCAATGTGATACAGCCGTGCAGCCTCGTGTCCATTACCATTCGTGCATCCGTATGTAAAAGTCATATCTGTCCGCTCACGATATGAACATCCTGCCATTGTTAAACGGAATACTTCACAGTTAATTCACTGCTACATACATGTTAAACGTTACCAGCAAGAACGAATGATAGACTTATAAATATATATTATGAAATAGAGAAAGTACGACAATTATTTTTTTAAGTCATTTTTTTATGTTTATACATTCTTTTTATAGATACAAATATTTAAGTAAATGCTCTGTTTATAATAAACAGTATTAACAACATTTTCCGTCCTGGAGGACGCATATTTTCTATGAAAATTTCTGGGACATTCAGGCCGGTAAATGTTAATACTTTTTATTATAAACAGAGCTTTTACTTAAATATTTGTATCTATATATAAAAAGAACGTATAAGCATAAAAAAATGATGTGTAAATATTTAAGATTCTGTCGAAGTAAACCAATTTAATTTAGCAGCGGTCCTAGAATAATTTTCCTGCCCACGCATACTTGTAGCAGACGAGGGCACTTCGACGTCGTGTAATGGTTAACAAGCTTGTCTCGACAGAGCAATTACGACTGAATAAACACTTCGATCTCCGCTGGGTACGCCATACGTTCAGCTCTGTGCCTCATACGCTAAGAAAAAAAAATCACCATACCTGTAGCAGATGTTAAATCTTTTTACCAGACATGCATGCGTAAGAACAATCATTTTTTGCTACTGTTACTGTAAATATTTCATGCCTAAACAGCAGATAAGAGTTAAAAAGATCAAACATTATGTAACAATGATGCACTCGCGTCGTTGTCGTCCCAAGAGACTCTTTCAAAGAAATTAAAAGAACAGTTGTTCACAATATCCGTTACCCATAGTCAAACACGGAAATAATTCATAAGTTTTCCTTAATAAATGGTCCCAAAGCACAAGAATAGTAACGCTCGCAATTCAGATATTGTTAAGAGAAGTTATGAAAAAAGTATCCTTTAATCGAGAAATTGAACGGCCTTAGGCTAAATTAGAATATAAATGTATATGCTGAAGTTTCCAAGGCACGCCATAAAAAGGAATTCTTTCTAGATGGTGATCGAACTCACTATTGATCTAGCGAGAAAATCCTGCTAACAATTGCGCTACGTCAAAGTGCCCACGAATTCGCGGTAGTAGGACAAAGTATCAGACAGACAAAAAAAAAAAAATGGGGGGCAAGAAGGGTCGGACAGACAAAGCGGCAAGAAGGAAGTTTTTTTTTTATATTAGTTTAAAGAAAAAAAAAAAAAGGAAAAATATATATATATAATATATATTATATTATATTATATATATATTATATATATTATAATATATATATTATATATATATTATATAATATATATATATAATATATATTATAATATATATATTATAATATATATATATTATATATTATAATATATATATATTATATATTATATAATATATATAATATATATTATATAATATATATAATTATATAATATAATATATATTATATAATATAATATATATTATATAATATAATATATATTATATAATATATATTATATAATATATATTATATAATATATATATTATATATTATATAATATATATATTATATAATATATATTATATAATATATATCATATTATATAATATATATTATATAATATATATCATTATATAATATATATTATATAATATATATTATATAATATATATCATATTATATAATATATATTATATAATATAATATATATTATATAATATAATATATATCATTATATAATATATATTATATTATATAATATATATTATATTATATAATATATATTATATTATATAATATATATTATATTATATAATATATATAATATATATATTATATAATATAGTATATAACATATATAATATAATATATATTATATAATATATATTATATAATATATTATATAATATATATTATATATTATATAATATATTATATAATATATATAGCATAATCAGAAGCTACGTATATTTTCTTGATATATATATAATATGGATAAAATAACTGAAAAAAAATTGCCTGTTATATATGTGTGTGTGTGTGTGTGTGTGTGTGCGTGTGTGTGTGTGTGTGTGTTTGGTAATTAAAGAAACTTCAAATCCTTGCTGTTATCTACGTTCACTGCCCTGTCTTTTCAATTCGTCGACTAGCGATAAACTTCTCAAACTAAATATTTCAGCAAATTAAATTTGTCGAATGCAGATAATGGCTTCATTCTTTTATAATTCTTCCCATAAAGTTAATTCTTCTTTGCTTCACAGCGGGCGTGTATTTTTCCTAAGATGTTTTAAGATCTGAGAGACGATCCATTCAGTTATATTCGAGAGGGAAGTTTGTTTCTGGCATTGACACTTCTCTTCCAGTTCCTTTCATACGATCGCTGGTGTACCTCAAGGCTCTATCCTTGGTCCAACACTCATCTTCAATGATCTTCCTGACGTCATTATTTCTAAAGTTGGCATCTCCGCAGACGACACTACCATTTATTCTTGTCTCAATCGTAAATCCGGTATTGTTGACAAAGTGAACCTGGCCGTTGGTTTCCAAAACGTCCTCCAATCTGCGGTTGAGTGGGGCAGGAAATGGCTTGTGAACTTTAATGTCTCCAAAACGAAACTGCTCTCCTTTACTCACCATAGAGAACCCTTCCTGACTCCCATCAGCATGGCTGATGTTCAACTCCACGAGAGCGCCTCACGGCACCTTCTTGTTCTTAGGTTTATCACTGAGCTGAGGTGGAACAACTACATTAAATCAATAACTATCTACCGCAAGGAAAGTTGATTCTCTGTGTTGCACTTTTCTGTAAATATTTCCATGGCATCTTCTCTGACGAGCTATTTTCACTGGTGCAGAGCTGTCTACAGTTGACTTGCTGCGACTGGTTCAAGCAAGACGGTCGAACTCTCTGCCTCTGAGCAGAGAAGAACCCGGACGAGGCTCCGCCGGAGGGTAGAGTCTCGTTCGGGGAGGTTGACCAACCCGATTCTGTTTTTACAGTTTCTACGGGCATTTTTGGCCGAGCCTCCGTGCTCGGAATACCCACGTAAAACTCGGCCTTGTGTCACATCTTTCCCTCGTGGGAGGCAAGAATATATCGCTATTTTCACTGGTGCCCCGACTGCATGAATTTAAGCGTGCTACTAGGTTGATATCTCGGTCCCATCCATTCACTATCGAACCAGTTAAATGTAACCGTTCCAACAGGTTCTTCTCTCTTACTTCCCGACAGTGGGACCCTCTTTTAATAATATTCAAATATTTAAGTGTAATGTGGCCTTAATTGTAGCCCCTTGCGTACTAGTGGCACTCCTGTCTTGCTTGGGGCAAAATGCTAAGAAAGGGACAAATTAAATTAATAAGGTTTTGACTTTTTAGCAAGTTTTGTCTGACGAGGCTGCAGCTATGAAGACTGAAGCCGCACATGAGCTATCAAACACTACTAACATTATGCAGCACTCATCTGTCCACGTCAGATCTCATCGGTGTTAAAATGAAAAATACTCAAGCCCTAGGTTTCGCCCCCACCCTCCTAAACAATACTTCTTCCATCGACGAGGTTTAATCTATAGTGCTTCAGGCGTCCACAGAAGAGAAATTCAGAGAGGGATTTAATAATTTTGCCCTTGAGTCTCTGTCCGGGATTTTTGGTAAATACAAGAAAACGGATAGGAGCTTAGGGAGACGCATCTTTTCTCCAGATTAATTTAATCTTTTTTTTTCTTTTTAATCATTTCAGTCCGTGCAAAGCGGGAAAGCAACTAATACGCAGGTTGAGTTACAGAGATCGAAAGCGGGAGAACAAACCGAGAACAGGGAGGGGCTGAGGAAAGAATTGAAGACGGACGGGATTTAAGAAGATAAAAGATGGCGATTTTCATTGCATTTAAATTTTTGAAGACTGTAGTTATGAAAAGGAAGCAAGTAAGAGAAAAGGAGTTCCACCGTCGGGAAGTCCAAGAAAAGAAACTGGTGGAGTAGCAGTGGCGGTTGCATTAAACTATTTCAACAGTAAAAGGTTGAGACCTAGATGCCAATCAAGTAGCACGCTTAAAGTCATGTAGATGGGGCACCAGTGCACTCGTCAGTGCAGTTACCATGAAAATATTAGTAGAAAAGGCGGAGAAGCCGCCGCGTCGAGTAGGTGAGAAAGTGACTTTAGTCGAGATGTCTGGTCAGGATCGATTGCATTCTAGATCCTTCTTTAGATTTGGTCAAGAACCTCGAAATAAATAGCAGAAAGCACCAGTGGCGACCCTAAGAGAACTAAAGGCTTACGACCCTATCACGTTGAAACATTGGTTACCGCACGGTCAATGAAATTAAACAACGTCGAGCCTGGTCATTAACTCGATTACGGTGACCGCTTGGGAATACCACGTGTTGTAATGGATAACGAGTCAGAATTAGGTTATCAGATTTCCAATTCTAATTCCAGGACTTACATCACCTGCACATCCAAGCTTACAATCTAAAAAATATTTTATGGCTTTAAATAAGCTACTAAGAGTTAAGGCGTACAAAGAAAAAAAAAATCAACCAAACCCTTACCGATCTGAGAAACCAGTTGAAAAAGAAATTACGCGTGGAATGGTATGCTAAAAGAACTACAGGTTTTAGTATCAATTATGATCCAAGATTGGGTGTACAGCTGGTGCAATTGATAATGGCTCAGAATTGGAAATCAGAGATGGGAGTTTCAATTTCAGTTGTGTTCGTTATATTCACTGACGTACAAATACCCTTGTGAAAGGTATGAGTCCACCTATTCTCCCACCAGCTATGAGTTAAATAGTAGGACGTGTCTGTAAATCTTTGTCTATAAAAAAAGAAAGCAACATCTAAAATATTTTCTAGCTTTAAATAACCTGTAAAAGGTCGATAAGCCATAAAAATCAAAGTCAATCCAACCTAAGAGAAATTGAAGACCTACTAAAATTTATTATTGGTGGCCACAATCGTAACGAAACAAGATACGCAGATGACACCGTATTGACGAGGACTGCAGGAACTGCTAGACTATGTAGTAGAGGAAAGCGAGAAGAAATGACTAACCATGAATTGTAAGAAGACAAGATGCAGACATTTAACTATTTGGCAGGGTTATAACGGACGGTGATGTTGAAATTTGAAAGTGTATTTAAGCAGTGAAAGATGAATTCCAAAATGTAAACAAAATATTAAGAAACAACAGGGAAGGGAAAAGAATAGTGTTATATAACAGTCTTCCTAAATGGCATTGGATATTGTACAATTTCCTCACTAGAAAAGAATGCAGAGAATACCATGGGCGGGACATGTGAGCAACAAAAGATTTTTAAGGATATTCCTTAAAAGGGAACTTGAGAGAGTGAGATAGAGAGTGAAACGCCCGCGGAACTGTGAGATTTTGTCGAACTGCTTTCGGGCAGTGAGGAGCCCAGATGAGGATATGCCAAACGGCAGAGTCTAGTCTGGAGAGGTAGACAAACCCGACCGCGTGTATACGGGGTCTACGGGGAATTTTTGCTCGATCCCACGGGTTCGGATTTGTTCCAAATAAAAAAAATTTGGACTTGCGCCGAATCCTACCTTTTGGGTAGGTTTGGGAAATAAGGAGAGCGAGATAGATAGAAAAGGAAGATAGGGAAATTGAAGGCGGCTAGAGTTCGAGTTAAATGGTTGGTATAAAATGCAAACCTTTACAACTGAGTGGGACAACACTCTTAACAACTACCGTACCCCACTTAACGTACCCCCAGCAAGATGACACAGAATTTTTTTTTTAAGCTTATCACCCCAAGCAAGGCTGGAGGCCACTATCACGCAAGGGGTTACAGAAGGTTTGGAGGAAGAGCAGATAGGAGTGGTAAAGGAGAGGATGTGGAGAAAGATAGTGGATCGATCAAGGCAAGGGGGTTACAGAAGATTTGGAGCGAGAGCAGATAGGAATGAAAGGTGAAAGGATGTGGAGAAGGGAAGTGGATAGATCAAGGCAACTGGAGATGTCGATTGACGTTACACTTAAATAGTTGGAGATTGTATTTGTCAGGGAAACAGGAATAGGGAAGGGAGTTCCACAGGCGAGATGTGCGAGACATGGAGCTGTTGGAGTAGAAGAGACGTCTACATCTGACAGTTTCAACGGTGAAGGGGTGGGAACGGGATGCCAGCCTAGTAGGACGTTTAAATTCATGAGGCCTAGGGACCAGCGAAAGCAGCTCCTCGGAGCAATTACCGTGAAAGTATTTGTAAAAAAGACAGAGCGAGGCAACGTCGCGTCTGTGCTAGAGCGACTGCAGACGAGATATCCAACTGAAATTTGTACCTGGTGTGTATATTATAAATAATTAAAAATCTTTGATCTTTCCTCTTAATAACAAACATTTAGACGATAAAATTTTGTTTTCGTCAAGTTTGGTGTCTTTTTCATCATGCTATGCTCTTTTTAGCGATCTCGTGGAGGTACCTATATTTACCCATAGCCAAGATCCCAACAGGCGCTATCACCCCAGGTCAGGGTGGACCTGGGAACATCAACAATTATGAGGTGGTTCCATGGTCCTCAAGACCTCTTGATCAGAGGCCTTGCTGTTGGACGTAGTTTATCATCTTAGTATCATCAATAGTATTAATTAGCACTTAAATGGATGTAATGGATTCGACTGGAATTCAAACTCGGCTCTTAGAGTCAAACCGAGCCGCTATCCATTACTCCATCGTGCCACCTCATTGTCGACCTATGCTGTAAGCCAAACTCAGAATTTTGAGCTAAAGATCTTGAGGTCGACTTGTACGCCGTAATTTAAGATATATCCAATCTATTTAGAAGGAAGAGTTGAGAGTTATTTCGACTTTAAGGCAAACTGAAAATCAGTGATTTACCGTTTTTGAGCAGGCACATCTACTCAGCTGCGTTTAGATTTCTTTGACACCCATAGAATCAAATTGCCGTTCTTCTGCTACTATGCTGAGCTAACTTTATAGTTACAGTTCATGTAAATACCCAACAAGGGCCACAAAGTTTTGAATTCAGAGCTGTCATCTGAGAGAGAGAGAGAGAGACAGACAGACAGACAGAACTCGCCACCTGTTATTTAGACTATAGAAGAGGGACGAGTAGAAGAAACGGATGTATATCTCCCCCACAAACAAATTATTTGTGCGTAAATAAATAACCATTTTGACCAAAATTCGAAATCGACTTGCCGTTCCAAGCATCTAACCAACAGTCTTCATATTCATCAAGGAAGATAACCTAAAATATATTTAAAAAAAAAAAAATGTAAAATTTTTAACCTAACCTAAATTAGCTTTTGAAGGTTTAATGTTTTCTGCAGTTGGAATATTTCTTGTAGAAGGAAAACAGCAGGCTCTTCGGAAGCCATTAAGTTTACCCTATAAAAAAAAAATTAACAATGAAGAGTTTCTTTTTCCAAAAATCATAATTCAATAAAACGTGGATTTAATAAAAGCCTTCTCACAGTGTGTACGTGGACTGAATCGTAGATACGTTATATTGCACTAATATGAATTGACTTGCAAGTTTGAAAGCGGAGTACAAAAAATGACGCCATTAAAGAAAATATCTTTTGACTTCAAAGATACAGCCAAGATATTTTAAAGGGAGAATTAAATCTACAAAGACGGAAAAACTATTTTATTCTCTCAAGAAGCGAGTAAAAGTAGGTACCAGGAGGTTTGGGGGGGGGGGGTAATCCCAAAAGAAATGCTCTCAAATTTCTAAGAAAAATATGGCAGTCAAATAATACAGAATTAAATGAAAAGGAAAAAAAAATGGCGGATTGATAGAAAAATCTCAGTTGGTTTCTGCTTCCAAAAGATTCAAAGAGCGACCGATAAAAATTATTTTGCAGTTTCTTTGGAAGGAAAACAAGTTTATAAACTAAATGGCGAATATTTCTAAATTTAAGGCAAGGCATGCGAATAATTATTATTGCTGGTATTATTAAAATTAAAAAGGTCGAAATTTCGGTATGTTATTTTTTTAATTTAAAAAAAAATTTTTTTTTTTACATTAAAACTAAACTGCATTTTTATTTTTATCTCAACGTTTCAGCCGTTGTACACGCCGGCTTTCTTCAGGTATCTGCCGATGAGCAAGTGAGACTGTCTAGGGATATCCTGTCTTGTATCTATTTAGTACTGCTCAGTTATTGCTCACTGTGTTTCTACAGAGTAGAACTTTGTACTGCCTGGTCCAGGGATTGAACTCCTATATCCAAATTCATGAAGCAATGTTTTAATCCACTATCCGTGGATAATCTTTAATTTAAAATCCGTGGGAAAATCCTAAACCTAGAATAGTATCGCACGAGTGAAACAGTATGAAATCGTCAAAAATCCAGTTACCATAAATAAAACAGTCTGCTGAATTATTTTAAAATAATTATTGAGGGAAATTTGGCTAGTTATGATAAGTACAGGAATGGAGAGGAATAATCAACCGATCTGTTCAGAAAGTTTGGCTTTACCCGATTTGAAGTTTTAGAATGCAAGACAAGAGTCACATTTACGGACCTAAACAATGTTTATTATTCTTTCACAATAACGATGCATTTATCCTTAAACCTATGTTGAACAATCAGCAAATGTCGCATTCTCACTGCCAAAATTCTAATTACAATTTTCTTATAGCGAGAAGGATAACCAAAATATTTCCTGGAAGTTTTCAGAGTTTCAGCCCGATTTATTGGTTTCGGTACTTAAACGTGGTGCAATGGTTGTCTCACTAAATCAATTATGACTGAATAGAGAGTTTACTGGGTGTTCAATGCTTTTGGCCTTGTGTCACATCTAAGCTTAGAAAATTCCCATCCCGGTTCGTAATTACTGTTCTCCCGGATAAGTGTTAGGCTTCCACGGAGTCTACCAATTTTCTACAAGATTATTCGTGTAAATAAACTTTTGAGCTTTTACTACTAAAATAGCTAAAATATTTCGTATTCAATCTGCATATCGGTTGAAAATCGAGAGGGGGTTATAATTTGTTTAAATTATCGCGGGGATGTTTTTCGCTAACATATTTACCAAATTGGCGTTTCTGGGAATTTCTTGGAGGAGTAGTTATTTCTCCTCCATTTTTATTGTCATCACAGCGTTTCTCATGTCACCAAATTTACGAACCAAGGCTTTATTCCATTAAGCTATATGAATAAAAGCGTTGGTTCAGGAATTTGTGGCCGGGCAGTGTGTATTCAGTAGAAGTAATAAATAAAAACAGGACGATATCCTTAGACATAGCCTGCGGAATGAGAACACTTTACCCTCATAAAGGGTTCAGTTCGAAGTTCCCTGAAGGTTACCCGGATGGACAAGCGACAGATGAAGGTCGGAGGCACGAAAGGCCGAAATATTATGACAAAGACGAAAATGGTCCACGTTAAAAAAAAAAAAAATGAAAAAAAAAAAAAATGTAAAGACTAGATTTGTTCACAAGTGAAACATTTGCCTGAAATGGGTTATGTTGGTCCCAAAGCAGGACTTCATTAGAAATAAGTACCATGGAATTTTTAAAATGCTTCAGTTTCTGTTAGAATTATGAGTTTAGAGATCTAATGCTCCAGGATTTCAGATTTGTAGGTTGACAGTTTTGCGGATAAATAAATAAATAAAAAACAAAAAAAATCATATGTTACAATTTAAGAAGTGTCCCGGCGCTATGATACCAAGTCACGTCAATAAAAAAAAAAAGCGTTAGCATGTAGTAGGTATTCATATTTTCTTTAAAAACAGGGACGTATGTGAAGGTAACCCTAGAACACGAACCTGCAATTAAAGTTACACCACTACTAACCATGGGTATATCATACCCGATTTTGAAAATATAAAAAAAAAAAAAAAAAAAAAAAAAAATTAAATATAAATATTTGAAATATTTTACATGCAGGCATTTCAAACTTTGTACTTCGAGTTAACATTAATAGGAACTGAAAAATATTATTTAGGTAAGAAAATCAGGTGCTGAAAATTGTAATTAAAAAATTACAAAATTTGCGCTGGGTACTATATACCCATGGTTAGTGGTCTAGGGTTAATG
This sequence comes from Acanthosepion esculentum, assembly GCA_964036315.1. Lineage (NCBI taxonomy): Eukaryota > Metazoa > Mollusca > Cephalopoda > Sepiida > Sepiidae > Acanthosepion > Acanthosepion esculentum. The sequence continues at coordinate 75,561,535 of OZ038512.1, forward strand.
CTTCCTTATTCGAAAGGATGTTGATTTACTTGACCTCCCACACGGTCAGGTTGTGACACAAGGTCGGTGTTTAACGTGGGAAGGGAGGGGGGTGTTGACCCGAGTGTTTCCACTCAGGTCGCTGGTCTTTGCTGGTCATAGCTTGTCCAAGCTAGTCTTAGCTGGTCATAGCTAGACGTAGCCGCGATACTACCAGCGCAGGGACGAATCCCTGCGACCGGCCTGTATCAGTTTGCAATCCCAGCCTAAAGGCGATCGTCCAGCGAGTAATCTGCGAACAGATACTTCACCGTGATCTTAGCCTAAAGACCGAGAAAGCGTGATCAAGGCCCGGGAAAAACCCGGGGGGCGAGATCCTTATTCGAAAGGATGACTGGGGGGAAAAAAAAGGAAGTAAAAAGTATCTGTCACCTTCAGTTCAATAATAAAGTATAAACTGAATATCGTACGAGAAAAGAAATGTATTTATGGACCTCCATATCTACTAAATTCATACCTCCTCAAAAATCTACAATAGTCGTTATGGATAATGATTGATGAATTCCTTTATTTCCTGATTACATAAAATAATATTTCAACCATGTTTAAAGACAGAATTTACATAAGAAATTTTAAAACATTTTTCAACTTTTAAAATGAACCACACAAAATCTTTGCAAACGTTTTACCTTAGTTGGCTGGAATAAGAATTTAAAAAAATAATTAAAAAATGTCAGCAAATAAACCCATATTTCACTTTGTTCTACTACAGAGCAAAATTTTTACTTTAGTAGATATTTTTTTTAAATTATCATTATGAAAAGTAAGAACATATTTGAGATGAGACAATATTTCATAAATGGTGTAAAAAAAAAAAAAAAAATTAAAAAAACGTCAAAGAAAAATAAATGAAATAAAAAGAAAAAGTTTCTTTTACAAGAAAAACTTGTATATATAAATTGAGTTAACAATATGCTTTAAATTCTAGTTAATTGAATTTTCACGAATTCCCAAAATGCATTTGTATCAGGTGTTGAAATGTTACTGATGTTCAGAGCAGACATTTTAATAATAAAAAAAAAGCCAAAAATCACAAGTATGTCTTTATCTATATACTGAATGAAAGTGTAGAAAGTTTTCCAATATGTCTTCTTAGCAGAACGTTCCCAAAATTGAATTTAACTTTTATATAGATTTAAGTGGATTTTGGATCACGAGTGCAAATCTTGCAAGGCTGCGATAATGGCCGCCTTAGTGTTTCTGATATTAATACCTGTAAGTGAATCTAATTTTTTCTAAAAAAGAAAAAGGCAGTTCAGTGAATTAAGACAAAGCATGCAGAATTGGAAAGCAAATTACAGAAATAATCACTTACCTAATATCAAATATGAAAGCAGGGCTGGAAAATCAGACAAATTCTTTCATCGGTGATGTCGAGAAGTCGCAGCCGTTTAAGTTATTAAATGTCAAAATTTACTCCATCGACAAAAAGGAGTCGTGCCGGGCGAAACGTTTCGTCTGTTGGTCACCATACTAATCAGAAATATTCCACTCAAAGAAAAATAGTCCTGTCCACCCGCTCTTGTAAAATGTTGACTAAAGTAGGTACTTATCCATACACTTGCACCTGAAACGAAATATGCCATAAAGCTGTGTTTAACTCTTAAGCGGCGATAGAAAAAAAATGACGTAATGCCCAGACACCGGTTAAACACGTGGAACTATTTTTTTTATCTACTGTGAAACATTACATACCAATTATTTGCGAATTTTCACTGAGGAGCTTAATCAGAAGGGTTAAAATTGTTCAGGAACGCAGGGCTCAAAGGGTTAAAATGGGAATCCTAAGCATATAGAGGACGGGTAACAAAACTGTCCAGCATCATCGAGCCTTTCTTACTGGCGTATCCGAAGCATAGGAAACTGGACCTGACATCCCCCGCCACTTAAAGCAACGGGAGAAGTGTTGCCAAGCGAGACAGTCTCTGGGGCAAGGCACTTCTTCTGGAAAGGGGTTTTCGGCGGATTTTGGGTTCCTAAATCTACAATGGAAGTCAATTTGACTAATTTATTTCCTTTCCGGAAAAGAACACACAGTTATGGATATTTATACAGTTTCATTTGGTTATTGTCAATCTTAGCGTTTCAAACGATTTCTTCATACCAAACACTTATATGTCAAATGTCTTTTTGTCGCATATTCTGAACCGTCTTTTGGATTAGAAAAGGTATGCATTTGAAACGCAATATACAGTGTAACCCGGATATAAGAGAAACCCGGATATAAGAGAGTTATCGGGACCGGAGAAGCCGTCTCTTATATCCGGGTTACACTGTAATTTATTTCAACTATTTTTCCTCTAAGTAAAAACTAAAACTTAATACATTTGTTGACAATAAGAAATTTAAACCTATTTTTTATCGGAAATAAAACAAAATAAAATTAAAAATACCGCCCAAAACAATCTATTCTAACTGACGTCAATAAAATCCACTTTTCGTCTCTTATTTGAGGGAAAGACAACATTTTTTGAAAATGATGTAATGGAATAACCATTCCCCCCCCCCCGATGAATGATTACGCTATACATATATATATATATACATACATATATATATATATATAGTGGTACCTCGGTTCACAAATTTCATTTGTTCCTGAAGTCCGTTCGTAACCCGAATCTATTTTTCTATTCGGATCAATGTAAAAGGGATCAATCCGTTCCTAGTCCCAAGGTGATTGTTTATTTAAACTTTGACAACAGAAACTTGTGCACAAGTTTATATGCGAAACTAATAAAAGCCATTAAATCTAAGAAAGAAAAAATCCAATAGGAAACAAATAAATTATTTAATTATTTTAATTTTGCCGTACCTGTAAGTTGGACATTTGATGGCGTAAGTGGAAGGGGAAGAAAAGAGATGTTATTGTTTGAAAAAGGGGAAGGAAAGACATGATCGTCTCTTTATTTATAAGAATAATATAGATCGTTGATTTTTGCCATATGAAACTGAATAGGAAGAGACAATATCATCAACAATTGTTTTTCTCTTAACTTTTCTCTTTCCTTTACCAGTATCACTGCTAGCTTTTGGGGGGGGGGCCATGACTGAGGACTAATGAAGAGAAAAAAAGGACACAGTACAATAAAATTGGAAAAGAAAATCACAGCACGACACACGAATGTATACAACATGGCGGTCGACAAAGAAATGATTCCGTTCGGTTTAACTCGGTTCGGCAATGTTGTTCAAGAACCGAAATTTTGTTCTATAACTGAGGCATTTTCATCACGAATTTTCTGTTCGAAAACAAATTTGTTCGACAGGTGACATGTTCGAGAACTGAGATTGCTGTATATATATATATATATATATATATCAATAAAAACACCGGATTATATATCTTACTTTTCTTTCTTGATATATATATATATATATATATATATATATATATATATATATATGTATGTATGTATGTATGGGAAAAAGAGAATTGCACACAGTTATACATACAGAAAGAAACAGATATTGCCAAAACCGAAAATATGATTATTCGAACATGAGAATTGAAAATGGAGATAATGAAATAGAAAAAGTTAACGGAAGGATGATAAAAATACTTTTTGTCAATATCTGGGAATGAATTAATGTCGCCTGGGGCACCTTTATTCCTCTAAGCCCCGAGTAATTAATAAAATATCCTTTGATATTCTGTTTGAGAAAAAAACTGTTTAATATGACTCTTTGACGTAAAATTATATCTGCTGACGGGTTTTTATCTCTTTAAATAAACCGGCAATGAAAAAATAACATTTCTATTTGCGAAAAATCGTGGCCTTTACCTTACCAAAATAAAGTAAACTAACTTTTTCTCCTTGATGAGTTGTTAATAATAATTAATGCTTTGTTGGAGCAAGGGAGGGGTTATTGATTAGTGTTTATTTAAAAACCATATTCCTTCCACACGTGATCGATTATGGATATCTACAGACTATTTTCTTCATCTAGGAATTGTTATGAGTTTTTGGGAATGATAGTGAAGTAGTTTCCCGTGGTTTTATATTTAGAGTTGTCTTTCTACGAGCCTATGGAGACACAGCAGGGTAATGGATAGCGGTTTGTATTGAGGAATCGGAGAACCGGGTTCGAATTCCAGTTACATTCACTTATGTGCAATTACCGTTGGGAAAGGTATAAATCCAACTCTTCCCCCGTCCTCGGCTATGGGCAAATAGTAGGATAGACTTGCGTGGCAACCAGTCTAGTAATGGTGACTCGATAAAATCACCCATCTCCTAGCAAGCTTGGGCCGACCGTGGGGGTGCGTCGGTCCATGAAGACGCACCCTGACTGAATTTCTACAGTCGTGTCAGTTGGCCATTCTTCCGCGGGCAGAGATAGCGTTTAATTTTTAATTTTTTTTTTAGATCTTGATAGATAGATAGATAGATAGAAATTATGAACAGACTGAGAATAGATAGATAGATATAGGCGAGCCGAGTTCGAATTCCGGTCGAGTTCGTTACATTCACTTACCTGCTTTTACTGTTGGGAAAGGTATAAATCCAACTCTTCTCCCCTCCTCAGCTAAGGTTAAATAGTAGGATAGACTGGCGTGGCAACCAGTCTAGTGATGGTGACTCGAGAAAACCATCCATCTCCCAGCATGCTTGGGCCGACCGTGGGGATGCGTCGGTCCATGAAAACGCACCCTGACAGAATTTCTTCTGTCGTGTCAGTTGGACATTCTGCCGTAGGCGGAGATAGGGTTTAATTTTTTTTAGATCTGAACAGACTGAGAATAGATAGATAGATAGCCACGTTGGAGGGTTTAATTTTTTTTTACTATACTAATTACCGTTCAAGGCTAGAGAGCTTGTCTACACTGTTATTTCACGTATAGATGGGAGCAGAAGCTATATTTCTTTCCATATTATTGCGAAAGTGAGTGTATCAAATTAGGGCGAAACTTAAACTCGGTCCACTGATTTTACTTTTTGCGCCGATAAGCGTTACGCTACCGACACACTTAATTTTAATATTGTAGTGGCCTATTATTTACTGTTTACCAGTTATTCACTTTCTTATCTAGTTTTCTTTTGTCTCTCTTTCCACAAATTTGAAAAAAAAAACTAATTTTTTCCAGTACTGACGAAGGCTTGACCTCTCAAATAGTTTCCGTATTGAAACGTCTTTTGGTAAATCCATCACCCTGCATATCTCAAGTGGAATTTGTATATACGACCCATCGCTAAATCTCCCGGGAAAATTGTCTCTCCAGAAAGTAGCTGACTCTACCAGCGATGCACTATCTTTACAAGAATTAGATCAAACTCAAAATAGAGTATTGCCACCATATTTGGACAGAAACTGCCCAGTACTCGCTGTGCAACCTTGATAGAGTTCAAAAGCCATCATCAACGATGAATATTTTTTCTATGATACAACTCCATTTCCTACAGAACAAACGTTGTGAACCTCTCGGTATTCTGCCGCTTTTTCTATGTCAAATGTCCAAAGAGAGCTTCATGCCTTAATTCCACCAGTTCAGACCTTCACACCTACTATCCGCCATGCTACGTACACTCAACCATATTCCGTTGGTAAGCAGAAAGTTCCGGTTAGACAGCTTCTTCGCTGGAACTTTTACTTTCTGGAAAAGACTCCCGAGAGGATACTTCCCCGATCTCTACGATCTTAACCGCTTAAAGTCAAAGGTCAACCGTTATCTATACTATATATCCTTATAATATTCACTTCTAACTAACTTCCTTTACGTCGTTGGAACAACCCCATTTAGTAACCCTCTACCTTGAGTGGCTCTTGCGCCTTCTATGCTCTTGAACAACAGTGTAAAATAGATGAAATTCATCGCATATTCGTTGCATACACTTACAGAATAGTCAAGACGTAATGGTCCAGGGACAAGAAAAACGAAGAACAAAAGATTGTTGATGATTTTCTTTTTGTAAAAAAAACAAAAAATAGTCGTATGAAGAATATAAAGTAAGTTCCAGATTAATTGATTGATTAGTTTTGTACGGCTTATCAACCCTTTACAGGTTATTTAAAGTCAGAAAATATTTTTAGATTATAAGAATTTTTAAAAATAATAATGGTTTAGTGATACACGTCTTACTAATTAACCCATAGCTTGGGGGAGAAAACGTTAATTCATACTTTCCCAAAGGTATTTGAGCGTAAGTAAATATAACGAACCCGACTGAAATTGGAACTCGACTTTCGAATTCAGAACCTTTATCTATTACACCATTCAAGTCACTCCCGAGAGGATACTTCCCCGATCACTACGATCTTAACCTCTTAAAGTCAAAGGTCAACCGTTATCTATACTATATATCCTTATAATATTCACTTCTAACTAACTTCCTTTACGGCGTTGGAATAACCTCATTTAGTAATCATCTACATTGAGTGGCTCTTGTGTCTTTTATGCTCTTGAACAACAATGTAAAATAGTAGATAGAATTAACTATCGTACGGTTTATACTACTACATGATTTTCATTCTCTTTCACTCCCAGTAGCTCCTTACATTTTAGTGGCTTTATCGCCTTGCCCGAGGCGAATTGACAAAAAAAAAACAAAAAAAACTTGTTACATATTCGTTACAATCTCTTAAAAAAACAAAAACAAAAACAAAAACAGGAAAATAGAGGAGGCATAATATTGCGGGAACAAGAAAAAAACGAAGACGGTACCTCAATACTCCTACCTCAATGGTACGGTTTATCAATCCAACGACGTCAAAATGGCAGCCGATATCTAACAGCGCCTCGTTAACTGGGGCAAAAGATGGCTTCTTAATTTTAACGCCTTCAAAACTAAACTTCACTTCATTAATCATCTGAGAGACCTTTGCTGCCTTCCTATCAGCATGGCTAATGATAACCTCCAGGAAAGTGACACGTTGCGCCTTCTCGTGCTAACGTTCTCAGCTGACATTAAGTGGAAAGACTATATTGAATCCATTGCTAGGTCAGCTGCTACGAATGTCTGTTCACTGTATCGTGCGAGACAATTTTACTCTCCAGAAACTATCTTACATATATATATATGCCTACCACTTGTCCATGCTTATAATATTGCAGCCACTATGGTCTGGTGCTCCTGTGTTGATCTTGAGCTCCTTGATAAGATCCAAAGAAGAATCAGCAATATTATTGGTCCTGATCAGGCAGCTCGGCTTCAGTCACTTTGCCACCGCCGTAAAGTTGCCTTTTTATGTAATTTCTATGAATATTTTCATGGTAATTGTTCGGATGCGAGGTCCATGGGGAATTATTGCCTGAGCCTACGGGCTCGTAATTGTCGCACATAAAAACCGGCCTTGTGCCACATCCTGCCTCGTTAGGAGGTTGGGTAAATACCGGCTCTTTGCTATTGTACCTAGAGTTTTTTAAAATTAAGCGTGGCACTAGACTGGCGTCGAGATCTCATCAATTTACAGTTGAGCTGGAGAGATGCAGGCGTAAGTTCTATGCTAACAGTTTCCTCTCTTGCACTACTCGCTTGTGGAACTCCATTCCGGCTCCAGCCAACTGCAAAAATGTAAATGCAATGTCAATCGCTATCTACTGTCCACCTGATTGTACTTTTCTCTTTCCGCTCATTATTAATGTTTCTTTTCCTAATTCTTCTACACCCAGTAATCCCCTTGTGTCTTAGTGACTTTACCGCCTTGCTCATGAAACTCTCTTTCGGATCCATGCTTTCCAGCCAATTTTAATCTTCAAAAATTTTAAATGCAAGTTCAATCGCTCTTTTTTGCCCTCCTGATCACTCTTTTCTCTCCCCGCTCATTATTAATGTTACTTTTCCTAATTCTTCCACACCATGTAACTCCTTGTATCTTAGTGGCTTTACCGCCTTGTATGGGGTAATACTGATTAACACACACACACACACACACACACACACACACACACACACACACACACACACACACACACACACACAAATGTTCATTTAATTTTTATAAAATGTATTTCACCATAAACACTTCTCTGAAGAAAGACTATTATATAAAGGAAGTTCACGATTCTTTGGTTTTCTCATTACAGGTTATTTAAATTCAGAAAATATTTTTAGATTATAAGAATTTTTTTAGATAATAATGGTTTAGTGACACAAATCTTACTAATTAACCCATAGCTGGGAGAGAAGAGGTGCCTATCCCAAGGATATTTGCGCATAAGTGAATATAGTGAAGTCAATGGGAATTGGAACTCGGCTCTCCGATTTCCAATTCCGTGCCGTTATCCATTACACCACCCGCACATCCAAGCTTACAGCACCTGCTATTCCAAAGTGGCCACCCATCTAGTCACTGACCAGCCTCGACGTTGCTTAACTTCAGTGATCGTACAGGAACTCGACTCTCTGGTTAACAATTCCTAGCCATTATCCATTTCACCACCCGCACATCCAAGCTTACAACACCTTCTATTCCAAAGTGGTCACCCATCTAGTCACTGACCTGTCTCGACGTTGCTTAACCTCAGTGATCGTACGGGAACTCGACTCTCCGATTAACAATTCCGAGCCATTGTCCATTACACCACCCGCACATCAAAGCTTACAGCACCTTCTATTCCAAAGTGGTCACCCATCTAGTCACTGACCAGCCTCGACGTTGCTTAACTTCAGTGATCGTACGGGAACTCGACTCTCCGATTAACAATTCTGAGTCATTATCCATTACACCACCCTCACATCCAAGCTTACAGCACCTGCTATTCCCAAATGCTCTCCCATCTAGATACTGAATGCGTAACTTCAATGATCGTACGGGAACCGATGTTTCAACGTGATGCGGCCGTAAGCCTAAAGTAAGTTCAGGACAACGGCATATTAAATTAATGGCTAATCTTAAGGCTTCCAAGTTTCTAACTTTTACCATTTTAGAGGTTTCCTATCCAAGAATTAGTCTTTACTTATATTGGAATATTTTGTTCGATTAATACCCATGTTATCAGCTCCAGTTGCATTCTTCTAACCGATGGCCACAGACAGAAATAAAAATGACAAGTTTCTCGCTCTAAGGAACGGACATAATGCCTTTCACATCAAAGCGAGGAGAATTCATATTTATCAAAAGCATAAAAGTTGAATCCTTCTGTAAAACGTTTGTATTTCGGGCAGTCATTATGTACGCTGTCCGGATGAAGAGGAAGGCGAATTTGCGGTGATAGGAAGGCGAGGCAAATCTTTTCCTCGCTTTCTCTAAAATTATCAACTATTTTAGTCACCGCAGCTTGAATACTTTTGCTGTGCCCGTTCCTTGAGAAAGAGAATTGGAATCCATTGCCAAGATTTGGAGATTATTCAAAGAGTAATACCTTTTCAATATTACTGGATTTGAAAGTTTGCCAGGCACATTTAGGATTTATTTTGATATATATTCATACTGAAACTGATTTTTAAATAAATATGTGAAAAAAATTTACTTAAAAGAAAATATTTAAATTTATAAAGCATTTGGGGACATGGTTATATGTCCTTTTGTCCTTGTTTCGTGTGAGGAACCTGCTCCCGAAGATTGTAAAATTATTTTTGATACACCCTGTATAGTAAGTGAAGAACGATTTCATATTTTTATTTTAAAAATATTACACAATTCTTTCACATTAATTTACGTGTGTCTGATATTTAAAGTTCTGTATGAGAACGAATACATTTTTATGAATTATATATTCTTTTAGATGATCTCTCCTTTCAGGATGTGGACGATCATGGCTCTCCGCTACTTCCTATCAATTGTAGCTCTAAATATTATCTTCTTACTATCTCTCCCACCACCTATTCTATCATCCATTTAAACAAGCTCTCTAGGTAGGTTACTCGATACCTTCTGTCTCCTTGCCTCCAATATGTCCTTTGAGTGTTCAGTTTCCCAATCTTTCTTTTCTCATTGTGTCCGAGAAATGTCAAATGTCTTGTTTTGATTCTAAGTGACTTTTCGTTTCTATTTTCCTGAAAACTTTCTCGATATTCATATGCCCCATCCAATGTAATCTCAGCATCTTTGTGTCGAACAGCACCCCTCTATTGCCTCAAGTCTTCTCTTCATCTGTGAAGAAATTCTCCATCGTTCAGTGCTCCATTGAAGAAATGATATTACTTAGCATTTCAGCACGCTTTCCTTTGTTTTTAACGTAATTTTCCCATCTGTTAATACTTACTTTAGCTTTTGAGCGGCATCTTCCATTATTTCAACGTGACTTTCCGTCCGCAATTAAAAATAAAAATAAAATTCCCAGATAGTTAAGTTGCCGTACCTGCATGATTCTGCCGTCCCCATTTTATAGGTCGTCTCTTAGGCTGCCCCTTTTACTGACGACCATAGAATCTCTGTTTTTACAACTGATAGTCCTTAATTCTCGCTTTCTTTGACTGTCAACTAAGTTTTTCACATTAAGAAAGGAAGATGTTACATCAAACTTCTAAGCTGCCTGCCTAAACTTAAGGTTGGTTTGGTTTGTTTTGTTTTACGGCATATCAACACCTCAATGGGTCATTTAATGCCGACAGCTTTTTTTTCCTGGTAATATTTTTGTTTTGTCACAAATTTATTTCTGGTAATATTTTTTCCTCAAAAATGTATAGCTGGTAATTTTTTTTTTCAAAAGTGTATTTTTGGTAATAATAATCTTTTACAAAGTATTTCTGGTATTAAAACCCATTTTTACACTTTCATAATGCTTTTTACCTCAGTTTCGGGGTTAACTATTTGCCCATAGCTGGGACCCTAACAGGGGCTACCACCCCAGGTCAGGGTGGACCTGGGAACACCAGCAATTAAGAGGTGGTTCCACGCTCCTCAAAACCGCCTGATCAGAGGCCTTGCTGCTGGACGTAGTTTATCGTCTTACCCAGGACGCGGATGTAGTTTATCGTCATACCCAGGACGGGTAGTTAACATGCGATATTATTTGAAATTCTATCTTTTCACAAAATAACGATCGAAAATCCTGTAACCAATTTGGGTTACTGAGGAATCACCTATGCTGCAGCCGTAGGAGAAAGGATTTCTAGTGCAAGATAACCTGACGGAGACCATCTAGCATGAGGGTGATTTTGAATTCAATGTCTTCTTTCTAGATTATCTAGAGAATCCTAATTATTGTTATGAATGATCAAACCAAAGCTTTTACACAATTATCTGTAGATTATATGAGCGTTATTTGTACACAGTTTAAATTAAACCCTCTATACTAAAGCTGAAGCGTAGGAATACACACATACACCCGTGTGCAAATTAATTATACAGGAAGATTTGGAGGGCCATGATCACCTGAACCCTTGTGCAAATTAATTAGAACAAAACGAATAATTCCGTTATTATTTACTTTTTTCATATTTTTCCAATGAAACATGACCCAGTGCAAATGTTAGTACTTCGTATTTCCATTCCACGAAGTCGTTCCTTGCAGATTGACCACAGATTTTCGATTGGATTTAAATCAGGAAAGTTTCCGAGCCAGTCAATATTACTTTGATTTGCTCACAGGTAGGGCGTGTTCGTGCAACGTTTCAATATTCCTACGCTTCCTTGAAGTATTGTCCATCGCAGACAATGGCCGTAGGACAACTAATCGACAGTCGAGACAATAGTATCTTGGTGTGATGAAAATCTGATGCAATCACGGATGACGCAATATGTTTCAAGGCCAAAAAATATACATAATACGCCCCGAAAATAGATTTATATCATTGCACATTACTGCAAATGACCTAATCTCAGGAAAAATAGAAATCGATTACACCCTGTCACCCCAGTGGATCTAAAACTGGCCGTATGGTGAAAGAAAGGAAACTGAAGCATGTGTTTCAATTAATTTGCACAAGGGTGTACTTATATTTTTATGTATTGGTTTTTATTGATGACCTTTAAAATGTTGTTGCAGACGTTGTAAAGATTTATTGAGACCGACATGATGGCTGAGACACGTTAGACGAGTTGAAATTTTAATTATTTACGGCTTGCACAACACTGTAAAAATTCACACCAAAAGGCTAAGCCTCCCGAGGACAAGCAGATATAAGGTATCCGGGTTAGCATTGAGGCGGATGTAGCATTAGAGTTTTGCTTCTCCTACATTGGTTTCAGACCAATGCTAAAGATCCTAGTTTGCCCTACTATTTAACCCATACACGAGGAGAGGCGGATTGATACATTTCCCAAGTTTATTTGCGAATGAGTGACTGCAACAAACTCGACTGGAATTCGAACTCGGCTATCCTCAATTTCTCAATCCGAGCCGCTAACCATTACATCATACACACATCCACAAGAAAGCAAACATTATATATATATATATATATATATATATATATATATATATATATATATATATATATGTGTGTGTGTGTATGCATGTATATTGACAATAATATCCATATTCACCTCATATGGGGTAATGTCTATTTCGGCAGACGTAGATCAACTTGGATTATGTACTAACGGATTTGTTACCTTATATATATATATATATATATATATATAGATATATATATATATATATATATATATATATATATATATATATAAGAAATATACTCTTAAGGTGTGCTATATTTATGGGGTAAAGTGCTCAATGCCAGAGATAGAGCGTGTGTAAATATAAAAGCGAACATTGAAGTCAACACTTAGAGGCGCCAGGCTGTTTCAGGCCTGACGATTGCGTCTAGCATGAAACAGCCTGTCGCCTCTAATGTTCACTTTTATATATATATATATATATATATATATATATATATATATATATATATAGTGAACATGGAAACAGTGGATAAAGGCATTGGTTAGACTTGGTGCACTGCGTGCCACAGGGTCCCCAAACGACCCTCCGCAGATTTTAAATTCAGAGTTGTCTTTCTCCTAGACCAGTTGCCATCCAAGGCTATAAAAGCCAGTCTGGCCTGCTATTTACCCATAGCTGGAGGGAGGATTCACAAGGTATTAGCACGTAATTGAATATAATGGATTCGACTGGAATTCGAACTCGGCTCGTCCTCAATCCAAGTCACTATCCATTACTCCACCGTGCATCCTTTTATATATATATATATATATATATATATATATATATATATATATATATATATATATATATATATATATATTCCTGCTTTAAGTTGGTTTTCTTTTAACTTGTCTCTAGCTTTGGTACCACAGACTGAGAATAGCGATGAAAAGCAACAGAAATAAGGATTAAAGAAATTTTAGTCTAAAGCTCAATAATTGGCAATATGCCGAAGGTGTCATAAGAACATTGCATCAGCGGGGGTTCATATGATCGATAGAGTTATTTATTGAAATCTAATGTCTCTCCTTTTTTACTTGAATCTTTTGTGTGGTGGATTTTTTTAATTTTTATTTCGGACACAACCAGAATCCAAATGAATGAATATGTCATTTCCCGTCGTTTCCGGTCAACAATGGCGCGCTCTTGCTCAATTTAATAGACGCCCGAAGAACAAGTAGAGAGTACAGAGATCCGAAAGTTGCGCTAAAGGGCCATTATGTCTACCAAATAAAATGTGAGGCCCTCCTTAAAAAACAAAACAAAAAAAAAAACAAAAAAAAAACAACAAACAAACAAAAACAAAACAAAAAACAAAAAGAAACACATCGGTGAAACATCCCGAGATTAAAAAAAAAGAACTCGGTAGCATATGTCTGCGAGAAGAGTGCACTAAACATCCTCCTGGGCTGGGCAAGCATCCATCAAAAAACGTGAGTATTGTCTCTTTGGAACCAGAAAGACGTTGTGGAATTGTGGGTATATTTTGTCCTCAAGGACACATGGCACAGTGGATAAAGGCGTTGGTTAGATCCAGTGACAGACACAAAGAGTGTGAGTTCAATACCCGGTTCAGACAGTGGAGAACTTTCAGAGGGAAAATTACCAGGAGATAACTGATAACTGACATCCATCAAACGTGGCTCGTGGAACTAGAACAGTCTACCCCAGTGATCGAAATAAAGGGTTCGGTTCGAAATTCCAACCACCTGAAGAAGGCCGGAGCGTACAACGGCCGAAACGTTGTGACAAATATGGCGACAAAGATGAGGACAATAGTCCGACTAATGTAAATACTGTATATTTTGTAATATTTGCGGATTTCCTCTACAGCGAGAAATTAAACCCAGCGCTTCGTACTTACTTACTCAGTACATTAACCATTGAGCTACATCCTTATACGTAATTGTTCTTTTTCGCTCCCGTGTTGAGTGTGAGAATAGGTAATATTTTAACTTTTTTGTCAAAAAAATGTTTAGCTGGTAATATATATTTTTCTTTTCTTTTTTTCCAAAATATATTGCTTATTTTTCAAAAAACGTATAGCTGGTAATATTATTTCTTTAAAAAACCTACAGCCGGTAATATATATATATATATATATATATATATATATATATATATATATATATATATATTTTTTTTTAAACATATAGCTGGTAATATTATTTTTCAAAAACGTATAGCTGGTAATATCATTTTTTCAAAAAGGCACAGCTGGTAACAATATTCGTTCAAAAACGTATAGCTGGTAATACTATTTTCTAATATTTTCTGTTGGACGTAGTGTATCGCCATACCCAGGACGCGGATGCAGTTTATCGTCGTACTCATGGACGCGGATGTAGTTTATATCGTCATACCCAGGACGCGGATGTAGTTTATATCGTCATACCCAGGACGCGGATGTAGTTTATATCGTCATACCCAGGACGCGGATGTAGTTTATATCGTCATACCCAGGACGCGGATGTAGTTTATATCGTCATACCCAGGACGCGGATGTAGTTTATATCGTCATACCCAGGACGCGGATGTAGTTTATATCGTCATACCCAGGACGCGGATGTAGTTTATATCGTCATACCCAGGACGCGGATGTAGTTTATATCGTCATACCCAGGACGCGGATGTAGTTTATATCGTCATACCCAGGACGCGGATGTAGTTTATATCGTCATACCCAGGACGCGGATGTAGTTTATATCGTCATACCAAGGACGCGGATGTAGTTTATATCGTCATACCCAGGACGCGGATGTAGTTTATATCGTCATACCCAGGACGCGGATGTAGTTTATATCGTCATACCTAGGACGGCCTCATGGATTGACGCTCCATAATCATAAACAAAGGTCTGTATTAGATAACAGAAGCAACATCACTTGAGAACTTTCAGCAACAACTAAAATGGATAGCAGATGTAATTCGAAGAGAAAATACTGCCTTAACCAAGCTGTTGACGTTCAACAGCACTATTAAGAAACAGTTAGGAAGAAAACCTCCATCAATACTGGAAGGAGCGATGATAAAAAAGGGGACTTGAGAACTATTTTCCTGAAAAAGTTTAATAGAAGGATTTTATAAATTCTAACTGATGGTAGCACTGGCTAAGTGGTTAATGAATGGTGAATGTTTCCTTATAAGGAAACCATTATCATTACTGATGAGTGTATGAAATGTTTATGTAGATATGACAAGTATTATTGGACGGCAGCAGTATTAAATAATGTGAAAATTTCGGAATTATACTAGTTGCCTTTTGATGTTAAGGGAATGCACCGGTCAAAATTCGATCGCTATCTTGATGTCCATAATTAGCGTAGTAATCAGTATTTGAAAACGATTATGAAATTTGGTCAAGGGACAAGAAAGCTAAACGAATCAGCGGATGAAAGCTTTCAATCGAATTACTTTGTTTTGTATATGAGAGAAAAACAGAGTCAAGAGACTTTTGTGCCTGTCTACTTCCTGTTATGACCTCACATCGGCAAACCATTCTTGCCGACGCCAGTACCGAAAGACGGAAAAGTGCCCCGACCATTTATTCATATGGACAATGATTTTACAGCATCCTTTCGCTAAAGGAATCGACCAACGTCCAGAAGTCTTTACAATAATTTAATCGTCTTAGTATTTGAGGATTACTTTTGACACACCCGGTTAGAATATAACTGGCAATTCTTAAAAGAGGGGGCGACGATAAATATCTGTATAAAAATAAGAGATCGATCGAAGCCGATTGTGCAGGCTTATTGATCTGACGCTGTCAAAGTGTTTGGCTGAAATCTTTACGGATTATTAGTCCGCTACAATAATTTAAATGAAATAAATTTATATGTGTGCATAAATTATATTGATTATTTATTATTCCTGATCAACTTATTTTGCAGAAAATGACTTAATATTACATAGATTTGTTTATAAGTTTGTCACCTGACGAAAAAATATTTTAAACAGCAAACATTTCTATTCAAATATTTCTACCCTTGGATTGGGTACTGGCGAGCCAATTCAGCAGAGCGATCACTAAGTAATATCACACAGAGATAAAATATCACATTTATCAACAGATATCCCATATCAACCAATCAAGTTCAAGAAAGACATTTGGGTCATTAACACCAAAAAAAGAAAAAAAGAAAAAAAAGAAGAGAATGACTCATATCGAGAATATTTAACATCGAAAAACATAAGAGAAAAAAATACTTTTAATAATATGTAGAAATCTCCACCCTTTGCCTGATGACGGTCGCGAGACCGGAAACACGTGTAGCAAAATTATGGAAAATAAAGAATAATATTAAAAAAAAAATCCACATTACAACCAAAAACGTTTGCAGTTTCTCTCTTCTTTTTAATATACACACTTTTCTCTTGTTGGAACTACTATAACCTCTTCCTTTATATATATATATATATATATATATATATATATATACTTGTCACTATTTGTTTCACACAGTGCAAATATACAACAAACTGTGTAAACAATTGGAAAGTGATAGTTTATTAGCTGTAACATTTCCCGAAGAGAAATCGGTCAGGACGTTGATGGCGTTTATGTTCCTTGCTGATACGATATGGTTTCCATTTGTTCACACCTATCACTGTGGCCTTTTTACACTTGGCATAACTTTAGCTTATTTAAGTAAGTATAAGATTTGTTTGTTTCAATTCTTTGATAGGTGCTATATTATTTTAGATTTATTGCAATACTGCCCGTTTTTTATCTATCAGAAGGCGAAAGATATTGGTGCGAAGATCGCAAAGCACCAATGTATTTCAAATCACTGTACAGGCAATAAATCTCTCCATCTGTGAAGAGCTGTGGTCAAAATTCAGTAAAGTACTCTTTGCGATCACTGTTTCCCTGTTGGGTTATTTAGACAGAAAACATCAAAATTGGTTCAATGAGAACGAACAGCTTGATTCAAGTGCTCTGAAGAAAAAAGAAAGCTTCTTTCTTGTTCAGAGTTCGAAAATGAACCCAGGAAGTGACAAAACGCTCTAAAAGGCTGTTGCCAAAATCATCTTCCTATCTTCGTTGATGGATCAAAAGATAGTATTAAATTGGGAGACACAGCCATTCACAACAGAACGAAAATTAATAAAGCGACTTACCGAACAAAGTCTCTTAATTCAGCGGAGAAGTGGTGGTCATAGATTCAGCTCTTGACATTATAACAGCAAAGCAAATAAAAAAAGTATTTGACATATACAGGGCGCGATGGGTAAATTGTCGTCCAAATGACGCCAAAATGGAAATAACACTGACATCTCATTTGAACAGATCTACAGGGCGCGATGGATAAATTGTCGTCTAAATGACGCCAAAATAGAAATAACACTGACATCTCATTTGAACAGATATATAGTGTGCGATAGATAAATTGTCGTCAAAATGACGCTAAAAAGAAAATAACACTGGCATCTCATTTGAACAGATCTACAGGGTGCGATGGAAAAATTGTCGTCTAAATGATGCAAAAATGAAAATAACACTGACATCTCATTTTAACAGATCTACAGGGCGCGATGGAAAAATTGTCGTCTAAATGATGCAAAAATGAAAATAACACTGACATCTCATTTGAACAGATATATTTACCAAAATGACACAAAAATATCTTGAAATACGAAAGAGTAGATTTATTCAATAAAATCGCCATTGGCTTCAACCACAGCCTCCAGATGACTTCAGAATCTCCTGCATCTCTTCTGGACGGTCTCCTTGTTTAAGTTGGTGAATGCTGCCATAATCCTTGTCTTCTGTTCATCTTTGGTGTTACCAAGAGTTTTGTTGGTCTGCCGCTCAACTGCACCCCACACATAATAATCAAGCGGATTGCAGTCTGGGGAGTTAGGTGGCCAGATGTCAGGGGTGATGTGGTCGCAGGTATTGTCAGATAGCCATGACTGAGTTCTCCAGCTTGTGAAGCATGGTGCAGAGTCCTGTTGCCACGCATAGGGTCTTCCAGCAGCTACTCTCTTGATTCATGGCAGCACTACATCCTAAAAATGCTTGATGTAACCTCCCGTGTTGAGTCTGAGGCCGACACTAACAAATTCGGGAGTTTGTTTTCTCATCAGAACGATCGGTGTGGTTCCGAGATGCCGTACTTTCGTAATCACCATTTGACTCAACCAACTCTTTCTGAATCCTATGCACTGTTCTCAAATTGACACCAAAACACTTTGAAATGTTGCTATTGGATTTTCCGGTGCAAATGCCAATCAGTACACCATGTCGCTTCCAAATTTATGGCGGAATGAATTGCGTCTTGATGCTCCTTTTCTTACAGACGGTGCCCAACGGACCCTACTATACTGTGCAGTCGACAAAATCAAAAACTAACAAAGCGCATGCGCGAAATTAAAAATATGAAATGGCGACAGTTTTTCCATTGAAACCTGTATTCGAAATCCTTGTCAGTACTCACAGGATTCACCTCCCCAATGAAATGCCTACTATTTATAAAAATTGTAAGCAGAATAGAAAGAATGGCTGAGCCTATTACCCGACTGTCGAAACAACAAATTTGTACAACGTGAAGCCAGAAGAATGGCTTCAAATATTAAAAACAAGTAAAGATGAATTAATAAGTTCCAGACTTCATATCGGCCACTCCATAATAACATATTCTTATATTCTAAAACAAGAACAACCTCCAATCTGAACGGCATCACAATAACTATAGACGATAAAACACATGCTAACAAATTGTAGCGACTTTAGCCAAAGCCGCTTAAAATGCTATCAAACAACCAAAATGAAAGAACTTTTTCATGACGTTAACACATACAATATCCTTCAATTTCTTAAAGAATTGAAACTGTATTCCAAAATATAGCTTCAACTAAACGAAGACATAAAACACACATATCACCGCCTCTAGTAATTAAACATATAGCAATTTTCCAAGCATAGCCTAGATGTGGCGCAAGGCCGTAAGTATGGGGTACCCAGTGAGGATCGAACTCACTACTCAGTGGTAATTGTTCTAGCGAGACAAGCTTGCTAACCATTACACCGCCTCCAGGTGCCCCTGATTTTCCAAGCGTAGTTGGATGTGGCACAAGGCCGAAAGTAAGAGGTACCCAGTGAGGATTGAACTCACTACTACGAGACAAGCTTGCTAACCATTACACCACCTCGAGGTGCCCAAGTAATTAAACATATATATGCACAAAAGCTGAGTATCATCTACTAGGCATTCAATTGTGAAAGCAGAATAATATATATTACATATTTTTTTACTTCAAACTCCCGAGAAAATTCAATCTCGTCGTTAAATGACCCATGAAGGTATTAATATGCCGTTAAATACAAAAATCAATCAATTAAAAGGCCGTTGGGCGATAGCGTAGTGAGAGAGCGATGCGTGGCGAAGGATAAATGTTATCGTGAAAAAGCCAAACAAATCCAAAAGAGACACTTGCATCTAAAATGTCTACTTGGAAGACACAACTAACGAATAGTATTAACGATTTTGAGAAAGACAGAATTGTGTATGCAGAACTGAAACAGAATGGTTGCTACATGGACACCATAAGACTCCTACCAAGAAAAGGTACTAAAAAGTCTTTCACCTGTGAAAAAGGTGGGGACGTATCTTTTGAAAGCTGGCTTGATTACACACGTCGCCGTAACAACACAACGCCTGATTCCCAGCGTGATTTCGCTTGCAATCTATGCAACAAAATGTGCAAGTCCACAAGTGAACTTATCTGGCATTACAAGTCACAGAATCCTGATACAAATGAAGGGACGGATAAGCCTGCTTAAAAACGTGATTTAAAATGTACGTCATTCATTGGAATAATGATTCACCAGAGATGTCTGTAACGTAAAGGAAATCAACAATAATTCCTGGAAGTGTTCGTATTCGGAAAATAAACTCTCTTTCAAAGTCTAATGAGGCTAGAGTGTCATCGTTAGGTTTATTAGAATATAATGTCAAAGAATTCTCTATATTTATTTGATACATATAGTTGCACTAGTTATTATAAAAATGAAGACAGAAACCATATATACTCTGCCTATATTTCTGAGATGAGGTATTGTAATTATTCATATTATTTACATAGTTTAGACTGTTGTCCTCATCTTTATCGCTATATTTACGACGCTTCAGCCGTTGTACGTTCTGGCCTTCTTCACGATATGTCTATATTTCTGAGATGAGGTATTGTAATTAGTCATATTATTTATATTGTTTGGACTGTTGTCCTCATCTTTATCGCTATATTTACGACATTTCAGCCGTTGTACGTTCCGGCCTTCTTCACGATATGTCTATATTTCTGAGATGAGGTATTGTAATTAGTCATATTATTTACATTGTTCGGACTGTTGTCCTCATCTTTATTGTCTACCGTTGTACACTCTGGTCTTCTTCAGGATCTGTCTTTATTTCTGGGATGAGGTATTGTAATTATATTATTTACATTGTTCGGAATGTTGTCCTCATCTTTGTTCGGCTCACGGCAGGGATGAAGGTAAATTTTAGCGTGTTTATTTTTAGATTTAGATAAACACACAGTGACTGACAGTGACTCAATTCTGCCGAAGAGTCATGCTATATTAGCTTAAATAGTCACTGTTTATAAACTCACACCTCAAACCAAAGCGCTCAACCGAAATTATTTTTTTCAGCAGCCAATATTTTTGTCATCCACAGACAGACTATGCATGTGTGTGTGTGTGTGTGTGTGTGTGTGTGTGTGTGTGTGTGTGTGTAGAAGGAAAACTGTTGTAAAATTAAATGTGCAGATCATGCACATTAGCATACATTTTTCATACAGAGAGGTTGCAAAAGACAGTGGTGCATACGACGACATACTGTTGCTTTGTATTGCATCTTACATCCGCTTGGTGAATGGATGTCACTGCAAAGAGATGTCGTTTCTACAACATTTACCAGGATTAGCGATCCCTAATTGTATCTGACAACTGCAAAACACGTTCATCACATGTATGTGAAAGGCAGTTGGAGGAATTGCGGAAAATAACGTCCCCTTCCCGAAATTTTACTGCATCTAAATATGAGACTGAGAAATCGAGAGAGTGAGTGAGAGTTATACAGGAAGAGAAGAAAACTTCATAAAAACTAATATTTTGAATTTCAATTTTCGACGTAGGTTAATCTATCTTGCTTGATTTTGGTTTGGTTTATTTTACGGTATATCAACCTCAATGGTTTATTTAATGCCGACATGATTTTTATTGCTGGTAATATTTTCCCAAAAATGTATTGCTGGTAATATATTTTTTTTTCAAATTTCAGTGCTGGTAATAATTTTTTACAAAAATGTATTGCTGGTATTAAAACCTATTTTTACACTTTTATAATGTTTTTACCCCTTTTGAGAAGTTAACTATTTCCCCATAGCCTGGACCCTAATAGGTGCTACCACCCCGGGCCAGGGCAGATCTAGGAACAACAGCAATTAAGAGGTGCTCGCACACTCAGCAACACCTGATCAGAGGCCGGATGCAGTTTATCGTCTTATCCAGGACGCCTTTCTTGGTTGAATAATTTATCTCTCCTATATTGTTGGCCATTTACCGTACTATGTTTAATCCATATCGAGCTAGCCGTATTAAAAAAAACAAAAAAAACAGTATTATGAACGGTGAGCTTTCATTCCCGTGTGGATGATTGGGGGTAAGGTATATTTCGGGCGGCGATTCCTTCTCTATTGAAAACATTTTCTATGTATCATTCCTATTCAAATCATGTCTCCACACGAACAATCGAAATTAGTTTGCATAAATTCATCTTCCAAAAGCAATAAATGAAAGAAGAAAAAAGAAAAGAAAATGAAAGGGAACTGACGAGAAGAGACGCCCGGAAAGGCTAAATTGCTGCTTCATGTTTTCAAGTTTTACATGACGCTAATCTATAGCGTCATTTTAAAATTTCGTGACAGCCATCATGCTTTAATGCGTTTGCATCTTCTTTCGCCGTAAATAATAATAATAACAATAATGATGATAATGATAATAATAATAATAATGATAATAATAATAACTCAAAAAAGGTTTGCGTCACTTCTGGAAACGTCTTCTGGTGGTTGCTCGTGTTGACATTAAGCGCTATTTAAAGAAAGAATATTTAAACATGCGAAAATTATTCAGTTCTCAAGATAGTCGCGAAGGTTTTTAGATTTTCTTTTTTTCTTTTAGATCTGAAATGTTCCAGTTACAGAAAATTTGAAGAAAAGGATAAATCTTTAATTTTATTATTTAAGGAATATTTCTACATTCTATATTGAATAGTAACAACAACAATAATACTTCTATCATATATATATATATATATATATATATATATGTGTGTGTGTGTGTGTGTGTGAACAATACAGTGTGCAGCCATACATATGCACACGGTGTATATA
>OZ038512.1:75591748-75611748 GCA_964036315.1 Acanthosepion esculentum
AGTAATTTTTATTCTTATTGTTATTTGTTAATATAGTATTCGGCTTATATTAAATCCCTAATTTATTTGTTGAATAGTTGAATATTTAAATTGCTAACAAGCATTAAATTTAATTTCTTTGTGGAGTTTTTAAACATTTAAATTACTATCAAACGTTAAAATCTGTTTTTATCTAAATTGCTAAAGCTATACCACCCCTCTTCTTCCTCCAAAAACCCTAAGTACGTCTCTTATCTCTTTACTTCCCCCTTTTTTCTTTTTCCCTTTTTTGCTTTTCCTCATATCATTTTCGTTCAGTTAACCGATTAAATAGGTCAATGTCTGATCCATACCCCCTCCTTCCTCAATATTAAGTATTATAATAAAAAGAAATATAAAAATAAATTTTAAAACTCTCCCTTCCCTCTCTAAACTCGTCCATGTCTCTCACACTATTCCTCACCACCCTCTATGTCAACTATTATAAGCGTAGTACTGCCAGTCAAAAGTGTAAATTTTAGATTCATTTTTCGTTTCATCTTTTGAAGGTGAAGTCTGAAGATCTAGAGAAAAATAAAATTCTCTGGTGAAATAAATTATTACAAATGAAGCCTTAAAGTGGTCTGTTTTTCTTTAAATTAATATATATATATATATATATATATATATATATATATATATATATATATAATGAAATAGACAAAGTCCGACAATTATTTTAAGACATTTTTATATTTATACATTCTTCTTATAGATACAAATATTTAAGTAAATGATCTGTTTTATAATAAACAGTATTAATATCATTTACCGGCCTGAATGTCCGATGTATCTATAAAAAGAATGTAGAAACATAAAAATGTCTTTATATATATATATATATATATATATATATATATATATATATATATATATATGGTTAAACAAAGACTTGGGAATTTTAAATCTGTATAAATATTTCAATAGTTAAAAAAATTTATTTTTTTTTAGATATACGGTGTAACCCGGATATAAGAGAGTTGTCGGGACTGGAGACGAAGTCTCTTATATCCGGGTTTGGTCTATTTTGTTTAGGTAAGTATGGCTCTAATTTGGGCCAGAGAAAATCTATCTTATATCCGGGTTTCTCTTATAACCGGGTTACACTGTAGTTAAAAAAAAACTTTTTAAACAACATCTAAAATATTATTATCGTTAGATTTACGTTACAAATATTCAATGTTACATTCCACATCACGTGACGTCCACGTCTCGCGACGGACGCTACTTGTAAACAAACTTCTGAATACATTTATTTCTGCTGAAAGATCGGGGCACATCTGAAATATCAAATATACATATATATATATATAAAAAAATTAAAAATACTTTCACAAAAAAAACATTCAAATTTTTTTAAATTTGCAACTTTTCAGTTGTTTTCTCCATATTATATACATATCAAGAAAGTATACGTGGCTTCTCATTATGCTATATATATATATATATATATATATATATATATATATATATACATATATTACTATAAACATTATTTTTAGTAGCTATACGTGTTTGAGTTGCTATCCATGTTTCTTCTTTGTTTTACAATAACCGGCGTTGAGAAGTCTTACCAGAGAAAAATTGCGCCTCGAAAGGAATCGAACCTGCACCCCTTTTTCCTATCAAGGAAACCCCATTTTGAGCTAAAGTGTTTCTCTGCCAGTTTGGCCACAGACACCAATGTGATAGAATAAAGTTCTTACTGTCCATCTATGGAAAGCAATTTTCTCGTTGAATCCTAAGTAGTATCTTTTTATGTTAATGCGTCAAAGTGGGCAGTAAGAGACGTAGGGAAAATAGATAGCAACAGAAATTTGTCCTACAGAAGGATGCTGAGCATACCATAGACTGAACAACTGAGCAACGACGAAGTTTTTAGAGAAAATGGAAACAAAATAGACACTTATATTTATCATCAGAAAAGACAGTTGAAATTTCTATGACACAATGAGGAAAGAGGGCTTAGAAAAATTGATACTCACAGGCAATGTTGAAGGAAAGAGGTACAGAGGAAAGCAAAGCATATCCTCTGCCTAACGAGCTTGCGTAGACTGTTGGCAGAACAGCGATTAGGAGAGACAGGGCAGGAAGTTGTGGTGATACGTGATCGAAGGGATATGGCACATAGATGAAGATGGGATTTTGATATTTTGCAAACGCCCTTTTAGTGTAGCGGGAAGTGTGTACCTCTCGTTACGGGAAGCTTACAGCCGTATTACGTTGAAACACCGGTTCTCGTATGATCACCGAAGTTAAGCAACGTCGCGCTTGGTCAGTACCTAGATGAGTGACCAGTTGATAATACCAGGTGCTATAAGCTTGGATGTGCAGGTGGTGTAGTTGGATAACGGCTCTGAATTGGAAATTTGTGAGCAGAGTTCCAGTTGTATTTTTTATATTGACTTATACGCAAATACCCGTAGGGAAGGTATGAATCCACATGTACCACTAGCTATGGGTTAATTAGTAGGACACGTATCAGTAAATCATTATTTGCTGAAAAAAAGCTCGAAGATTTCTGGCTTTAAATAACCTGTAAAAGTTTGATAAGCCATAAAAAGAAATTAATCTTGTAACGGGAAGAAGTAGAAAACTTTCAAAATGAATTAATTAAATACATGTTTTTTTAAAATATATACTTATACATCAAACAACATAATTCAAGAATAGAGTAAATATACGTGAGTATAAAGAACAGAAGAGAAAGAGAAAAGAAAAGAACAGAAAAAAAGAAAAGAAAAGAAAAAGTAAAGTAAAGAAAAGAAAAGAAAAGAAAAAAGTAAAGAAAAGAAAAGAAAAGAAAAGAAAAAAGTAAAGAAAAGAAAAGAAAAAAGTAAAGAAAAGAAAAGAAAAAAGTAAAGAAAAGAAAAAAAGAAAACAAAACAAAAAGAACAGAAAAAAGAAAAGAAAAAAGAAAAGAAATGAAAAAAAGAAAAGAAATAGAAAAATAAAAAAGAAATTTAAAAAAGAAAAGTAAAGAAAAGAAAAAAAAAGAAAAGAAAAAAAAAGAAAAGAAAAGAAAAAAAAAGAAAAAAATTGGATTAGCTGTTTGTGTGTGTCTGTGTATCGTGATTGGGTTGAAATTAATGTCGCTGCCCGGCGGACTGTTTCCCGGAGGGGACGAGCATTCCTGCTGTTACCGGGTTGAGAGAGCGAGAAAGAGGCCCTATATCAATTCCTTTTATATCGCTTATTCCTACACCACCCATCGGGCGTCAAGCAAAGTCCCCCGGCACTCAAGGTAGAATAATCCAATAATATATTTATCTTATTTATTTCGTACTGAAATACACTTGTATTTTGCACAAATCTTTATAATTTTTAAAATTATTTTTCAGACTTAATCTAGCAAGGATTTAACGAGTCAATCAAAAATCTTTCAGTAATGCCCCCCCCCCCGTTTAATATCTTTCGAGAAAAATTCCGACCCCTAATTATTAAGACTACTCTTTGTATTATGCACCCACAATACTAAATTAAATGAAATGTCAATCGCTATCTTCTGTCCTGATTACTCTTCTTTTGTTCTCGTTTCTAAGCAATGACTCTTCCACAACCTAAGTTTCTGACTCTTCCACAACCCCGTGATCTCTGGTGTCACAGTGGCTTTACTGCCTTGAATGGGGTGAAGTCGATTGAAAAAAAGAAACGATATAGTTTCTCTCGTTATTCGAAATAGCGTAAAATAAAGAAAAAACTATTACTGATTTATATAGGACATATATTTGAGTGTTCCTAGACCTCTTCTCTTCTGGTATGAATCGTCTTCTTCTCTCCCCAGCTATGGGTAAAATAGCAGGGCAGACTGGGTTCTATAGTCTTATAGTTTCTCGACTCTTCTTAATTTTTTTTTAAAGCTTTTCACCCCAGGCAAGGCTGAAAGCCACTAGCACGCAAGAGGTTACAGAGGATTTGGAGCAAGAGCAGATAGTAGTGATAGAGGAAAGGATGTGGAGAAGGATAGTTG
Organism: Acanthosepion esculentum; assembly: GCA_964036315.1. NCBI lineage: Eukaryota > Metazoa > Mollusca > Cephalopoda > Sepiida > Sepiidae > Acanthosepion > Acanthosepion esculentum. The sequence goes on from OZ038512.1 coordinate 75,595,737, forward strand.
ATAGATCAATGCAACTGGAGATGTCGATTGACGTTACATTTGAATAGTTGGAGATTATAGTTGCCAGGGAAACAGGAATAGGGAAGGGAGTTCCACAGGCGTGAGGTGCGAGATATGAAGCTATTGGAGTAGAAGAGACGTCTACATTTAACAGTTTCAACAGTGAAAGGGTGGGAACGGGATGCCAGCCTCGTAGGACGTTTGAATTCATGGAGCCTGGGAACCAGCGATAGCATCTCATCGGAGCAATTACCATGGAAGTATTTATAAAAAAGACAGAGAGGCGACGGTGCGTCTGTGAGAGAGAGAAACTGCAGACGAGAATCCAGATCAGGGCCAATTACATTGCATACCCGTCTCTGGATCTTATCAAGAACCCCGAGGCAAAGAGAAGGGGCTTCAGACCATATATGGCAGCAATACTCCATGCAAGGGCGGATGGTTGATTTGTAAATTTGGAGGATCGATTCCGGGGAGAAAATTTTCCTGGCCCGGCACAGGGAGCCAGCTTTCCTTGCGGTGGATGAAGCATTTGACTCAATGTATTTGTTCCATCTCAGGTAAGTTCATCATCTGCAGTAGTTGATGTGGAAGTTTTCAAATATGCTATTATACTTGATTAGTTAATCTCATTTATGTTTAAGTCATGCAATTCGTTTTATGCACTAAAAAACTTCCTGCAAACCTGTTCTAAACCAACATGTACTATTTGTAATTACTTCTGCAATTATTGCAACACTCTCAGTCGAAGCGAAAAGCTCACACGATTTTATTTTCCGGTTGTTGGCTACACCTAAGCATTTATTTTGAATGTTAAATTTCAAATTCCTATATGCCTTTGGTCATAGGGGGATCTGGATAGAAGTAGAAACATTGGTACGCTGCACCTTCGGCGGACGGGCACCACTGGTCCTCAATGCAGTTGCCATGCTCCGACAAACCACTTCAGCTGGTGGTCTAAACTTACGTGAGGGGTGATATTAATACGGCACTAATTGGGGAGAAAGGCCTCCTCGACGCAGGTCACCGGCCAGAGGGGAAGGCTTGAACGTGTTCGTGACGAAGGCGAGTCAACTAGTTGGAGGACATCGGCTGTGGTCCAACCTGGAAGAGCGCACCAAGAAAAAACCTCATACCGGATCAGTTGCAGCCCTAGTTACCCCTACACGACCGCGACAAACCTGCCCTAAACCTATGTGCTGTTTCTGCAATTATTTCTGCAATTATTGCAACACTCGACACGAAAAGCTCACACAATATTTTATTTTCTGGTTGTTGGCTGCACCCAAGCATTTATTTTGAATGCTACATCTCAAATTCGTATATGCGTTTGGTCATAGGGGGATCTGGATAGAGGTAGAAGCTTTGATGTCTGGCATGTTGCACCTTCGACTGGACGGGCATCACTGGTTCGCAACCATCTCCGAGGTCTTTCACATACAGTTGCCATGCCTCGATAAACCGCTTCATCTGGTTACAGTTGCCATGCCTCGATAAACCGCTTCATCTGGTGGGATAAACTTACGTGTAGTGGTTTAACATGGCACCGTTGGGTGAATCGCAGGACAGACTGGGTTCTATAGCCTTGGATGGCAACTGGTCTAAGAGAAGGACAACTCTGAATACAAAACCTGCGGAGGGTCGTTTGGGGACCTTGTGGCATCCGTTGCACCAGGTCCCTGTATTCGTCCCTCCAAAAAGTGTGGATGGCCCTGCACAAAGCCTTCACCACTATAATCAAATCCTGTGTGGCTGTCGGGCTTTCAGTTTCTGGGAACTGATCTGTCTGACCCTCATACGTCGAGTTCGACGGGAGAGCTATAGGTTGGGTGAAAGACCTCCTCGACACAGGTTACCGGCCAGAACGGAAGTGTTCCTCAGATTAAAGTGTTCGTGACGAAGGTAGACATAGGGGTGGAGATGATATGAATCCATACATGATATTTGTGAGAAAGTGAAGATGACACGACCGGTGTTCGAACCCGGGTGCTGATTTCTTGTTTTCGAGTTACTAACATAGGGGTGTAAGACAAGGATGTGCCTTCTCGCCGGAGTTATTCAACTTATAATTCTCTCAGAATTGCATCGCGGTATAAGTCCTGCCAAGATTCATTATTGGTGGCAATAATCGTAACAATAAAAGATAGGCAGATGACACAGTGCTGATAGATGGCAGAGAAAATAAACTGCAAAACCTTCTACAGAAAGTAACGAAGGAAGGCGAGAAAAGAAGGGACTACGCTTAAATTACAAGATAGAATGCATGGTTACCAACAAAAGGGGGAGCCTAAAATGCAAATTACATGTCGGGGATACTAAAATCAAGAAATTACAGAAATTTAAATATCTTGAAAATGTTCTAACAGAGGACGGAAAGTAAGGTACTGAGATCTCAATGTGCATTGAGATGACCAAAAATTCATTTCAAAAGCTAAGCAGAGTATTAAATTTCGTTAGAAACAAAGAAAAGAGTACTGAACTGCTACATGATATCTGTCCTCCTGTATGGCAGTGAATGCTGGACAATCTCCTCAAAGATGAAGAAGAGACTCGAAGCAACTGAGGTATGGTTCTACAGAAGGATGCTAAGGATATCATGGACCGAGCGAGCGATGATGAGGTTTTGGAGAGGATGCAAACATGGAGGAAGCTTAAGCTTAACATCAGTAGGAGGCAGCTAAAATGTTTGGAGCACGTAATGAGGAAGGTGGGCTGGGAAAATCTAATACACACAAGACAGATTTAGGTAAATAAGGACAGAGATAAGTAGCGCGTAACATATTTGATAGGCTTGAGCAAATGGATGGCGGAACAGGGTTTGGGAGAAATAACAAAAAGACAAAACTTACTTAGAGCTACAAGGGACAGGGAGATGTGGAGGACCATTATCGCCTACGTCTTGAAGGGACACGGCACATAAAAGAAGAAGAACCATTGCATTATCAACGCATTAAGATTTATTCCGTTCTTATTTTAAGATGAGAAAAACTAGGTCGAAATTACGCTCGTAAAACGAATCCAGGTTTCATCGGAACCAAAGCCTGAACAAACGATAAAATTATACGATCAAGATTTGGTAAAATAAAACAGACAAAGCTGTCAAAGAAGTGGGGGAAAAGTGTTACGCCCAAATAAGGAAAGGCAAGTCTATCCAGACTGTAAAGATTAAGAGAAATATGGGGCAATAACGGAGTTTAGAGGAATCGGCGCGTATACTCACTCGACAGTGGAAATAATTTATGTCGTTTTTATCTTAAAACTTCCCATAAAAACGAGACAAGATTACCCGAAAGTAGTTATCGATTTGACGAAGCCTGAATACAAACCATGATAATGTGTAAAGCTAGTCATCTCGAACAAGAAATTCAAATACATGTCTCACGCTTTTCGAAAGTTTGCTTTACATCACTTTGGTTTTACGAAAGACTAACACTTCTTTTTAAACCGCTTTAAAAGTAATATCTTCGATATTGGGTTGACGTAATAAAATATATTTTTCGGTGTGTGTGTGTGGTGGGGTATTGATATTACCAGGGAGTCGAAAATGAGATAGATGTGCCGTTGTCTTCGGAGCCAGTGATTGGCGTTCGAGTTGAGGTAAATCTATACTTTCTTAATACTAATTTTACGACAGAAGGGTCCTCCCTCCACCACGGAAAACGTCTCTGCTCGAGATTTTTGAAATGTCAGTGAAACTTCTTTCCTTTTCCAAAATTATTGATTATAATTTTAATTTGCATACATGGAAAAAAGGTGTCAGTTTAAACGGATACCAGGGGAATATGGGTTAATCGTTTATTGTGGAAGAAGGTGAAAGCTTGGAATACACGCCAGTATGTTCAACTGCTTAACGTCATGCATTTTTCTAACATACAGACCTTCGTAGGCACTCCAAACATCCCTGTGTCCTTTCAAACTTGTAATATTCTAGTATTTTTAATAATTATTATTTCCAAGAGGAAATATAATAATTTAAGAACAGCTGAGAGACAGCATCATTTTATAGTTTACAATTTCTTCTTTTCCGTGATTTTAAAAAAAATCTCATCGGAATATAAATTCTAAATACGAGGGTCATTCAATAAATAAGGTGGATTTTTCGGTATAAGGACTTCTAATACAGATAGAAGCTTACTCTTTTTTTTTTTTTTTGTTTTACTTCTTTTTCCCATGGATTTAATTTCTTTTGCAGATTAAAAAAAAAAACTTTGAGAGTTTTGGCGATTAACAAAGATGACCGACCGAGAAGCATGTTCCAGGATTGAACAGCGGTCAGTTATCAAGTTTTTGGTTGCTGAAGGGTGCAAACCAGTTGAAATTCATAGGAGAATGCCAACTGTGTATGGTGCCACATGTTTCAGCAAAACAAAATGTCTACAAGTGGGCTAAATTGTTTAAAGAAGGACGGAGCAGTATTGAGGATGAAGACAGGCCTGGGAGGCCTACAGAAGTGAGGTCTCCTGAGGTGATCGAATCAGTCAATGACCTCATTCAGTCTGACAGAAGGGTGACAGTGGATGACATTGCAAGGACTTTGAAAGACAAAGAACAAACGCAGGGGTCATCAGTCAGAAGGAGTCATCTTGCATCATGACAGCGCACGGCCTCACACAGCAGCCCAAACGGTGCAGACCATCAACGAGCTGGGCTGGGAACAGCTCCCTCACCCCCTTACAGCCCAGACCTTGCCCCTTCAGACTTTCACCTGTTTGGTCCTTTGAAAGCGTTCACGAGAGGCACGAAGTTTAAAAGTGACGATGAAGTCAAAAGTGTTGTGAGCGACTGGCTGAGACATCAGTCCAAAGATTTTTACGCTGAGGGAATACGGAAGCTTGTGCACAGATGGCAAAAGTATGTGACAGTGCTGGGAGACTACGTTGAAAAAAAAAGAAAGAAGTAAGCTTCTATCTGTATTAGAAGTCCTTATACCGAAAAATACACCTTATTTATTGAATGACCCTCGTATATATATATATATATCTATATATATATATATATATATATATATATATATATTAAACTATAAATAATTTCTTGTAAGTACCTCGAATATCAGCTGCACTTACGAAATGTAAATAACTCGTTGATTTTTTTGCCTTCTGAGAGTTGGAGGCCAGATAAACAAATTATTATTTTAAACTTATAATTCTAAAAGAGTGGCAACAGTTTAATAAAAAAAAAATGATTTATTTCTTGGGGTGAATTAATATTTGCGATAAGTAACTTTACATTATTTGGGCTGAATTGATAGAAAAGATCCGAGGTCGTAAATGAGATATTCAGTTTTAAAGATTACTTATATATATATATATATATATATATATATATGATGGGAAATGTGTGTGACAGTGCAGGGAGACTACGTGGGGGAAAAAAAAGTAGTAAGCTTCTATCTGTATCAGAAGTCCTTATACCGAAAAATGCACCTTATTTATTGAATGACCCTCGTATTTGCAGAAAATTACAGAAGAACTGAAATCTTATCCTTGCTATTTTATTACGATAGCAATATTTTCAGGTTCAGAGAATTCGCCCTAAAGTATTCTATGTCTGCTTACCTCGATGTCAAAGTTCATCATCTGCTGTAGTTGATGTGGAAGTTTTCAAATATGCTATTATACTCGATTGCTTGATCTCGGATTAACGTGTTCGTGACGAAGTTGAGTCATCTACCTGGACATCAGCTGTGGTCTAACCTGGAGAGGGATGAGGTCCGCCAGGTTAAAGCGTCCAAGACGCTCCACACGATGAGCACACCAAGAAACAACCTTATACCGGATATAAGGTTCCCCTCGTTATCTGAAATAGCGTAAAAAAAAAAAAAAGGAATAAATATTACTGATTTATATAGGACATATATTTGAGTGTTCCTAGACCTCTTCTCTTCTGGTATGAATCTTCTTCTTCTCTCCCCAGCTATGGGTAAAATAGCAGGGCAGACTGGGTTCTATAGCCTTGGATGGCAACTGGTTTACCGTAGAAAGAAATGGCAACCTATTGCGGCAAAAAATCTACATCGTCAGTCATATATCGAAAGATACATGATCGCCTAAGCGTGAATCCCGCATGGCACATAACTGATTATATTCGATTGGTTAATCTCGTGTATTTTTCTGTCATGAAATTCTTTTTATGTACTAAAGAACTTCCTGCAAACCTGTCCTAAACCTACGTGTACTTTGCGCAATTACATCTGCAATTATTGCAACACTCTCAGTCGAAGCGAAAAGCCGACAGAATTTTATTTTCTGGTTGTTGGCTACACCCAAGAAATTATTTTGAATGCTAAATTTGAAATTCGTATATACGTTTGGGCTTGGGGGGATGTGGATAGAGGTAGAATCTTTGATGTCTGACACGCTGCACATTCGAGTGGACGGACATCACTGGTCCTCGATACAGTTGCCTCACCTCAATAAACCGCTTCAGCTGGCGATCTAAATTTACGTGAGGGGGTGATATTAATACGGCATTACTTGGGGAGAAGGACCTCCTCGTCGCAGGTCACCGGCCAGAAGGGAAGGCTTCTTCAGATGTCAACTAGTTCGAGTACATCGGCTGTGGTCTAACCTGTATGAGCGCACCAAAAAAACAAAAAAAAACACCCCCCCCCAAAAAAAAACCTCATACCGGATCGGTTGCAGCCCTAGTTACTATACCCGACCGCGACAGAAAGACGACCGCGATGGACAGCTCAGCACGTCGGGGTCTCAACGACTCTTTCTGGGTGAAAGCCAAATCTAAGCCAAGCCACATGCATTTATTATAAACATGTATGTATATATATATATATATATATATATATATATTAGTTGGAGATTCGTCTCCAGCTAAACTGGTCGAACTCTCCGCCCGAAGGCGGAGAGGAACCCAGATGAGGCTATGCCGAAGGGCAGAGTCTCGTCTGGGGTGGTAGACAGCTACAAGACCCCGTTTTACCGGGTCTCCGGGGAATTTTTGCCTGAGTCTACGGGCTCGGATACCTCACGTTAAATTCGGCCTTGTGCCACATCTGACCGCCTGAGGTGGTTGGCAAATATCCTTCAGTTGGAGATTCATCTCCAGCTGTGCTGGTCGGACTCCTTGCCTTCGGAAGGAGAGGAACCCAGAAGAGGCTATGCCGAAGGGCAGAGTCTCGTGTGCAGTGGTAGACAGCTACCCAATCCCGTTTTTTGCGGGGAATTTTTGCCCGAGGCTACGGGCTCGGAAAGCCCACGTTAAATTCGGCCTTGTGCCAAATCTGACCGCGTGGGGCGGTTGGCAAATACCCTTACTACAGCAATTAGTTGGAGATTCGTCTCCGGCTGAGCTAGTCGAACTCTCTGCCTTCGGAAAGAGAGGAACCCAGACGAGGCTATGCCGAAGGGCAGAGTGTCGTTTATGGTGGCAAACAGCTATCCGACCCCGTGTATATGGGGTCTACAGGGAATTTTTGCCCGAGCCTAAAGTTTCGGTTTTTTTCCCCGCATTAAAAAACGGCCTTGTGCCACATCCTGCCTCGCGGGGAGGTAAGTTAAATAACCTTGCTCCGGGAATTACAAGCCTTCACCCGATTCCCTGTCTTTCAGTAGTGTATTCTCTTTTACAATAAACCTCTCTGCCTTTCATCTACGCCTGTGTTGCTGTTCTTTTCACTCGAGTACCATCTTTGTTTGTCACCTCTTTAAGGATACAACAATTCTATCCTAATAGTTTATTTTCGTGCACTTCTTACCTGAGGAACTCTCTTCCAACTTTTACTTCCCTGCAACCTACGATCTTTAAAGATTTAAATGCAACATCACTCGCCATTTTCTGTCCTCCTGAAACTTGATATTTTATTGTCCTATTTCTTCGCTAAAATTATCTCATTCTCTTTCACTCTCGGTAAGCCCTGGCGTCTTAGTGGCATTATCGCCTTGCTTGGGATTAAATGATAAAAATGTCACACCTGTCTCCTCTTCATCTTGAGAAATGTGTCTAACATTTACTGACATTGAAGTTTAGCCGACATACGAACGAACATATACGTTATGGCTAAGGATTCTGTTCAGTCAGTTATGCACCATACGTGATACACGCTTAGGCGATCATGTATCTTTCGATACTTGACTGACGAGGCAGATTTTTTTCCCGCAGTAGGTTGCCATTTCTTTATGCGATAGACCGGTAGCCATCCTGCTATTTACCCCAGTGGGAGAAAAAAAGGATTCAGACCTTTCCCAAGGGTATTGATAAATGTAATGGATTCGACTGGAATTCGAACTCGGCTCTCCGATTCCTCAGTCCGAGCTGCTATTCATTACTCCACCGAGAAAATGATCTACAATATGATATATATAATCTAGGAACATGGTTCGCAATATATAAAAACAAATAAAAAACAATGCATCCAGCATTTATTTATATATATATATATATATATATATATATATATATATATATATAATGTAAAAAGGGACAATGAGGTTAACACCAAGTGCCAACAGTCTGTTTCAGGCTTAAACGCAATCTTCAGGACATCATATCTTTTCATATATATATATATATATATATATGAAGAAATATAGTCTTAAGATGTGCTATATTTATGGGATAAAGTACTCAATATCAGAGATAGAGTGTGTGTATAAAAGTGAACATAGAAGTGGCCTGACGATTGCATCTAGCATGAAACAGACTGTCGCCTCTAAGTGTTGACTTCTATGTTCACTTATATATATATATATATATATATATATATATATATATATATATATATATATATAATGTAAACGGAGACAATGAGGTTAACACCAAGTGTCAATAGTCTGTTTCATGCTTAAATGCAATCTTCAGGCCATCATATATATATATATATATATATATATATATATATATATATATATATATATATATATATATGACATCAAGTGTCAACAGTCATATATATGATATATAAGGTGTTTCTTCAGCAAGATAGCCTGATGGATCTCAACACTGATTTTGAATTCAGAGTTTTTACTTCTAGACCCGTTTCCTCTAAACCAGTCTGCCCTACTATTTGCTGGGGGTAGAAGAAGAGGATTTCCCAAGGGAATTAACATGTAAATGAATTTAATGGATTCGAACCCGGCTCTCCATTTCCTCAATCCGAGCCGCTTTCCATTACGTCACCGTGCCTGCTACGATGATGCTCAAAAAGAAGAAAGTAAAATCTGGTTTTCCAAATTTAAAACCAAAGTTAAGAGAAATCTTCTTGCTTATAGAGTTTCGCGTCTACAGAAAATGCCAAGGCTGTGTTCCGAGGCATTAAACAAGTTACCACCGAATCATTCCAAGTGTAAAACAGGTTTTAGCCTAAAATATTCCGAGGGAGAAATAAAGCGAGTGAAAAATAAAATGGCACCTCAGTGCGAAAAATGTAAAAGAAAACTGTGGAAAGAAAAAGAAAAGTCTTTACGCTTCAAAAGGTTTATGAAGGCACCATCGACGTTTTGGATTTAGCTCTTTACTTTTTACTTCCAATGATTTCAAATATTATTTTTTCCTTCCTTTTTTTCTTCTTCTCTTGACAACGATATCAGTTCTAGTTGGCTGTTGAAATCGGTGAACATTAAGAAAGACGTAAATATTCAGTTGAGATTAGAGAGATAAGGCGAGGGGCGTCCAAGGAAATAATAGAAGTAAGGCGAAAGGTGAGGAGAGAATGGACATTAATAGAGAAGCAGAAAGGCAAAAGAAGGCAAGAGAAAGATAGAGAAATAAATAAGCTGTGTGTGAGACAGAGAAGCTTAAAAGAAAGAGAAGAAGGAAGTAAACAGATAGAAGAAGATATGCAATGGAAATATCCAGAACAAGTGAAACGATGGTATTTCACATCTAAATGAAACAAATTCATATTTATCTTTTTATTCAAAATGCAATATTTTCTTTATTTCTGAGGAGGGTGGCCTTAATAATTGGCGAGAATAATTTCCGATGCTGTGCCACAACATTCTATTTGCCCTTCTGATCTGATGCGCAGTTCATTATAAAATTGCTTATCAAAGTCACTTCTCTCTCTCTCTCAGCAAGGGCGTTGGTGACACGCGGTTTGCCTGCAGCATTTTGGGCTTCACAAAACGATGGGTTCTTAGAGGAGCAAGACGAAAGTTCCGCTTTTCGGAAATCACTCCTTACGGTCAAATCTTCAAAGAAATTCTGCGTATTGCTTGCTATTAAAATGGGAAACATATCTAATCCCGGACTGCATACAAGCGTTGTTCATATCTATCTAATCTCAGTAGAGATCTATCTAGTGCTCTATCTATCTATCTATCTATCTATCTATCTATCTAAGTAGTGCTCTATCTATCTATCTAAGTAGTGCTCTATCTATATATCTATCTAAGTAGTGCTCTATCTATCTATCTATCTATCTATCTATCTATCTATCTATCTAAGTAGAGCTCTATCTATCTATCTATCTATCTATCCATCTAAGTAGAGCTCTATCTATCTATCCATCTAAGTAGAGCTCTATCTATCTATCTATCCATCTAAGTAGAGCTCTATCTAAGTAGAGATCTATCTATCTATCTATCTATCTATCTATCTAAGTAGTGCTCTATCTGTCTATCTATCCATCTAAGTAGAGCTCTATCTATCTATCTATCTATCTATCCATCTAAGTAGAGATCTATCTATCTATCCATCTAAGTAGAGATCTATCTATCCATCTAAGTAGAGATCTATCTATCCATCTAAGTAGAGACCTATCTATCCATCTAAGTAGAGACCTATCTATCTATCTCTCCATCTAAGTAGAGATCTATCTATCTATCTATCTATCTATCTATCTATCCATCTAAGTAGAGATCTATCTATCTATCTATCTAAGTAGAGATCTATCTATCTATCTATCCATCTAAGTAGAGATCTATCTATCTATCTATCCATCTAAGTAGAGATCTATCTATCTATCCATCTAAGTAGAGATCTATCTATCTATCCATCTAAGTAGAGATCTATCTATCTATCTATCCATCTAAGTAGAGATCTATCTATCTATCTATCCATCTAAGTAGAGATCTATCTATCTATCCATCTAAGTAGAGATCTATCTATCTATCTATCCATCTAAGTAGAGCGCTATCTATCCATCTAAGTAGAGCTCTATCTATCTATCCATCTAAGTAGAGCTCTATCTATCTATCTATCAATCTAAGTAGAGATCTATCTATCTATCTATCCATCTAAGTAGAGCTCTATCTATCTATCTATCCATCTAAGTAGAGATCTATCTATCTATCTATCCATCTAAGTAGAGATCTATCTATCTATCTATCCATGTAAGTAGAGATCTATCTATCTATCCATCTAAGTAGAGATCTATCTATCTCTTTTCATATCTGTCTGCTTGCCTCAGTTTATTTAGATCCTTCTTAGTCGATATCTATCAAAGATTGAGAGAAAGTCTATTCATATCTACGTCTGTTTACATGTCGTAGTCTATTTTCCATCTGCCTGTTCATATATTCCAATCTTAATACACACACACATATATGGTGCGATGGGCAAATTATCGCCACATTATATTTCTACTTTCGCGCATGCACGTTGTTTGTTTTTGATTTTATCGACTGCACCGTATAGTGGGGTCAGTTGGGAACCATCTGTGAGAAAAAGAGTTTCATGACTTAATTCACTACTCCAGAAATTTGGAAACGGCAAGCTGTACTACTTGTCATTCGCGCCGAAAGCTCCAACGCGAACATTTCAGAATGTTTGCGTGACAATTTGACGTCGGTGCAGCGGATTTGGAAATAAAATATATCTATATATATCTATATATATATATATATATATATAATGTTCACTTAACTATATATATATATATATATATAATGTTCACTTAACTATATATATATATAATGTTCACTTAACTATATATATATATAATGTTCACTTAACTATATATATATATATATAATGTTCACTTAACTATATATATATATATATAATGTTCACTTAACTATATATATATATATATAATGTTCACTTAACTATATATATATATATATATATATATATATATATCATGTTCACTTAACTATATATATATATATATAATGTTCACTTAACTATATATATATATATATAATGTTCACTTAATTATATATATATATATATATATAATGTTCACTTAACTATATATATATATATATAATGTTCTTTTAACTATATATATATATATAATGTTCTTTTAACTATATATATATATATATATATATAATGTTCACTTAACTATATATATATATATAATGTTCTTTTAACTATATATATATATATATATATATATATATATAATGTTCACTTAACTATATATATATATATATATATATATATAATGTTCACTTAACTATATATATATATATATAATGTTCACTTGACTATATATATATATATATATATAATGTTCTTTTAAATATATATATATATATATAATGTTCTTTTAAATATATATATATATATATATATAATGTTCACTTAACTATATATATATATATATATAATGTTCACTTAACTATATATATATATATATATATAATGTTCACTTAACTATATATATATATATATATATAATGTTCACTTAACTATATATATATATATATAATGTTCACTTAACTATATATATATATATATATATATATATATATATATATAAGGTTCACTTTATATATATATATATATATATAATGTTCACTTAACTATATATATATATATAAATATATATAATGTTCACTTAACTATATATACATATATATATATATATATATATAATGTTCACTTAACTATATATATATATATATAATGTTCACTTAACTATATATATATATATATATAATGATCACTTAACTATATATATATATATATATAATGATCACTTAACTATATATATATATATAATGTTCACTTAACTATATATATATATATATATAATGTTCACTTAACTATATATATATATATATAATGTTCACTTAACTATATATATATATATATAATGTTCACTTAACTATATATATATAATGTTCACTTAACTATATATATATATATATATATATATATATATATATATATATATATATATATATAATGTTCCCTTAACTATATATATATAATGTTCACTTAACTATATATATAATGTTCACTTAACTATATATATATATATATATAATGTTCACTTAACTATATATATATATATATATATATATATATATATATAATGTTCACTTAACTATATATATATATATATATATATATATATATATATATAATGTTCACTTAACTATATATATATATATAATGTTCACTTAACTATATATATATATAATGTTCACTTAACTATATATATATATATATATAATGTTCACTTAACTATATATATATATATATAATGTTCTTTTAACTATATATATATATATACATAATGTTCACTTAACTATATATATATATATAATGTTCTTTTAACTATATATATATATATATATATATATAATGTTCACTTAACTATATATATATATATATAATGTTCACTTAACTATATATATATATATATATATATATAATGTTCTTTTAAATATATATATATATATAATGTTCTTTTAAATATATATATATATATATATATATAATGTTCACTTAACTATATATATATATATATAATGTTCACTTAACTATATATATATATATATATATAATGTTCACTTAACTATATATATATATATATATATAATGTTCACTTAACTATATATATATATATATATATAATGTTCACTTAACTATATATATATATATATATATATAAATATATATAATGTTCACTTAACTATATATATATATATATATATATATATATATAATGTTCCCTTAACTATATATATATATATATATATAATGTTCACTTAACTATATATATATATATATAATGTTCACTTAACTCTATATATAATGTTCACTTAACTATATATATATATATATATATATATATATATATATATATAATGATCACTTAACTATATATATATATATAGATAATGTTCACTTAACTATATATATATATATATATATATATAATGTTCACTTAACTATATATATATAATGTTCACTTAACTATATATATATATATATAATGTTCACTTAACTATATATATATATATATATAAATATATATAATGTTCACTTAACTATATATATATATATATATAATGTTCACTTAACTATATATATATATATATATATATATAATGTTCACTTAACTATATATATATATATATATATATATAATGTTCACTTAACTATATATATATATATATATAATGTTCACTTAACTATATATATATATATATAATGATCACTTAACTATATATATATATATATATAATGTTCACTTAACTATATATATATATATATAATGATCACTTAACTATATATATATATATATATAATGTTCACTTAACTATATATATATATATATAATGTTCACTTAACTATATATATATATATATAATGTTCACTTAACTATATATATATATATATAATGTTCACTTAACTATATATATATAATGTTCACTTAATTATATATATATATATATATATATATATATATAATGTTCCCTTAACTATATATATATAATGTTCACTTAACTATATATATAATGTTCACTTAACTATATATATATATATATATATATATATATATATAATGATCACTTAACTATATATATATATATATATATATATATATATATATATATATATATATATATAGATAATGTTCACTTAATTATATATATATATATATATATATATATATATATATATATAGATAATGTTCACTTAATTATATATATATATATATATATAATGTTCACTTAACTATATATATATATATATAATGTTCACTTAACTATATATATATATATATATATAAGGTTCACTTTATATATATATATATATATATATATAAGGTTCACTTTATATATATATATATATATATATAAGGTTCACTTAACTATATATATATATATATATATATATATATATATAATGTTCACTTAACTATATATATATATATATATATATATATATATAATGTTCACTTAACTATATATATATATATATATATATAACGTTCACTTAACTATATATATATATATATATATATATATA
Organism: Acanthosepion esculentum; assembly: GCA_964036315.1. Classification (NCBI taxonomy): domain Eukaryota; kingdom Metazoa; phylum Mollusca; class Cephalopoda; order Sepiida; family Sepiidae; genus Acanthosepion; species Acanthosepion esculentum. The sequence continues at coordinate 75,610,908 of OZ038512.1, forward strand.
ATGTTCACTTAACTATATATATATATATATATATATAATGTTCACTTAACTATATATATATATATATATAATGTTCACTTAACTATATATATATACATATATATAATGTTCACTTAACTATATATATATATAATGTTCACTTAACTATATATATATATATATATATATATATAATGTTCACTTAACTATATATATATATATATATATATATATATATATAATGTTCACTTAACTATATATATATATATATATATATATATATATAATGTTCACTTAACTATATATATATATATATATATATATATATATATATAATGTTCACTTAACTATATATATATATATATATATATAATGTTCACTTAACTATATATATATATATATATAATGTTCACTTAACTATATGTATATATATATATATATATAATGTTCACTTAACTATATATATATATATATATATATATATATAATGTTCACTTAACTATATATATATATATATATATATATATATATAATGTTCACTTAACTATATATATATATATAATGTTCACTTAACTATATATATATATATATATATATAATGTTCACTTAACTATATATATATATATATATATATATAATGTTTCACTTAACTATATATATATATATATATATAATGTTCACCTAACTATATATATATATATATATAATGTTCACTTAACTATATATATATATATAATGTTCACTTAACTATATATATATATATATATATATATATATATATATATATATAATGTTCACTTAACTATATATATATATATAATGTTCACTTAACTATATGTATATATATATATATAATGTTCAC
>OZ038512.1:75621748-75626748 GCA_964036315.1 Acanthosepion esculentum
ATATCTTAATTATTTCATATTGAACATGATACAAAAAGCTTGTAAAATATTTAAAATTAGAAAGCGGACCTTCCTGACAAACCTGACCAATCAAAATATTTTGTTTTACCCACTAACACTATCACATCTACAATTGAAAAGAATCTGTCTAAAATTAACATAAAATTTGATAAAATTACTTCTAAAACAATAAAAGATTTAATACAAAATAATAAGTTAAAGAAGTTAAAAGGAACTTTAGAACTTTATCACTGTAATAATTGCCACAAGGAATACATAGGAGAAACCTCAAGGAATTTTAATAAAAAATGAATAAAAAATGGATCTTTTACAAAACATCACACTATTTGTTGTTCGTTGTAATGAATCTGGTCATAATTTCCATTTAGAAAATTCTCCTGTAAAGAGAAGGCAATTTACAAAGACGCAAATGTATAGAAAATGTTTTAATCATTAGATTACCCACAGTAAATGTGCGTCCATGTTCTTAAAACATTTCACCGTTCTTGTCAGATCTATTATCACAGTGTGGGATGTCGAATAACAAAAGTGATGGAAGCATGGATAAAAAAAAAAAGAATCTGAATGAAATCGGTTAAACTATAAAATAAAAACATGTATTAAGAAAATAAATTAAAAACTCTCGGCGTTCGCAGATTTAGTCGCGTTAATGTAAACGTCATTTAATCGAATGAAATCCTATTGGACGAAAAAAGTCAAACAAAAGTTTTTCACGTTTTCTCATATTTTTCCCCATAAAATACAAATCGAAATTTATTCATATCAATTTACCAACTTACGTATCTAAATTCATGAATATATATCTATATACCTAGCAACCTACATACATACACACATATATATATATATATATATATATATATATATATATACAGGGTGTCCATAAAGTTCGTGTGCACTTAAAAAAAATTATAACTTTATTTGTATTTGCGATAGAAATAATCTGTAAAAAATGTTATAAAGTTTAATGTACCTAGTTTTAAGTATAGCTAAAATAACTAATGTGATTTCAGGCATTACTGTAAATCAGTTAGCAAATGTTTTCCGTGAACTGCAAAATCGTATTACCCTTTGTATTGCTAATGATGGAGGACATGTGGAAACTTAAATAAAATTTCAATAAAACCTTAAAAAGTATAGATTTACTTCTTTCTAATCCTTTTTACAAATTATTTCTATCGCAAATACAAATAAAGTTATAAATCTTTTAAAGTGCACACGAACTTTATGGACACCCAATATATATATATATATATATATATATATATATATATATATATATATATATATATATGTTAGTTCATATCTATTTACCTAACTATATATCTAATTTTATTAATATCAACATACATAATTTTATTGATAAACATCTACCTACATATTTATCTACTTACCTATCTAATTTATTCATAATTTTATTCATACCAATCTATCTACCTACTTATCTAATTTTATTCATATCTACCTACCAAAATTAATCTATACTTATCGATATACCTATTTATCTAATCTCATTCTCAGTATCACAGATTGTTTCACTGTTTCTATTTAACAAATTCAACTTCTGTCTCAATCTGTTCATATCTGTCTATCTATCTATCTGTCTATCTATCTATCTATCTCTCTCAGTCGGTTCATATCTATCTATCTATCTATCTCTCTCAGTCGGTTCATATCTATCTATCTATCTATCTCAGTTGGTTCATATCTATCTATCTATCTATCTATCTCAGTTGGTTCATATCTATCTATCTATCTCAGTTGGTTCATATCTATCTATCTATCTATCTATCTATCTATCTATCTATCTATCTATCTCAGTCGGTTCATATCTATCTATCTATCTATCTATCTATCTCAGTCGGTTCATATCTATCTATCTATCTATCTATCTCAGTCGGTTCATATCTATCTATCTATCTATCTATCTATCTATCTATCTATCTATCTATCTATCTATCTATCTCAGTCGGTTCATATCTATCTATCTATCTATCTCAGTCGGTTCATATCTATCTATCTATCTATCTATCTCAGTCGGTTCATATCTATCTATCTATCTCAGTCGGTTCATATCTATCTATCTATCTATCTCAGTCGGTTCATATCTATCTATCTATCTATCCATCTATCTCAGTCGGTTCATATCTATCTATCTATCCATCTATCTATCTCAGTCGGTTCATATCTATCTATCTATCTATCTATCTATCCATCTATCTCAGTCGGTTCATATCTATCTATCTATCTATCTATCTATCTATCTATCCATTTATCTCAGTCGGTTCATATCTATCTGTCTATCTCAGTCGGTTCATATCTATCTGTCTATCTCAGTCGGTTCATATCTATCTGTCTATCTCAGTCGGTTCATATCTATCTATCTATCTCAGTCGGTTCATATCTATCTATCTATCTATCTATCTCAGTCGGTTCATATCTATCTATCTATCTCAGTCGGTTCATATCTACCTATCTATCTCAGTCGGTTCATATCTATCTATCTATCTCAGTCGATTCATATCTATCTATCTATCTCAGTCGGTTCATATCTATCTATCTGTCTGTCGCTTCATATCTATCTATCTATCTATCTATCTGTCTATCTATCTATCTGTCTGTCGCTTCATATCTCTCTCTCTCTCAGCCTGTTCATATCTATTTCGCACTCTCTCTGTCTGTTCATATCTATGTATCTATTTCAGTCTGTTCATATCTATTTATGTGTTTCTCTATAGCCAGGGTCGGGCACTGTTAAATGAGAATAAAAATGTTACATTTTTTTTCTGGGCCGGAGACAGACAACAACCAAACTCATATCTTTTTAATAAAGCCAGTCCAATTTATATTCCCGACATCAGCAAATACAGACAAATGTGAAACGGAAAATAGAAAATAGTCTGAAGCAATAGTAATGAGTCGTTCGTTTTCCACCTTTCAGACTGAGGGAGAGAGGGCGAGACTGATAGACGGTTAATCGACGCCGTCCCCGTGGCACATAATAAAATGAGAAAGTTGACAATATTAACCTCGAGGATTCAGCGAAACTCGAAAAGAAAGAAGGGCGATAGTTTGCCTAACAGAAGAGTGAAATAATTAATTAAGGCTAAAACGATAGAAAACAAGAAGAAAATAAATGGGTAAATTACTGAGAACGTTGCAGGGCAGGTATTCTCTGCATCAGCAGAAACTACCTGTAAATAATAAGGCCGTTATTTGCATGCAGACTGCAGTCTTTATTTTAACAGCAGCAACATCAGAAATAGAAAACAGAAGTATCGATGTGTACAGTCGTGTGTGAAAAGCGAACGCACTCGTCAGCAGGAAGTTTAGGTTGAATGCTCCATGTTCACCACTCAGGATTGTCCCACAGGAAAACATCCCAGTGATATTTCGTTTGCGAATTTGGTGACCGAGTAATTGTGAGGAGGCACAGTGGAGTGATGGATAGCGGAATTGGAGAGCCGAGTTCGCATTCCAGTTGCATCCATTACATTCACTTACGTGCTAATACCCTTGAGAAAGGCATGATTCCTCTTCTGGGTAAATAGCAGGATCGACCGGGTTCTATAGCCTTGGATGGCAACTGGTCTACCGCAGAAAGAAATGGGAACCTACTGCGGGAAAAAGTCTGCTTCGTCAATCATGTATCGTAAGATACATGATCGCCTAAGCATGTATCACGCATGGCACATAACTCACTGAACTGAACAAGTGTCGCTGACTTTCCCATTGGGAATGTTTTTTTTCATTCTTCTTGGCAGTAATCCTAAAGATTTTGGAGATTGCGTTGTTTTCGTTGGAGCACTTATTTCTTCAGTTCCCACCACAATAGTTAAATTATATTGAGATCAGGACTTCGGAATGGCCAATTTTCCAAAAGATGAAAATTTTCATTGACCAGAAAACTTTTTGATTTTGCACGTAATGTGTCAAGGAGCACCGTCATGCTGTAAAACCTCTCCATCTTCCAAGTCTGGCAGAAGATTAGACGGTAGCAAACTAATATAGTTTCCCATCAACTTCTAGCAATTTTCTCCTACCATCGCTTTTAATGCAACCTCACGTCATTAGGTGTCGACCACCAAATTTTACTGTCTTTGTGGTGTGTCTTGTATTATTTTTTTTCCTCCTCTGATCTCCTTAGTTCCATTCTAATGCAAGAAGCTATTTAGCATTCATCACTAAAAATGACTTTTTGAGATTTTCCATCATAATAGGACAGATCTTCTTTTGACCAGTTCAAATCTTTGATTCCGATGTTTTTGGTCAATGATAGCTGTCGTTCAACTATACACCCGTTCAAGTGCTTCATTCGTAATACTCTGAGTACTCTCTAAACTGAAATCACACTGTTAAGACTACATACACATCTCACTTGTCTCGTTAATTTTGGATTGACTACTCACAATATTTCTTTCAATTCCCTATTGTCACGGGTTCTAGAAATTCCCAGACTCCTGGTTACTTCTCGTTGAGTAAACTTCTGTTTGAAAGCCGCAACATTCATCTTTGCTTTTGCATGAATTTTCGCCCTGATTTTAGTGTAAAAAAAAGCTATAATACCTTGCCAAGGCACCTGATAGTCATGTTAATAAGATGGAACAATTCCTACTTAAAAAATTGCATAATGTCATAATTTTAACCCTGGAAAAAAAGAAGCTCAATTAGTTTAGTGTTTTTTTTTTTTTAGATATTAGACATATTGTAGGATGGACAATTATATATATATATATATATATATATATATATATATGATAGAAATTATTAAGAGGATTTGATAATTATATTTAAATAATTCATCGAGCCTGAAACCTCATCAGAATGCAGAAAGGAGTGGACGGCCGTTTTGTCCTATATTTGGGACTCATCAGAAATACGCGTCCACTACCGAGAATGGAAACCCTGACAGTTAGGCTATCAAGCAAAGGTTATACCAACTGTTCCAACGGGCCTCAGTGACGAAGAGGTAGCAAATC
>OZ038512.1:75631748-75669248 GCA_964036315.1 Acanthosepion esculentum
TTCACCTAACACAAAGCTCAAGAACGACCTGTATTTTCACGTAAGTGAATATAACGAACCCAACTGGAATTAGAACTCGGCTCTCTCTCGATGAGAAGCTGAGTCGTGTTGCAGAAGAAAAGCGGGTAAGACTGGCCTCCAAATCAACACCGGGAAGACGGGGGTCATGAGGGTAAACAACAGACAACAAGACCCAGTGCGACTAGACCAAGAAAACATCAAGAAAGTCGATAAGTTTGTCTGCTTGGGAAGCGTCGTCAGTAAAGATGGAGGGGGACAGATGAAGACATCAAGTGCCGAATCAACAAATCTCGACAAGGTTTCAACACTTTGCGGCCAATCTGGAGATCAACAGACCTCGCACTTTACAACAAGATCCGGATCTTCAACACCAACGTCAAGTCGGTGCTACTTTACAGCTCAGAAACCTGGCGAGTAACCAAGACCCACAAACTTCAGACATTTACCAACCGATGTCACAGGAACATCCTCAATATCAAGTGGCCGGAAGTCGTCACCAACGACCAACTGTGGGACAGGACCAGACAAGCCCCAATCGAGATGGACATCAAGAAACGAAAATGGTGATGGATCGGCCACACACTCCGCAAGCCTGATTCTAGTGTCACCAGGCAGACCCTTGATTGGAATCCTCAAGGGAAGCGAAACATGGGTCGATCAAAACAGACTTGGCGCAGAAGTGTTGACGTAGAGGTGAAGGCAGCCGGCACGACATGGGCGGAGCTGAAGAGGATCGCCCGGAACCACATTTGTTGGAGAGGAATCGAGAGAGATAGAGCAAATGTAACGATGCCATATCTGACCTTTGGTCTCTGGCGGGACCCGGAAAGAAATGAGTATATACCGGAAATCAAAGGAAATAAAATAATAATAATTGCTTCATAGTCTGCAGCTCTGTCCACAACATAATCTTTAGAATATTGAACTGTAATAGCGAAAATATATTGAATACAAGATCATATTTTGCCATTATACATTCTTATGTTTTCCCAGACACACGAAATAAAAGTTGTTCAATGTATAGAAAAATGAATGATGACAAATAAGTCCTTTTCACTGATTGAATTTCTTTTGTCGTATTTTATGAAACAGATTCTATTCGAACAATCGATAACACAGACTAATTTCTCACGATATTTGATTGATTTCGTTTTTTTTAAAGAGCCTTACCTATTATGATAGGAAATTTTTATGCGACGGAAAGAAATAAATTCAGTGGAAATAGCATTTCATCAGATAGAATGCTAGTCAATTTAAATATATATGGTTAAAACCAAATACTTATACGCAGGCATATATTGTTTAAAATTTGCAATATTTGGCCTGCCATATATAAACTGGTCCGTCCTGATGGTGGGTAGACTTGATGTGGTATAACGGCTTGCGTGCTTCAACGACCCCAGAACAATGTAGGCGGGGGCATTGGCCCTTAGTGGGTCCGACCAAGCTCAACAGATCTGTGGTGTAGGACACAGACGAAAGAGATCCTGTTCCTCCAGGTTTGGGTTTGTGCAGTAGGCTAACAACCTGTTCACTTAAAAAATTGCTTGATACAGAAACGTCAACAATATGGCAGAATAAGAGTCCTAAAAAGTGGAACAAGTGTTGTTAAGAACGATAACAATTTCATAAAAATAAAGAAGAGCCATTATTCTTGGATGGTCCGTTGTATAAGCAAAGGTCGATTCATTACCTAGCCTGACAGAAAGTCAAATGCTAGGAAATTAGGGCGGCGCTAAATATATATCGTATCCATCAAGAAAGTTCAGCTTGACTTCTTTCTACGGAGGCAGATAAAATCTTTGGGTTATATCATGAGGAAAGGAGGCTGGACAGATTTAATATTTACAGAACACAAAAGCAACAAAGGTAGGAAAGAAAAATAGTTTGAGACTTTGGAGTTAATAGATGGAAGGAGAAGATCCACAAAGGAAAAGGAAAACAAAGTAGTAAATATTGTTGAGAGCAAAGAAAAGACAGAAAAATGTGGAGAATTGTTGAGGGAAGGGTTGATCATGTTTTTGGACACATCACTACATTAGCGTTTTAGTTAAATCAAGATTCTGGTGAATTATAAATTTTTCTGATTAGAGCTAGATTTATTTCACCGGAAAGTGAATGTATGGAGGGAGGGAGAAAGAAAGAGTGATAGAGAAATGGAACTCGAGAGAAAGTGTAAACAAGAAAGCAAGAGAGTGAAAGAGTGAAAGTGTGAGAGAGTGAAAGAGAGAGTAAGAGAGAAAAAGAGAAAGCGAGAAAGAGAAATCGTGAGAAAGAAAGTGTTTGTGTGAGAAAGAAAGAAATTTAGAGAGAGGGAGAGAGAAAGAAAACGAAATTGAGTGTGATAGACAATACAGAAAAAAGAGTGAGAGAGACTGAGAGAGAGAGACTGAGAGAGACTGAGAGAGAGAAACTGAGAGACTGAGAGAGAGAGAGAGACTGAGAGAGAGAGAGAGACACTGAGAGAGAGACAGAGAGAGAGACAGAGAGAGAGACACTGAGAGAGAGACACTGAGAGAGAATATATATGGCAGAGGGAGGGAGTAATCTACGGCTTTCCAGATTAAAAATCAAATTAAATTTTCCCACTTTTCCTTGGAATATTGTCTTTCTATGTTCTTCGGAAATAAATACTTCTTATACAGGATGAACACTTGTAGAAGGCCGTGCAATAGAACGGCCGAAACATGATGAGAACAACAAAAATAACCACACAGGAAACAATGTGTTCAATTACCCGAAATTCTCAGCAATTGAGAAAAAAAAAAGATTGTTTAAATAAACTTTACTAGTAATATCTCAGTTCCTTCATGTCTTTAGCAATTTTGGAATCGAAGCACACATTTCTGACCTTTAAAGAGCGTCCAAAAAAAAACAAAACCTGGAGAGGAGTGTGAACCGGGCGACAGGCGACACTTATCTACTCCTATTGTTAAAAAGTAAATAAGTAGTAAATAAAATAACAGAATTATAAGCGGAGATATTAGAACTACAGGGATGAAGTAGATTTTAGAAGGAAGCAGAAATCCAATGCTAAACAGAAAATAACGGATGAACCTCTGTTTCTTTTCAAAAAGCCGAGGAGGAGTGTGAACTGGGCAATAGTCGAACCCATCTACTAATATAAAGCTATGGTCACGTGATAAGAGCCACTAATCTTTCCACTTCCATTCTACAAAGAGCCACCTTAGACAGACGAGGCAGACAGGTCAAAATAGGATGACAATTGTACTAAGTTTAGTGTAACAAACTTCAAAGAGACTTAGACATTGGCACGTAATCGAGACATGGAGGGAAAGATTATGGGAACATTGTCATATGGCGAAAGCTTTACTGTCGGTTGGAAACTCTTAATGTATGGACATTGCAACTTTTCATTGCGATGGTCACTTCAGTTATCGATTTTTCGTAATATTCTTTGGAGAGCGTCGCTCTTCGAGACATTCTTTTCTGAAAGTAGCGATAACGGACACTAAAAGTAAAACAAAAAATCAGAAAAAGAAAGCGATGGAAAGGAAAGAAGAGAATATGGCAAAAGGAGAGAGTGTGTTAAAAAGTGTGGGGGAGAAGAGAGTTTAAAAGAGGAAAAAGATAAAGATGTTGAAGAGAAAGAGAGAAAGGATTCGGTGAATGGGAAAGTGTTAAACGATTCAAAATAGAGAAGCAAAAGGAGAATATATGGATGAAACATTATGAGAAGAAGAGAGGTGTGACACCCATCGTCCTCCTGGTCAGGGCACCATTTGTGACACCCGTCGTCCTGATCAGGGCACCGTTTGTGACACCCGACTTCTTTTTCAGTCACGACGCCAAAATGTGACGTCGGTCCTTTGTGACGGGCTAACCCTGGGACATCGGTTGAAGTCTTGCTGGGTTCTAGCACCAACTTGTCGTACTCGGCTCGCTTCCAACGCCTGGTCACCAAAGGGACTGCTTTGATCTCGATTCAACCTACCCACGTTGTGATTTGATCTTAGGTTGACGAGATCAATCAAACGTCGGGCCGTAGTGCCAGCCGAATCCGGGTCAAGGTGATACTGCACAATAAATGTAGACAAAAAAACAAAAGCACAAACAACAACTTCAAGGCGAGCGACTGGTTAGGAATAGTGATTAATTTTATGTCGGTTTGTTGAGTTACAGGAGTGCGTCTCTCTCTTTCTCTCCCAGCCCGAAGAAAAAAATATGTGGATTGTAACACTTTTGCGTTCCTTAACTAATTCTGGATATCTGGATGGCGAATATAAGTCAGACTTCTATAATTTGTTCTTGGTTAGAAGTCTAAGTCGGAAGGCATGGAATCGTGCGGTCACCTGTGCGAGGCGCGTTTCTCTCTTACTGTACTGGCTGTACTCTTCACTCACTGACTGGACTCTCTCTGTCTCGACTTCTGACTCACTGTCTGGACTCGACCCGACTCGACTCGACTCGACTCGACTCGACTCGACTCAACTCTGAAACACCCGTAGATGTTTGCTTATATGGACGCCGATCAAAACCTGGCGTGGGGTCGGACGTGGTGTGGCCACCACGTTGATTTCAAATCCCCAATAAGGATTTTCTTTGTTTTCGGCCAAAAATAATTATCATTTTCCGTATTTGGAAATCTTATTCCACTCCCACCCTCTTCTGCTCTCATATGGGTATCTCACCATACTTTAGAGGGCGTCAACGGTTTTTCCACTTCCTCGCAGTAACAGCTCATACCTATCCTCTCAATGGGCGGTGGCAGGCCTCCTCTCTGCGTCACATGATCATCTCCGCCTGGCTATTCGGCCAATAGGCGTCAACTGATAATCTCAATTTTTATCCAACTTCACGGGATATGTTTTTTCTCAACCCAGCTTCTCCGTCAACATTAAGTGGACAATTCTTTTTGGCGAAATTGGGTTAATTAAAATACCCTAACATAGCCTTCGTTATCACAAACGAACTTAAACAGAATGCAGATGTCCTGTCCAGGCGACATCTCAATCCAGGGCCCTGTGTGCGGTCGGCAGACGACCCATCAACTACTGATAACACAAGTTCGTCATCCTGACACAGCCAATGTTTTATCTGCCCAGAAGCTCTGGTATCCCTCAACAAATGACCATCAGAATTTTCGCCATTCCACCACCCAAAACAACATCGTTTTTGCGGGTGGCATTCTTTCCTTCTCTTATCATCTAAGTTGTTAAGTCTTGTCTCTCTGTTACTTTCTCTTCTTTCTCTCTTTCCTTCTTTTGTCCTCGCAGATAATTTGGCATATCTCAGCATCACACTTCCGCGAGAAAGTAAAGTGGTTATCTTGAATCGCACTTGAAAATAACAAAACAAAAAAATCTTTTTTTTTCACCGATGCTCTGTTTGGGAAAATAACAAAACAAAAAGAATATCGCTCAGTATGTCTTTCGTTATATCTATCGGTGTAAGTAATCGCTCAGTATGTCTTTCGTTATATCTATCGGTGTAAGTAATCGCTCACTATGTCTTTCGTTATATCTATCGGTTTAAGTATCCCCGTAATTAATTCTGTGGTTAATTAATTGATTAATTAACCTGCCGTTCCTAAATAGTGTTACAGAGGGAATCAGTGAAAACGTGGCATAATGATTAAGATTTATAACGCATAGGTATTATTATTTATGAGTCTATCTATCTGGATCAATCTTTTTATCTATCTATCTGGACAGATAGATAGATAGATAGAAAGAATGAATGAATTAACTAGATAGAAAGAATGATCTATCTAGTTCAGTTCAGATCTATCTATTTTGCTATCTGAGTCTCTTCAGATCTATCTATTTTGCTATCTGAGTCTCTTCAGATCTATCTATTTTGCTATCTTAGTCTCTTCAGATCTATCTATCTATCTAATGGAGGTACGGTGGAGGATTGAGGAATCAGAGAGCCGAGCTGGAATTCTATTCGAACCCATTACACTCACTCACGTGCTAATACCCTTGGGAAGGTATGACTCCTCTTCTCTCTTCTGTGGGTAAATAGCAGCAAATGTTCTAGGATTCAAAACCCGCGGGAGGTTTAGGGGCCTTGTGGCACACGGTGCACCAGGGTAAATGTGGGTAAATAGCAGGACAGACTGGGTTCTGCCTTGGATGGCAATTGGTCTAAGAGAAGGACAACTCTGATTTCAAAACCTGCGGTGGGTCTTTTGGGTGAATCAGATTTCTGTATTCAGCTCTTCAAAAAGTGTGATTGGTTCTGCACAAAGGCTTCACCACTATCTGTCTATATTTCTGAGATGAGGTATTATGTACACTATTTACATTATTCGGACTATTGTCCTCATCTTTGTCGCCATATTTATTACAAAGTTTCGGCCTTTCAGTATCTGTCTATATTTCTGAGATGAGGTATTATGTACACTATGTACATTATTCGGACTATTGTCCTCATCTTTGTCGCCATATTTATTACAGCATTTCGGCTGTTGTACGCTACGGTCTTCTTCAGGTGGTTAGAATGTCGAACTGAACCCTTTATTTCGCTCACTGAGGTTAAACTGTTTTAGTTCCACGTGCCATGTTTAATGGATGTCAGTTATCAGTTATCTCCTGTTAATTCTCCTCTCAAGGACACATGGTACAGTGGATAAAGGCGTTAGTTAGATCCAGTGACAGAAACCAAAGAGTTTGAGTTCAATACCCGGTTAAGGCAGTGGAGAACTTGGAGAGGGGAATTAACAGGAGATAACTGATAACTGACATCCATTAAACATGGCACGTGGAAGTAGAACAGTCTACCACAGTGAGCGAAATAAAGGGTTCAGTTCGACATTCCAACAACCTGAAGAAGGCCGGAGTGTACAACGGCCGAAACGTTGTGATAAATATGGCGACAAAGATGAGGACAATAGTCCGAATAATGCAAATAGTGTACATAATACCTGATCTCAGAAATGTAGACAAATACTGAGTTTTATTTCAGTTTGATAAGAATCTTTGAAAGTAGTTGTAATTCTTTTAATAAAGATTTTTCTTAATGAATATATAGTTTAAGATTTGTTGATTAAAAAAAAGAGATGATTATTTAAAATATTTTCTTAGGAGTTCACATACTTTTGCAAAACACAGGTACATCGCGATAAAAAGCTAACATTACGTAATTCATACATAAATAGAGTACATGCAGAAATTCCCAGTCATGATTGTAGAATCCCCCCCCCCACAATATCATCTTTGCCAGGGGAATTTTAACGCCCACTAGGTGGCGATGTATAAAGAACAACAATAGGAAAGGATATAAATGTTTTTTCTCTTTCTTTTCTTCCACACCTCAACAGTAGAATGCTTTTGGGATAAAACACGCCTCATTTCCCCACTAGAATTATTAGTTTTATTGAGGATGAGGACAATAGTCCGAATAATGTAAATAATGTAAATAATGTACATAATACCTCATCTCAGAAATATAGACAGATACTGAAGGGCCGAAACGCTGTAATAAATATGGCGACAAAGATGAGGACAATAGTCTGAATAATGTAAATAGTGTACATAATACCTCATCTCAGAAATATAGACAGATACTGAAGGGCCGAAACGCTGTAATAAATATGGCGACAAAGATGAGGACAATAGTCTGAATAATGTAAATAGTGTACATAATACCTCATCTCAGAAATATAGACAGATACTGAAGGGCCGAAACGTTGTAATAAATATGGCGACAAAGATGAGGACAATAGTCCGAATAATGTGCATAATACCTCATATCAGAAATATAGACAGATACTGAAAGGCCGAAACGTTGTAATAAATATGGCCACAAAGATGAGGACAATAGTCCGAATAATGTAAATAATGTACATAATACCTCATCTCAGAAATATAGACAGATACTGAAAGGCCGAAACGTTGTAAGAAATATGGCGACAAAGATGAGGAAAATAGTCTGAATAATGTAAATAGTGTACATAATACCTCATCTCAGAAATATAGACAGATACTGAAGGGCCGAAACGCTGTAATAAATATGGCGACAAAGATGAGGACAATAGTCTGAATAATGTAAATAGTGTACATAATACCTCATCTCAGAAATATAGACAGATACTGAAGGGCCGAAACGTTGTAATAAATATGGCGACAAATATGAGGACAATAGTCCGAATAATGTGCATAATACCTCATCTCAGAAATATAGACAGATACTGAAAGGCCGAAACGTTGTAATAAAAATGGCCACAAAGATGAGGACAATAGTCCGAATAATGTAAATAATGTACATAATACCTCATCTCAGAAATATAGACAGATACTGAAATGCCGAAACGTTGTATGAAATATGGCAACAAAGATGAGGACAATAGTCCGAATAATGTAAATAATGTGCATAATACCTCATCTCAGAAATATAGACAGATACTGAAAGGCCGAAACGTTGTAATAAATATGGCAACAAAGATGAGGACAATAGTCTGAAAAATGTAAATAGTGTACATAATACCTCATCTCAGAAATATAGACAGATAATGAAGGGCCGAAACGCTGTAATAAATATGGCGACAAAGATGAGGACAATAGTCTGAATAATGTAAATAGTGTACATAATACCTCATCTCAGAAATATAGACAGATACTGAAGGGCCGAAACGTTGTAATAAATATGGCGACAAAGATGAGGACAATAGTCCGAATAATGTGCATAATACCTCATCTCAGAAATATAGACAGATACTGAAAGGCCGAAACGTTGTAATAAATATGGCCACAAAGATGAGGACAATAGTCCGAATAATGTAAATAATGTACATAATACCTCATCTCAGAAATATAGACAGATACTGAAAGGCCGAAACGTTGTAAGAAATATGGCGACAAAGATGAGGACAATAGTCTGAATAATGTAAATAGTGTACATAATACCTCATCTCAGAAATATAGACAGATACTGAAGGGCCGAAACGTTGTAATAAATATGGCGACAAAGATGAGGACAATAGTCCGAATAATGTGCATAATACCTCATCTCAGAAATATAGACAGATACTGAAAGGCCGAAACGTTGTAATAAAAATGGCCACAAAGATGAGGACAATAGTCCGAATAATGTAAATAATGTACATAATACCTCATCTCAGAAATATAGACAGATACTGAAAGGCCGAAACGTTGTATGAAATATGGCAACAAAGATGAGGACAATAGTCCGAATAATGTAAATAATGTGCATAATACCTCATCTCAGAAATATAGACAGATACTGAAAGGCCGAAACGTTGTAATAAATATGGCAACAAAGATGAGGACAATAGTCTGAAAAATGTAAATAGTGTACATAATACCTCATCTCAGAAATATAGACAGATACTGAAGGGCCGAAACGCTGTAATAAATATGGCGACAAAGATGAGGACAATAGTCTGAATAATGTAAATAGTGTACATAATACCTCATCTCAGAAATATAGACAGATACTGAAGGGCCGAAACGCTGTAATAAATATGGCGACAAAGATGAGGACAATAGTCCGAATAATGTAAATAGTGTACATAATACCTCATCTCAGAAATATAGACAGATACTGAAGGGCCGAAACGTTGTAATAAATATTGCGACAAAGATGAGGACAATAGTCTGAATAATGTAAATAGTGTACATAATACCTCATCTCAGAAATATAGACAGATACTGAAAGGCCGAAACGTTGTAATAAATATGGCGACAAAGATGAGGACAATAGTCCGAATAATGTGCATAATACCTCATCTCAGAAATATAGACAGATACTGAAAGGCCGAAACCTTGTAATAAATATGGCCACAAAGATGAGGACAATAGTCCGAATAATGTACATAATACCTCATCTCAGAAATATAGACAGATACTGAAAGGCCGAAACGTTGTAAGAAATATGGCAACAAAGATGAGGACAATAGTCCGAATAATGTAAGTAATGTGCATAATACCTCATCTCAGAAATATAGACAGATACTGAAAGGTCGAAACGTTGTAATAAATATGGCGACAAAGATGAGGACAATAGTCTGAATAATGTAAATAGTGTACATAATACCTCATCTCAGAAATATAGACAGATACTGAAGGGCCGAAACGCTGTAATAAATATGGCGTCAAAGATGAGGACAATAGTCTGAATAATGTAAATAGTGTACATAATACCTCATCTCAGAAATATAGACAGATACTGAAAGGCCGAAACGTTGTAATAAATATGGCCACAAAGATGAGGACAATAGTCCGAATAATGTAAATAATGTACATAATACCTCATCTCAGAAATATAGACAGATACTGAAGGGCCGAAACGCTGTAATAAATATGGCGACAAAGATGAGGACAATAGTCTGAATAATGTAAATAGTGTACATAATACCTCATCTCAGAAATATAGACAGATACTGAAGGGCCGAAACGCTGTAATAAATATGGCGACAAAGATGAGGACAATAGTCCGAATAATGTAAATAATGTACATAATACCTCATCTCAGAAATATAGACAGATACTGAAGGGCCGAAACGTTGTAATAAATATTGCGACAAAGATGAGGACAATAGTCTGAATAATGTAAATAGTGTACATAATACCTCATCTCAGAAATATAGACAGATACTGAAGGGCCGAAACGTTGTAATAAATATGGCGACAAAGATGAGGACAATAGTCCGAATAATGTGCATAATACCTCATCTCAGAAATATAGACAGATACTGAAAGGCCGAAACGTTGTAATAAATATGGCGACAAAGATGAGGACAATAGTCCGAATAATGTGCATAATACCTCATCTCAGAAATATAGACAGATACTGAAAGGCCGAAACCTTGTAATAAATATGGCCACAAAGATGAGGACAATAGTCCGAATAATGTACATAATACCTCATCTCAGAAATATAGACAGATACTGAAAGGCCGAAACGTTGTAAGAAATATGGCAACAAAGATGAGGACAATAGTCCGAATAATGTAAATAATGTGCATAATACCTCATCTCAGAAATATAGACAGATACTGAAAGGCCGAAACGTTGTAATAAATATGGCGACAAAGATGAGGACAATAGTCTGAATAATGTAAATAGTGTACATAATACCTCATGTCAGAAATATAGACAGATACTGAAGGGCCGAAACGCTGTAATAAATATGGCGACAAAGATGAGGACAATAGTCTGAATAATGTAAATAGTGTACATAATACCTCATCTCAGAAATATAGACAGATACTGAAAGGCCGAAACGTTGTAATAAATATGGCCACAAAGATGAGGACAATAGTCCGAATAATGTAAATAATGTACATAATACCTCATCTCAGAAATATAGACAGATACTGAAGGGCCGAAACGCTGTAATAAATATGGCGACAAAGATGAGGACAATAGTCTGAATAATGTAAATAGTGTACATAATACCTCATCTCAGAAATATAGACAGATACTGAAGGGCCGAAACGCTGTAATAAATATGGCGACAAAGATGAGGACAATAGTCCGAATAATGTAAATAATGTACATAATACCTCATCTCAGAAATATAGACAGATACTGAAGGGCCGAAACGTTGTAATAAATATTGTTACAAAGATGAGGACAAAGGTCTGAATAATGTAAATAGTGTACATAATACCTCATCTCAGAAATATAGACAGATACTGAAGGGCCGAAACGTTGTAATAAATATGGCGACAAAGATGAGGACAATAGTCCGAATAATGTGCATAATACCTCATCTCAGAAATATAGACAGATACTGAAAGGCCGAAACCTTGTAATAAATATGGCCACAAAGATGAGGACAATAGTCCGAATAATGTACATAATACCTCATCTCAGAAATATAGACAGATACTGAAAGGCCGAAACGTTGTAAGAAATATGGCAACAAAGATGAGGACAATAGTCCGAATAATGTAAATAATGTGCATAATACCTCATCTCAGAAATATAGACAGATACTGAAAGGCCGAAACGTTGTAATAAATATGGCGACAAAGATGAGGACAATAGTCTGAATAATGTAAATAGTGTACATAATACCTCATCTCAGAAATATAGACAGATACTGAAGGGCCGAAACGTTGTAATAAATATGGCGACAAAGATGAGGACAATAGTCCGAATAATGTGCATAATACCTCATCTCAGAAATATAGACAGATACTGAAAGGCCGAAACGTTGTAATAAATATGGCCACAAAGATGAGGACAATAGTCCGAATAATGTAAATAATGTACATAATACCTCATCTCAGAAATATAGACAGATACTGAAAGGCCGAAACGTTGTAAGAAATATGGCGACAAAGATGAGGACAATAGTCTGAATAATGTAAATAGTGTACATAATACCTCATCTCAGAAATATAGACAGATACTGAAGGGCCGAAACGCTGTAATAAATATGGCGACAAAGATGAGGACAATAGTCTGAATAATGTAAATAGTGTACATAATACCTCATCTCAGAAATATAGACAGATACTGAAGGGCCGAAACGTTGTAATAAATATGGCGACAAAGATGAGGACAATAGTCCGAATAATGTGCATAATACCTCATCTCAGAAATATAGACAGATACTGAAAGGCCGAAACGTTGTAATAAAAATGGCCACAAAGATGAGGACAATAGTCCGAATAATGTAAATAATGTACATAATACCTCATCTCAGAAATATAGACAGATACTGAAAGGCCGAAACGTTGTATGAAATATGGCAACAAAGATGAGGACAATAGTCCGAATAATGTAAATAATGTGCATAATACCTCATCTCAGAAATATAGACAGATACTGAAAGGCCGAAACGTTGTAATAAATATGGCAACAAAGATGAGGACAATAGTCTGAAAAATGTAAATAGTGTACATAATACCTCATCTCAGAAATATAGACAGATACTGAAGGGCCGAAACGCTGTAATAAATATGGCGACAAAGATGAGGACAATAGTCTGAATAATGTAAATAGTGTACATAATACCTCATCTCAGAAATATAGACAGATACTGAAGGGCCGAAACGTTGTAATAAATATGGCGACAAAGATGAGGACAATAGTCCGAATAATGTGCATAATACCTCATCTCAGAAATATAGACAGATACTGAAAGGCCGAAACGTTGTAATAAAAATGGCCACAAAGATGAGGACAATAGTCCGAATAATGTAAATAATGTACATAATACCTCATCTCAGAAATATAGACAGATACTGAAAGGCCGAAACGTTGTAAGAAATATGGCAACAAAGATGAGGACAATAGTCCGAATAATGTAAGTAATGTGCATAATACCTCATCTCAGAAATATAGACAGATACTGAAAGGCCGAAACGTTGTAATAAATATGGCGACAAAGATGAGGACAATAGTCTGAATAATGTAAATAGTGTACATAATACCTCATCTCAGAAATATAGACAGATACTGAAGGGCCGAAACGCTGTAATAAATATGGCGTCAAAGATGAGGACAATAGTCTGAATAATGTAAATAGTGTACATAATACCTCATCTCAGAAATATAGACAGATACTGAAAGGCCGAAACGTTGTAATAAATATGGCCACAAAGATGAGGACAATAGTCCGAATAATGTAAATAATGTACATAATACCTCATCTCAGAAATATAGACAGATACTGAAGGGCCGAAACGCTGTAATAAATATGGCGACAAAGATGAGGACAATAGTCTGAATAATGTAAATAGTGTACATAATACCTCATCTCAGAAATATAGACAGATACTGAAGGGCCGAAACGCTGTAATAAATATGGCGACAAAGATGAGGACAATAGTCCGAATAATGTAAATAATGTACATAATACCTCATCTCAGAAATATAGACAGATACTGAAGGGCCGAAACGTTGTAATAAATATTGCGACAAAGATGAGGACAATGGTCTGAATAATGTAAATAGTGTACATAATACCTCATCTCAGAAATATAGACAGATACTGAAGGGCCGAAACGTTGTAATAAATATGGCGACAAAGATGAGGACAATAGTCCGAATAATGTGCATAATACCTCATCTCAGAAATATAGACAGATACTGAAAGGCCGAAACCTTGTAATAAATATGGCCACAAAGATGAGGACAATAGTCCGAATAATGTACATAATACCTCATCTCAGAAATATAGACAGATACTGAAAGGCCGAAACGTTGTAATAAATATGGCGACAAAGATGAGGACAATAGTCCGAATAATGTAAATAATGTGCATAATACCTCATCTCAGAAATATAGACAGATACTGAAAGGCCGAAACGTTGTAATAAATATGGCGACAAAGATGAGGACAATAGTCTGAATAATGTAAATAGTGTACATAATACCTCATCTCAGAAATATAGACAGATACTGAAGGGCCGAAAAGCTGTAATAAATATGGCGACAAAGATGAGGACAATAGTCTGAATAATGTAAATAGTGTACATAATACATCATCTCAGAAATATAGACAGATACTGAAAGGCCGAAACGTTGTAATAAATATGGCCACAAAGATGAGGACAATAGTCCGAATAATGTGCATAATACCTCATCTCAGAAATATAGACAGATACTGAAAGGCCGAAACGTTGTAATAAATATGGCCACAAAGATGAGGACAATAGTCCGAATAATGTAAATAATGTACATAATACCTCATCTCAGAAATATAGACAGATACTGAAAGGCCGAAACGTTGTAAGAAATATGGCGACAAAGATGAGGACAATAGTCTGAATAATGTAAATAGTGTACATAATACCTCATCTCAGAAATATAGACAGATACTGAAGGGCCGAAACGCCGTAATAAATATGGCGACAAAGATGAGGACAATAGTCTGAATAATGTAAATAGTGTACATAATACCTCATCTCAGAAATATAGACAGATACTGAAGGGCCGAAACGTTGTAATAAATATGGCGACAAAGATGAGGACAATAGTCCGAATAATGTGCATAATACCTCATCTCAGAAATATAGACAGATACTGAAAGGCCGAAACGTTGTAATAAATATGGCGACAAAGATGAGGACAATAGTCCGAATAATGTGCATAATACCTCATCTCAGAAATATAGACAGATACTGAAAGGCCGAAACCTTGTAATAAATATGGCCACAAAGATGAGGACAATAGTCCGAATAATGTACATAATACCTCATCTCAGAAATATAGACAGATACTGAAAGGCCGAAACGTTGTAAGAAATATGGCAACAAAGATGAGGACAATAGTCCGAATAATGTAAATAATGTGCATAATACCTCATCTCAGAAATATAGACAGATACTGAAAGGCCGAAACGTTGTAATAAATATGGCGACAAAGATGAGGACAATAGTCTGAATAATGTAAATAGTGTACATAATACCTCATCTCAGAAATATAGACAGATACTGAAGGGCCGAAACGCTGTAATAAATATGGCGACAAAGATGAGGACAATAGTCTGAATAATGTAAATAGTGTACATAATACCTCATCTCAGAAATATAGACAGATACTGAAAGGCCGAAACATTGTAATAAATATGGCCACAAAGATGAGGACAATAGTCCGAATAATGTAAATAATGTACATAATACCTCATCTCAGAAATATAGACAGATACTGAAGGGCCGAAACGCTGTAATAAATATGGCGACAAAGATGAGGACAATAGTCTGAATAATGTAAATAGTGTACATAATACCTCATCTCAGAAATATAGACAGATACTGAAGGGCCGAAACGCTGTAATAAATATGGCGACAAAGATGAGGACAATAGTCCGAATAATGTAAATAATGTACATAATACCTCATCTCAGAAATATAGACAGATACTGAAGGGCCGAAACGTTGTAATAAATATTGCGACAAAGATGAGGACAATGGTCTGAATAATGTAAATAGTGTACATAATACCTCATCTCAGAAATATAGACAGATACTGAAGGGCCGAAACGTTGTAATAAATATGGCGACAAAGATGAGGACAATAGTCCGAATAATGTGCATAATACCTCATCTCAGAAATATAGACAGATACTGAAAGGCCGAAACCTTGTAATAAATATGGCCACAAAGATGAGGACAATAGTCCGAATAATGTACATAATACCTCATCTCAGAAATATAGACAGATACTGAAAGGCCGAAACGTTGTAAGAAATATGGCAACAAAGATGAGGACAATAGTCCGAATAATGTAAATAATGTGCATAATACCTCATCTCAGAAATATAGACAGATACTGAAAGGCCGAAACGTTGTAATAAATATGGCCACAAAGATGAGGACAATAGTCCGAATAATGTAAATAATGTACATAATACCTCATCTCAGAAATATAGACAGATACTGAAAGGCCGAAACGTTGTAAGAAATATGGCGACAAAGATGAGGACAATAGTCTGAATAATGTAAATAGTGTACATAATACCTCATCTCAGAAATATAGACAGATACTGAAGGGCCGAAACGCTGTAATAAATATGGCGACAAAGATGAGGACAATAGTCTGAATAATGTAAATAGTGCACATAATACCTCATCTCAGAAATATAGACAGATACTGAAGGGCCGAAACGTTGTAATAAATATGGCGACAAAGATGAGGACAATAGTCCGAATAATGTGCATAATACCTCATCTCAGAAATATAGACAGATACTGAAAGGCCGAAACGTTGTAATAAATATGGCGACAAAGATGAGGACAATAGTCCGAATAATGTGCATAATACCTCATCTCAGAAATATAGACAGATACTGAAAGGCCGAAACCTTGTAATAAATATGGCCACAAAGATGAGAACAATAGTCCGAATAATGTACATAATACCTCATCTCAGAAATATAGACAGATACTGAAAGGCCGAAACGTTGTAAGAAATATGGCAACAAAGATGAGGACAATAGTCCGAATAATGTAAATAATGTGCATAATACCTCATCTCAGAAATATAGACAGATACTGAAAGGCCGAAACGTTGTAATAAATATGGCGACAAAGATGAGGACAATAGTCCGAATAATGTGCATAATACCTCATCTCAGAAATATAGACAGATACTGAAAGGCCGAAACGTTGTAATAAATATGGCCACAAAGATTAGGACAATAGTCCGAATAATGTAAATAATGTACATAATACCTCATCTCAGAAATATAGACAGATACTGAAAGGCCGAAACGTTGTAAGAAATATGGCGACAAAGATGAGGACAATAGTCTGAATAATGTAAATAGTGTACATAATACCTCATCTCAGAAATATAGACAGATACTGAAGGGCCGAAACGCTGTAATAAATATGGCGACAAAGATGAGGACAATAGTCTGAATAATGTAAATAGTGTACATAATACCTCATCTCAGAAATATAGACAGATACTGAAGGGCCGAAACGTTGTAATAAATATGGCGACAAAGATGAGCACAATAGTCCGAATAATGTGCATAATACCTCATCTCAGAAATATAGACAGATACTGAAAGGCCGAAACGTTGTAATAAATATGGCGACAAAGATGAGGACAATAGTCCGAATAATGTGCATAATACCTCATCTCAGAAATATAGACAGATACTGAAAGGCCGAAACCTTGTAATAAATATGGCCACAAAGATGAGGACAATAGTCCGAATAATGTACATAATACCTCATCTCAGAAATATAGACAGATACTGAAAGGCCGAAACGTTGTAAGAAATATGGCAACAAAGATGAGGACAATAGTCCGAATAATGTAAATAATGTGCATAATACCTCATCTCAGAAATATAGACAGATACTGAAAGGCCGAAACGTTGTAATAAATATGGCGACAAAGATGAGGACAATAGTCTGAATAATGTAAATAGTGTACATAATACCTCATCTCAGAAATATAGACAGATACTGAAGGGCCGAAACGCTGTAATAAATATGGCGACAAAGATGAGGACAATAGTCTGAATAATGTAAATAGTGTACATAATACCTCATCTCAGAAATATAGACAGATACTGAAAGGCCGAAACGTTGTAATAAATATGGCCACAAAGATGAGGACAATAGTCCGAATAATGTAAATAATGTACATAATACCTCATCTCAGAAATATAGACAGATACTGAAGGGCCGAAACGTTGTAATAAATATGGCGACAAAGATGAGGACAATAGTCCGAATAATGTAAATAATGTACATAATACCTCATCTCAGAAATATAGACAGATACTGAAGGGCCGAAACGTTGTAATAAATATGGCGACAAAAATGAGGACAATAGTCCGAATAATATAAATAATGTACATAATACCTCATCTCAGAAATATAGACAGATACTGAAAGGCCGAAACGTTGTAATAAATATGGCAACAAAGATGAGGACAATAGCCCGAATAATGTAAATAGTGTACATAATACCACATCTCAGAAATATAGACAGATACTGAAAGGCCGAAACGTTGTAATAAATATGGCAACAAAGATGAGGACAATAGTACGAATAATGTAAATAGTGTACATAATACCTCATCTCAGAAATATAGACAGATACTGAAGGGCCGAAACGTTGTAATAAATATGGCGACAAAGATGAGGACAATAGTCCGAATAATGTAAATAATGTACATAATACCTTATCTCAGAAATATAGACAGATACTGAAGGGCCGAAACGTTGTAATAAATATGGCGACAAAGATGAGGACAATAGTCCGAATAATGTAAATAATGTACATAATACCTCATCTCAGAAATATAGACAGATACTGAAAGGCCGAAACGTTGTAATAAATATGGCAACAAAGATGAGGACAATAGCCCGAATAATGTAAATAGTGTACATAATACCTCATCTCAGAAATATAGACAGATACTGAAAGGCCGAAACGTTGTAATAAATATGGCAACAAAGATGAGGACAATAGCCCGAATAATGTAAATAGTGTACATAATACCTCATCTCAGAAATATAGACAGATACTGAAGGGCCGAAACGTTGTAATAAATATGGCGACAAAGATGAGGACAATAGTCCGAATAATGTAAATAATGTACATAATACCTCATCTCAGAAATATAGACAGATACTGAAAGGCCGAAACGTTGTAATAAATATGGCAACAAAGATGAGGACAATAGCCCGAATAATGTAAATAGTGTACATAATACCTCATCTCAGAAATATAGACAGATACTGAAGGGCCGAAACGTTGTAATAAATATGGCGACAAAGATGAGGACAATAGTCCGAATAATGTAAATAATGTACATAATACCTCATCTCAGAAATATAGACAGATACTGAAAGGCCGAAACGTTGTAATAAATATGGCAACAAAGATGAGGACAATAGCCCGAATAATGTAAATAGTGTACATAATACCTCATCTCAGAAATATAGACAGATAGTGGTAGTTTTGCTTCTGTTTTCTTCCACAACATTATGACTGGCATCAAAATATTATTTCACAAACCATTCCATTAACATGATCACCTCCTTATGTGATTGTGATTCGCTGTTGAACTTCCGTCTTTATTATTCTTAAACAAGAAGAGTAACCATTTGTGAATTTGTTTGTTATATCCAATCCTGATTTTCACAAAATGATATTTTGGTAATCATAGAGTTAATGGTAAAGGTCAGATTAGCCGTTTCCAATTTTTTTGAGCAACAAATTATTGACAGGCAGAACAATTATATAAAATCAATTGTTAAGTTTGCTACTAGGATATTTGGTTCATTGTGTTTTCGCCAGTATCTGTCTTGTGCTTTTATAAGTCAATCATTCATCTGATCTGCGCATCGTATATTGCTGGCATATCCGGTCTGGTGCTTCTGAAATATATCTTGAGATTATTGTTAAAATCCCCCTGGCAAACATGGTATTGTGGGGGGGGGATTCTACACATTTATTCATAAAGAGTATGCATACACTGGCGATAAAAAATGAGTAGAATTTAAAGACAAAGATTTTTTTTAAATATTGTAAATCATATATGCTGGGAATTTCTGCATCAACTCTATCTATGTATTAATTACGTAATGTTAGCTTTTTAACGTGATGTAAGGTGTTGTGCAAAGGTAGGTTAATTCCTAAGAAAATACTTAAAATAATTATCGCTTTTTTTGTTTACAGATAATGAACATATAGTTTAATTAAGGTTTGTTGATTAAGAATAACCTTTATTAAAAGAATTACAAGCCCTTTCAAAGATTCTTAACAAGCTGGAATAAAACTATTAATTAAAAATTAAAATGTGCAAATATAAGTGTACCTTTCTATTTACCATTCTGTATTTTTGTTTTACATGTTTGCCAGTGGAAATCAGATTTTTGTGCACATGTAACACTCAAAATGACACGTGTTCATATTTTCGTGGGGTAAACTGTGTATATTGCAATCAAACAGTCTAACTCATTGTGTATGCAAAAGTGTGTAGTTAGAGATATATATGCAAATATCAAAAGAACTTCCCGAAGCTTTAAAAAATCGCGTGGTTGAAACCCTTAATGATGGAAAAGCTATTAAAACAATTTGGAGTGCACATCTCCACTGTGTAAGAATTCATTTATAAATGGAAGGACATTGGTATGGCGTCATCATCCTCAAGAAGTGGTTGTCCGAGAAAAATGACAGCAAGTGCAAGTAGACATTTAGTTCGGCAAGCCCAGGCAAATCCTGTATGACCTTTGTGGTTCTCCATTGCTCATTGGCTAATGTCGGAATCAATATGCATATATCTACAGTGCGACGAAATCTGAACAATGCTGATCTTCATGTTAGAATGCCTAGAAAAAGTCATTGCTTACAAAATAGCACAAGCATGCTCACCACAACTATGCCAAAGCTCATATTAATAAGCTAGAAACATTTTGACAAAAGGTTTTATAGTCAGATGAAACCAAACTAGTGCTTTTGGGGAGGAACAATAGGTGAATTACAACCACTTTCAAAGATTCTTATCAAGCTGGAATAAAACTATTAATTAAAAAAACATCTGAATTAGCCCCCCCTTCCTCACCACCAGGTTTAACATCTGATTTAGTTCCTCCCCGCTACCACCTGACTCACCACAACGTTTAATATCTGATTGATGTCCCCTTTCTTATCTCACAACCACGTTCAACATCGAATTTATTCCCTGTTGTAACCAATTGATCAAGCAATAACAAAACAAGAGGTTGCAGATAAATAGTGTATTGAACAGTAAATACAACCGAAGTGTGTTACACGACTTGAGAGTGTGTATCGATTGGTCAGCTTTCAGTCTATCACTGTTAATATCTAACAGCCCACCACAAGAGATATGTGGCACAAGGCCGAGTTTAACGTGGGTCATCCGAGCCTGTAGGCTCGGCTAAAAAATCCCCGTAGAACCCGCATAAATGGGTTCGGGTCTGTCTACCTCCCCGGACGAAACTCTGTCCTTCGGCACAGCCTCGTTTGGGTTCCTCTCTGCCAAATGCAGAGAGTTTGACAGGAGCTGCGAACCGTCGCAGCCTCGGTAGAACAGTTTATTACTGTTCCCCTGAGGCTTTACTTTCCTACTAACTTTATAGTAAGTGGAAGAGTCCACAATAGCCTAATTAGAGGGAAGACAACACAACAGGTTTTATTGTCAGATGAGACCAAATTAGAGCTTTTGGGGAGGAAAAATAGGTGGTATATCTGGCGAGCTCCTAATACGGATTTTGAAGAGAATAATTTGCTACCAACCCTTAAACATGGCGGTGACAGTATTATTATTTGGGGGTGCTTTGCTGCAGCTAGAACAGGCAAAATAGTACACATTCACGACACAATAGTCTCTGCAACATACCAAGCAATTTTGAATGAAAGTGTCTTGAGTTCAAAAGTTGGGTTTAGGTCAGAGCTGGAACTTCCAACAGGACAATGATCTGAAGCATCAAAGCAAATCCACAAAAGAATGGGTTTGTAAAAAGAAATTTTAAGTCTTGAAATGGCCAATCAAAGTCCTGATCTAAAATCACCTGAAAGTCTGTGATTCAAGTGAAAGAAAGCAGTACACGCAAGAAACCCAGGTAATATCGAACAATTGTGGGAGTTTTTCCAAGAAGAATGGTAAACAAAATCAGCACTCACTACTGGCAGAAATTTCGTAAAAATGTAGAAAAAGACTGGTTGACATTGTAAGCTCAAAAGGAGGAGTCAGCAAATATTAAGTGTAAGGGCTTTACTTACTTTTGCACATCTTAATTTTTAATTAATATTTTTATTCCAGCTCGAGAAAAAAGTTTGAGAGTGGTTGTAATTAAATTAAAGGTATTTCTTAATGAATATAAAGTTTAATTAATGTTTCTTGATCATCTGGAAAAAAAGTGACAATATTTTAAATATTATCTGATGAGTCCAGTTATATTTTGCACAGCACTGTATATCATTAATTTAAAATGCTAGCCATTTATGTCACTGGTTCAAAAAGACGATCATTTATGGCATTGGCTCAAAATACTGACCGTTTATTCCATTGGCTCTAAATGCCGACCATTTATGTCATTGGTTCAAAAAGACGATCATTTATGGTAGTGATTCAAAATGCCAACCATTTATGGCATTGGCTCAAAATACTGACCGTTTATTCCATTGGCTCTAAATGCCGACCATTTATGTCATTGGTTCAAAAAGACGATCATTTATGGAATTGGTTCAAAATACTGACTAATTATTCCATGTAAAACAAAAATGCAGAGTGAAAATGTAAGGTTCACTTACTTCTGTGCATCCTAATCTTTAATTAATATTTTTATTCCAGGTTGATAAAAGTTTTTGAAAGTGGTTGTAATTGATTTAATAAAGGTTTTTCTTAATGTATATATATAGTTTAATTAAGATTTGTTGATCATCTGGAATAAAAGAGACAATTTTAAAAAATATCTGATGGATTCACTTACTTTTGCACAGCACTGCCCGTACAAGCACGGCTTAAAGTCCCCATTTGATATTCAATGTGAGTTTCCGCATTTACAGACTTCTGTAACTTCTTTCTATCAATCAATGTAATACATACTTTAGAATGTTTTATTTAATCATGTATTGATTTCCATTTTGTACGAAGGATCGGGCATTCACTCTATGAATATGTTTCTAACGGAAATTGAACGTAAGAACATTAAGTAAAATCCATGCATTGTTTGATGCGAACGTGGAATAAATTAAGGACAAATCGATCATTAATTTGTTTCTGGATGCGTTCACTGTTATTCCATACCCGAGGGGATCGAGAGGATAGTAGACACGCCCTAATTGTTGTCGAGGAGGAGGTTCTATCTTTAATTAAACCTTTTTTTACTGCAAATGAAGATGAAATGATATTAGCCAAACATTAAGCTCAAAACCTCATTAAATCTAATTAAATTTAAAACGTTACATTTTCGGTTTACGTGTTTGTAAGAGGAGATTATTTATTGCATTTACACAATTCCTATGCTGTTTGAAAAAAGAAAAAGGCGGAATATCTAAGTGATTCTCTAATTGTCTTGTACTCCTAAAATACAGAAAATATTTTCTGCATTTTCTTGCTTATCTAAATATCTTATAGAGGGTGACCCCCAAAACGGGAAATTTTTAACAATCCAATAAAACCAAGAGTGATGGAAGAAAAATATTTAATTCATAGTAATTGAAACCTTAAAACATGCCATTTAAGAAACAATGATGGAATTTTCATTTTTTAAAATTACGTCCTGTAGATGGCGTCCTCCTGTACGAATGCATTCTTGAAATCTGCTGTTGAGATTCCTCATTGACTGCTGCAACATCTCAGCTGGGATACTGTGAATTTCATTCTCGTTACTAAAATGGCGAAATGTTTACTTGCTCAAGGTCACTGTCTCGCAGTGTTGCCACTTGCTCATGTCTGGCCATACGCACTTCAAAAATTCCCGTTTTTTTGGGTCACCCTGTATATGAAGCGAAACGTTTGCTGTGTATGTGTTTATTTGAAACCCTAAAAATCAATTTAATAGTTGGTTGTCTGGTAGTATCTGTGTTATGTATAAATAAGTGCAATTTTATCACATATAGGAGACACAGTGGATTAATGGATAGCGGCTCGGATTGAGGAATCGGAAAGCCGAGTTCGAATTCCAGTCGAATCCATTACATTCACTTACGTGCTAATATCCTTGTGAAAGGTATGAATCCTCTTCTTCTCCCCCCGCCATTTATTCAGGCAGAAGGACAACTCTGAATTCAAAACCTGCGGAGGGGCGTTTGCACCAGGTATCTGTATTCTTCACAAAACTTAGCGACTCGTTCGGGAGCCTTGTGCATGCACACGGTGCACCAGGTATCTGTATTCGGCTCTTCAAAATCTTCACCACTACAATTAAATTATATGTGCAGGTTGTCTGGCTGTAGGTTCCTAGAAACTGAGTGGTCTGACCCTCATACGTCGTAAAAGGGTCCCCGGTAGGCACGTCGATCAACGACGGGAGAGTCCACTATCATTTATATCGACCAACATCGATCTTATAAATTGTCCTACTTAGCGATCCTAATATCTTGCTTGATCAGATTTAAAATCAATATGCATTTCCAATCTGGTATTTTAATTATTTATAAAGGAATCCTTATTTCAAAATTTCGAAAACTGATACATTGATAAGTTCAGTATAGCGTATCAAAGGAAAAGGGCGGCGTTTTATCATTTGTTCAATTTCTCATTGGTGTTCGTCAGTGTGTGTTAGTCTTGATAAAATTTCCAAATTACGTTTAAGACAAAGTTTAAGGAAAAACTAATCAACTTCGGAAAATTAATCTAATTTCCTTTTTGATATTCGGCTTCATATTTTTATAGTCTTTTTTATTTTTCAAGTCGGCATCTACGCTGACGACACCACAATTTACTCCTGCCTCAAACACAAATCTAGTGATGCTGACAAAGTTAACCTGGCAGTTCGACTCGAAAAGGACCTCCAATCGGTTGTGAACTGGGGCAAGAAATGGTTGGTTAACTTTAACGCCTCTAAAACAAAACTGCTCTCTATATAACCACCACAGGGATCCATCCCTGCATCCCATTAGAATGTCTGAAGACCAACTTCTCGAGAGCTCCTCTCTGCGGCTGCTTGGTCTCACGCTTGCCGATGATCTGAGATGGAACAAATACATCGAGTCAATTGCTTCATCCACCGCAAGGAAAGTTGGCTCCCTGTGCCGAGCCAGGAAATTTTTCTCCCCGGAATCGATCCTCCAAATCTATAAAACAACCATTCGCCCTTGCGTGGAGTATTGCTGCCATATATGGTCTGGAGCCCCTGCTGTTTGCCTCAGGGTTCTTGATAAGATCCAGAGACGGATATGCAATGTAATTGGCCCTGATCTGTCATCTCGTCTGCAGTCACTCTCTCACAGACGCGCCGTTGCCTCGCTATGTCTTTTTTACAAATAATTTCACGGTAATTGCTCCGATGAGCTGCTTTCGCTGGTTCCCAGGCCTCATGAATTTAAGCATCCTACGCGGCTGGCATCCCGTTCCCACCCCTTCACCGTTGAAACTGTTAGATATAAACGTCTCTTCTACTCCAATAGCTTCATGTCTCGCACATCTCGCCTGTGGAACTCCCTTCCTTATTCCTGTTTCCCTGACAAATACAATCTCCAACTATTTAAGTGTAACGTCAATCAACATCTCCAGTTGCCTTGATCGATCCACTATCTTTCTCCACATCCTTTCACCTTTCATTCCTATCTGCTCTCGCTCCAAATCTTCTGTAACCCCCTTGCCTTGATCGATCCACTATCTTTCTCCACATCCTTTCACCTTTCATTCCTATCTGCTCTCGCTCCAAATCTTCTGTAACCCCCTTGCCTTGATCGATCCACTATCTTTCTCCACATCCTCTCCTTTACCACTCCTATCTGCTCTTCCTCCAAACCTTCTGTAACCCCTTGCGTGCTAGTGGCTTCCAGCCTTGCTCGGGGTGATAAGCTTAAAAAAAAAATTATCTAATGTATAAAGCAGCACAAACAGAAACACAGGAGCTCAAGAACCCCGAAAAGGTACTAAAGGGCAAACTTTCAGGACCTGATTGATTTTAACTGAATCAACCTCTTAAATGGTATTTGGAAGCTTAACAATAATGATATTAATAATACAGTAGAATCGATCATACCCGGAATCCCTTATATCCGGATATGATCTTGATGTGTATATTTGAACTATTTGAGTTAAATGTAACCGATTTGAAAATTCTGTTTTTCAGGAAAATTTACTTTGGATAATTGCTTATGCTTATTTCACCCTAATGGTTTGTATTTGGTGCAAAAGATGAGGAAAAGGACAACTGTGGAGTTATCGCAAAAAGTGGAAATTTTAAACAGACTAGACGCTGGTGAAAGTTCATTGTAATCTAATGGCTGAGTTCGACATAGGAAAGTCAACATTGTATGATATAAAATCTTCCAAAGAAACTATTTTCCAGCGTTCACACTGTCACAATGAACAAGGAAATAAAAAAAAAAACATGATTGTGATGAAACTCGAACTGAAATTGAAAAAGCTATTGAAAAGGTTGTCAGTTTTATGTAAAGAAAGCCAGCATCCAGCTATGACGATTGCAATAACGCAGGCAGATTTTAAAATTGTCTTTCATTTAAAAACTTTCAAGGACAAAAGCAAAACAAAATGCGGAAAAAGTTGAGAATGACATTAGAAGAGAAAGAATCATCATGCAGCAACAATTAAAAAAATCCTCGTTACATTATTTGATTTGCATACGTGGCAGACTTAATTTAATGAATTTTCATTAACATTACATAATTTATTTCTTTTTCCTTAAAATCAATTCCGTTATATTTTACTCACTATTAGCTTATTTTGTTTACTATAAAACAATGGAAATAAATGCTAAGCCTGATTTCAGTTCTTTTATTTTATTCTAAATATAACCCCTCATATCCGAACTTTGTAACCAATTCCTCATATCCGGAAGGCCTTCTTAGTCCGATTGTCAGGGATTCTATAATAATAGTAATAATAAACAAAAAGATTGATGCAATTCTTCAAATATTTTTCAACAGTCAAGAGAAGAGCGCGATTTAAGAAAAGTAAAGAAAAATCACAGAGTTTAACAAAGTTAAACAATATTTTGACACTATGTCTACCTGATTTATGCTATATTTAAAAGAAAAATCAAGTATAAAAGTACATAAATCTACCAAAAATTATAAGTCTTTGCATAAACGTTGCTTGTCAAACGGCTGTAGTGGTAATCAACGCGTCAAAACGAATGAAACGCCGCCAGCGTGAAGGCATGTGAAAAGGGCTTAGTACGACGGTGATCTTGTTCATTTTGGAATTTTCCGTTAGTTGATTAGTTATTAAGTGGAATTGCTGAAACAGCTTAGTATAAATCTTATGGAACTCTCCTGATCAATCGAATAATAATAATAATAATAATAATACGCAAAAAGTAAATAAAAGAAACTTTGAGCAATTTTACAAAAATGTATGAAGTCAGTGTTTTTGTGGATGGTTTTTATTATGAAATTGCTTTGTTATTGAAATAAACACACACACACACACACACATATATATATATATATATATATATATATATATATAAATATAAATTGCTTTGTTATTGAAATAAGCCTATATATAAATATATATATATATATAAATTACTTTGTTATTATAATAAACCTAAACAAACTTAGCATTTCGATCACAGCCTTATAATCAAGTGAATTAAACAATGTTAACATATTAATGGCATATTCTTTTTAAAAGTAGGAAATATATATTATATATTATAGGATTATATCTTCTATAAAATAAACGACTACGAAAATAATTAAATCTATTCAACTGCTTTAATTATGATTACAAATTCGCTAATACCGTTTTACGCCATACACAAAAATTCCTAAGAAAGGATGTGTAGCGAAGTACAGTAAAAAAAAAAAGGATTCAGTACATGAAACATAGTTGCCTTCCATCGGCAGGACCCATGCTAGCCTGTAGGGGAGGCAATTCGTCACGCCTCACATTTTACACCGATATGAAGTAGAATGATTATGTATTGAATCAATTGCTGGATCTTCTGCTATGGAAATTGGTTCACTGCCGTGCCAGATAATTTTTCTCATCAGAATCAATCTTGCACATTTATAAACCTATCATTAATCTGTGCATTGAATATGACTGCCATATCTGCTGTCCCTCCTATATATCTCGAGATTTTCGGCAAAATATAAAGAAAGGTCTGTAATGTTATCGATCCTAACCTGGCATCTCGACTTCAGTCACTTTCCCACCGCTGTGACGTGACTTCACTTGGATTTTCTATCAATATTTTCATGATAATTGTTCTAATGAATTCTCTTCGTTAGTATCTTGAATGCACAAATTTAAGCATGATACTAGCTTGGCACATTGTTTTATTGGTGAAATAGAATAGAAATTACGGTTGCATCTAGCTAACATTTATTTTTCTGTTAACCGTTCTTTTATTGTCCTTTCCCATCACTAATGTTTTCTCATTCTCTTTCACTCCTAGTAACTCCTTTCGACTGAGTAGCACTATAACCTTGCTTATATTGAAATGATTAAAATAAATCCTATTCAGTACTGACTTCTCGTAATTTATACCTCACTCTCGCTCCAAATCTTCTGTAACCCCCTTGCCTTGATCAATCCACTATCTTTCTCCACATCCTCTCCTTTACCACTCCTATCTGCTCTTCCTCCAAACCTTCTGTAACCCCTTGCGTGCTAGTGGCTTCCAGCCTTGCTTGGGGTGATAAGCTTAAAAAGAAAAAAAGAAAATATCGTAAAAATGTATTTGGACATACACTGCGTTTTACATATGTGGTTATCTTGTCACCTACCTACAATTATTTATAAGGGTTTATTAAGGTTATTTTGTAGATGCTCGTAACAGTTATTTGCTCAAATAAATGGAACTGGCGGGACAAGTTCAATTCCTCCACAGAGTACGTTGCCTTTGCTTTAGCCCAAACCCCTTTTCTAAACATACAAAAATATCTCTTTACCCTCCCAGCTAATTATTAAGAGAAGGGATGCCTGCTCTCTCTAGCTTTGCTTGGTAACCAAGGTAAGAATTCGAAATTCTTTAAACTGATTCAGAGTGGAACTTGAAGTTCGACTCTGTAAAAAGAAAACTAATTACTACGGCAACCACAGCAAATACCGTGGTGAAGCTCTGGCCCCAAGGAAGTTTATAAGTTTAATACTAAGTTTACTTTTGTCTGGTGAAAGGCCACAACCATATTCCACTTAGTGAGACTCGAACTCCCCATATTATAGTAATGGTTAGTTAGACTAGATCGGTAACTGTTGTACACCAAAGTGGTGGTGCAGATTAGATATTTACTAAGTCTAATTATGTTTGGCCTGGCATAAGGCAGAACAAAACTTTTTCTATCATTTAGCTTTTACAGTATTTTTTGAGGTAGTCTTTTCAGTATATATATATATATATATATATATATATATATATATATATATATATATATTAATGCATGTTTCATTAAATAATATATACAAGTTTTGTCTATATATTTTAAGTTCCTTTCATATTGTCTGATCGTTGAAAGACGAAAGGAAAACATCATATTGATACATGTTTAAATCCAATCTAAGCTTTCGGTTTACATAAGCCATTATCAAAGGTGACAATTTTAATAAATTCCGCGTCTCGTATATACGAGTTTGTCTTTACTTGGAACTT
This sequence comes from Acanthosepion esculentum, assembly GCA_964036315.1. NCBI lineage: Eukaryota > Metazoa > Mollusca > Cephalopoda > Sepiida > Sepiidae > Acanthosepion > Acanthosepion esculentum. Next base: position 75,661,444 of record OZ038512.1, read on the forward strand.
ATTCAAGCAGCAAGGGCGGACTATCATTGTTGTTTCGTCTGTGTGTTTTTTGATATATTGAAATTGTCATCTTTGATAATGGCTTATGTGAGCCGAAAGCTTAGATTGGATTTAAACATGTTTCAATATGGTGTTTTCCTTTCGTCTTTCAACGATAATGCGATTAAGCTTATCAGACAATATGAAAGGAACTTACTTAAATAGACAAAACTTGTTTATATTATTTAATGAAACATGCATTAATGAAAAATTGCTGCCGAAATATATATATATATAAGTTAATGTTATCAAAGAAAACAGACATTTTGTGTCGATTAACTTTTCCAAATCACGAATGATCCTTCTCAGACAAGGAGGAAATTCTGTCAGAAATGGTCCAAAATTAATTTTGGAAGAAATATGATCGAAGCTTTCGAATTTCTTAAGTCATCATCAGGGTTGGTAGAGACAAATGTTGAATTTCATAGATGAAGCAGCAATAAAATATATCATACATAGATATATAAAACCAGTCGGTAAAAAAACCAAAAAACCATCAGATTAAAAAAAACAACAACAAAAAAACTAACAACCTAGTTATTAAAAATAACATCCAAAACTTTCAAACCCTTACACAACACAAATGTTGTGTTGTGTATATTTACTTACTCGGAGAATATTTCTCTGAAAATAAAAAGCACAAAACATCTTACATAGGATATACCACAACCACACTCTCACGGGGTCTCACCTGCCACCTATCGGGGCAGAGTTCAAACAGACAACATTAATAAACAAAGAAGTATCATAGTAACATTAAACTGTTACTCACAAACAATATGAAAATACTAGCAAAATCAAACATTAAAAACAGACTTATTATCCTCGAAACAAACCTCATACAACAAAAACAACCATCTTTAAATAAAAAACAATTATAATTTAAGATCCCGAATCTTTGATTGTGTATAAAAAATTAAATTAATAAGTAAACACACATATCACCTACGTCACAACACTCTTTGGCCACGACACTACCAGTTCTACGAAAGTCACCATTTGTTTCTACCTATCCTGATGATGACTTCAGAAAGTCGAAAGCTTGCACCGTATTTCTTCCTAAATGAATTCTTGACCATTTCTATCGGAATTTCCTCTTTATCATTCGTAATTTGGAAACTCGATCAATAAAATTAATCGACGCAAAATGTCTGTTGTTTTTAATGTCATTTACTTTAAAGAACATTTACTTCCGAAATACACACAATATATATATATATATATATATATATATATATGGGGGTGTGTGTGTGTGGGGGGGGGTTGATGGCTGTCTACTCCTAAATAAAGTTTTGGCTATTTCTAACACTGAAAATTGACACCGTTATACAAATTTTAAACTGAATCCTTTTCTAAAGATAGATGGATTTATTTTTATTACGTCAAATGTTATATTTTAGTGGATATCCGTGTTTGAAATAGATGCCCCTCCTTTAAACAGTGCGTGTTAATTCCATTGATCTTCAAACCCGAGGAAACTATTTTTTCAGTAATTTTCACCACGAGAGCCACTCGAGATAGATGGTTACAGAGCAAAAAGTAATAGGCCTACTTTACGGTGATAAATCTTGGGAGTCGGTTCCACAAAGCAGCAATTATTGGGAAGAAGGTGTTTGAGTGGAACTTACATCTTAGCAAAGGAATAAGAAAGTAATGAGGCTGATTAGCCATGAGAGTTGGAACAGGTCTTTACACTAACGTCCCGGTTGAAAAATGCAACCAACACAACAAAAAATAAACCTCTCTCTGTCAATAGGTAAAATAATAAAATCTGAGGTCTCATCCCCAGTCAATGATATCCCGCATTTAATAATAATTTTTATAAATAAAAATTTGGATTACCAATGGGATTACCCCTTAATGGAGTGTTAGCATGTATTTTTATTTTTCTCAAATCTGGTCCTTTTCAAAATGATTTACCTAAAAAAAAATCAACATATTTCAGATATATTAATGATGCACTATGAAGATATCTTCGTGACACTGATTTACTTGATCTTGTAGATAAACTAAACTGTCCAATATACAAAACGGCGGGAATTCAACAGAGGATCTCAAGAATACAGAAGCATCGATATGCCTCCCACACCCAGGTTTGCGACCGGATAATATCACCCGCATGTGTGTAGGGGACGCTGAGTCAACGTGTAACATGCGTTCCTTCCTCATCAATTCTCCTACTGCCTTAGAATGCAAGGTGCCACTCTTAATAAACGAATGCTAAAATTAAATGACCCTTTTCGTTGATACCGTTTTATGTAGTAGCCTGGGGATCTCGAGACGTCGCATAAATCAACAATACATAAAACACATTAAAAAAATAATTTTAAATTCCTAGCGTCACTCGTCCGTGCGCACGTGTAGTCGCATTAACGTAAATGAACTGTTATACATGTTCACCGTAGTCTGAATGTAGAATCCAGCTCAGTAAGTAATTTGTTCAATGAAACAACACCAATATCTAGTAGCAGCAGTTCAGTAATTCTTAAGGTCTTCCATATCAGAGGTTGGCAGTGAATATTCGGAGAAAGTAGCCGAGCGTAGTTCAGTAGTTCTTCTGGTCATCGATATCAGAGGTCGGCAGTGGATATTCGGAGAAAAAACAAAATGGCCGCCTTTATACACGTCGGATTGAATATTTTAAGTCTTCTGATTGGTTTATCTTCTATTGGCGAACTATAAAATGAGTCAGCTCATTTTGGTTGGCTCACTAGTATCTGGGGGTACCAAAAAATTCCTAACACGAACCTCGTCCGATGAAGTGTAAAGGACGAAACGCGTCACTTTTCCACTTTGTTGTATAGCATCTCCATCTCTTCTGGGATTCTCTTGGACGATTGGGTCGATTCTATAAGGAAGATACATTCTTCTCTCTTGGCCGTCTTCACCTGGTCGAGTAATCACTAGCTGTTTTCCTCTCTCTCTCTCTTCTCTCGGTCGTGTGTCGAAATGTTTTTTTTTGGATACGTAGATGAAATAAGAACTTCAACGAAACGGGAATTTTAAACTTATCTATTTTATTAACCTCGTCGACGTGTACATTTTTAACTATCCAGTAGGATCGCTCTATCACCCCAACTGGGGAGCAAGTTCCCCCGAGACATGAAATAATCGCGTCTAATGTGTATGTGTAAAAACTTATCTCCCTGAAAACAATTTGTAACTCTAACGTTCTCACGTTCGGCTTAGCTAATCAAAAACAACTTCTTTGTTTTGTCTGCCATCTGACCTTAACGGTCAGCCTCAGAACGTCTGAGACAAATACACTGCCACTTAAAAATAAAAGTCTGGAACTACTATTTAACACTCCTTACCCAACCATAAAAAAAAGAGAAAAAGATTCATTCATGGATTTTATTTAAGATATTTACTCTAAAATACCCTCTATAATTTCGTCTATGAAGGGCGTGCTCCTTACATTTTTTTTTCATTGGGCCTCGGTCATATGACTACTACAGCATACAATTGTTGAAAAGAATTAACAACAAAATTCTGATCAGTTTTTCATGCTTCACAAACATTTTTTTAAAACACAAAACAGTATACCGGACAATCCTTTGTTCATTCTTAGTCACGAGTTTCCGTGACCCAAGGTCAACGCCTAAGACGCCAGTCTACATACAAGTCACTCCTACAGTGAACTTTGACCTCTCCAATATTTTCTCCACCCAAGTCAGCAGGTACTACCTCTGCAACCCAATATTCCTGGGGAGAATAAAATTCCTTGCCCCTTCATTTGAGACTACTCGAAAATTACATATAAATTCATTGAAAAACAAATACTGGTCTAAAACAACACACAATACACACCAGAGGCCCCACGGCACAGCGTCAGACAACTGGGTTACGTCCTTGCAACCTAATTTTAATCTACACTCCTTTCCCCCCTCACAATGACACAACACACATGGTTTATTATCACCCTATTTATTCAAACAACCAATTATTTTTTTACTTGCATATTACCAGATTCACTTGAACAAATTTTTTAGAATTATTTTGTTAGTTGCAATTAACTAATAAATGATGTTTTTTTCCATTTTTGTAACAGTGTGGAATATAGCTTTATTCGATATAAATACTTTACGGCTCACAGCCCCCACTTCTACGCCCTATAAATAATCGACTTCCTAACTACATAGCTAAGTGTGACCATTTACACCTCAGTACACAGACCCAAATACATTCGGAAATCCAAAACCATGCAAGCCGAACTTTTTCCACAAAAAAAATTAATTCTCAAAATTCAACAATTAATAATTTATTTCTTCAATCAATGAAAGAAAAGGACATACACGGCTCTTAAAATAAAAAAAATCCTCACTGTTACAAAAAGTGAAAAAAAACAATCATTTGTCAGTTAATTACAATTAACAAAATAATTCTAAACTTAAAACATTTGAATGCACACGAAACCATAGTCACAAAATACTTTCAACACATTAAAAGTCCACAGAAATCACAGTGGGAATGCTCCATTACAAAATTCCGTTAGTCCTTTTTTTTTTTTTTTTCAAAACCATTTTCTATTTCATTACGTACGCAAATTCAGGGTTCCACGTGACCAAATCACCGAAATTGGTCAAATTTAATTCTTCAAGAAAAAATGTTTCTTAACAGTGAAATCTTTGCGGCGAGATTTTTTTTCTTAACAAAATAAAAATTACAACTACAGCACAAAATCATGAAAACATGACCTTAGATAAGACATTTAAAGCGTGCCAATAAAAAAAAAATAAATAAATAAAACAATAGATATCTGAAGATGGTCTAAAAAATGTTAAAAAGTTAAAACAAATAAAATCGAACTCTTACTAAAATGTTTCATGAAAATTGACATTGTCACCTCATTATTGTATGCGTGAGTGTGGGTGTTCATTGTCCTTTCTTTCTTCCTTTTCCCTACTTGTCCTTTTCTTTTCTTTTTTCTATCCATCTAAAAATGCTTTTCCTCATTTTTTTTCATCATTACTTCCTATTTTAGTTTGTTGCTTAGATCTGTGTGTGTGTGTGTGTGTGTGTGTGTGGCAGTAGAACAAAGTAATATCATCGTACTAACAGACTTTTCCCATATTTCCTCCTTTCAGTTCTCTGTCGAAAATCTTCTCCGAACATTTCCCACGTTGTGTTTCAAACAAAGGACGTTCACTTGCAGCGTTCTTTGTTGGGAGGAGCCGGTCACGGCACAACAAATTGAGACTACGTTATATAGCCCCTGCTCTTTTCTGGGGTTCTCTTGAACGACGGGGTCTCGATTCTTTAACGAAGCTGCATTCTTCCCTCTCGGCCGTCTTCTCCCAGTCGAGTAACAGTGAGTAGTTTTCCTCTCTTTCTTTCATCTCTCGGCCGGGTATTGAAATGCTTTTTGGATTCGTAGATGAAATGAGAAATTCAACAAGCGTGTACATCTTTATCTAGCCAGTCGGGTCACTCTATCACCCAACCCTACTGTGGAGCAAGTTCTCTGGGACACGAAATAACCACGTCTAATGTGTATGACGTGAAATAACCACGTCTAATGTGTATGACGTGAAAAACTTAACTCCCTGAAAACACTTTCTAACCCTAACATTCCCACGTTCGGCTCAGCCAATCAAAAACAACTTCCTTTGTTTTGTCGACCAGCTGACCCCAAGATCAGCCTCAGAACGTCTGAGCCAAATACACTGCCACTTAAAAATAAAAATCTGAAACTATTATTTAATAATACATCTTCCCTCCAAAACTGATGATATATAAAAATTTGTATATCGTTATCGCATTTATATGATATTCTAGTTTATAGTTTCTGATTTTGTTTATAGTTTATATAGTTTAGTTTATAATTTTTTTATTTATATAGTTTATAGTGTATAGTTTATAGTTTATATGCTATTCTAGTTTATAGTGACGACGAGGAACGTAGCATGTAGGCAGGAAATCTTAAAGAAAATGGCAACAGAAAGAAAACTTAATCCCCAGGGGCATATTGAGGGCAACATAGATAGTTAAATGGCTCTTTGCATTTTCCTAACTAGGTTTTGTTCATTGAGATGGAAAGCGAGGTGGGAGCCCTAGTAAAGGGAGAAAAACTGCTAAGAGTCACGCGACATAGGAAGGGATACGGTACATGGAAGAGGAAACTTATAAAAAAGAAGTGAACTCGGTTCTTCAGGTATTAAATGAAAATAACCTGAATATAACATTAGGTAAGTGCATTGTCTGCGTTCGAACTTTGGGTTTCCTCTGGTTTCATATTAGCCCCAATGGTTATTTACATTATTTGCATTGTGCGTAATGTTGTCCTCATATTCATTGTGATGTTTCCGACGTTGCGGCCGTTGTACGCTCCGGCCTTCTTCAGGTGATTGGAATTCCGAACTGAATCCTTTATGTCGTTCACCGGGGTAGATTGTTCTAGTTCCATGCGCCATGCCTCTTCCTGATGTGTCAGTTATCTCCCTTTAACTCAACACTCCAAGTCTTTTTTTCTTCACCACTGCTGTAACTAGGTATTGAACTCACAACTCTTTGGGTCAAATCATTACAGTCAACAAACACTTATCCACAGGGCCATGTGTCTTTGACAAAAATGTCGTGAACATGACAATAAAGACGAGGACAACAGTCAAAACAATGTAAATAATGTAAATGATTACAATACCTCATCTAAGAAATATAAACAGATCCTGACGAAGGCCGGAGCGTACAACGGTCGAAACGTCATGAATATGGCAATAAAAATGAGTACAAGATTCCGAACAACGTAAATAATGTAAATAATTACAATACCACATCTCAGAAATATAGACAGATCCTGAAGAAGTCCAGAGTGGAGAACGGCCGAAACGTCATGAATAAGGCAGGCAGTAAAGATAAGGACAAGATTCCAAAAAATGTAAATAATGTAATTAATAAGAATGCTTCATCTCAGAAATATAGACAGATGCTGAAGACCGGAGCGTACAACGGTCGAAACATCAAGAAAATGGCAGTAAAGATGAGGACAACATTCCGAAAAATGTAAATAATGTAATTAATTACAATACCGCATCTCAGAAATATAGAGAGCCCTGATGGTATTAAACCGGCAGCAACAAAAAGAAACCTGATGACATCTTTCCATCGCCAAAGGATTTCAAAAGTTTTACTATTTTGGGTTGGGGAAGGTTAGAGTTTAACGCAGGTTAATATCTAATTTGGCTAAACTAATTTCCATTTTATCAGAAAAACATACACACTAGAAAATTAGTCATTTCATAACATTTACTGACACTAAAAGATTTATCTGTTCAAATACATCGATAACCAAAAGAAAATTCTCAACTTGTTACTGGTTGGTATCAACCTTACACCAAATAATCAATAGCTTTCAGATTGCTATCGGATTTTTCTTCAAAATGATTACGTAGACAGACGAAATATTCCACATTTGATGAGGAACGTTTGGCCTCCTATCTAGCCGTAATACATTTCGCTACTTAATAGGGGTCAAAATATCATATTACTGACTGATCACAAACCTTTATACGGCGCTTTTTCATACTGTGAACCCAACTAAATCAAAATGCCTCAACGTCAATTGGCTAGGCTAATGGAATAGATTACGGGCATTTCCTCCATAAAAGCTCACGAAATATTAGTCTCTGATTGTATGGCTGGCTCTGCAATGTCGATACAAATTGACCGATATGACTTTTTTTTAATACCAAGCAAGGCAGAAAAGCCACTAAGGCACAATGAGTAACTGAGTGTGAAAAAATAAGAATAAAGACAGACATTATTGA
>OZ038512.1:75679248-75729248 GCA_964036315.1 Acanthosepion esculentum
ATACTTTTAACGACTCCCTCTAAAACTGTAAACTTGAAGGTTCTTCGAGGTTTTCTCCTGCTTCGCTATACGGTATGAATGTTTTCAATTATCAAAGATTTCTTTCCTCAGTATATATGCCCGGCTTTATTTGTTTGGCAGTAGCAGGTACATTGTATTACCTACACTTCTTAAAAATTCATCGTTACTTACATGTTCTATGGCCTTCTTAACGTTCCTCGATAGAACTATGTTTCAGTCATTTCAGATTTTTCTTCTGTGTTTTCTACGGCATGTGGATATAAAGTGGGGGATCTATGCTATATTGCAATCAATATATAAATTAACCGCTCACTTTGTGGCCACGGTAGTTTATATTCCAGAGAAAGTAAATAAATCTAAAAGACATATCTGAATAACTAATCACTATTTGACCGATTGATTCTTTTCCTACGGCTAATCAACTCTTTCCAAGTTACTTAAAGCCAGAAGATATTTTTAGATTCTAAGAATATTTTTTTGAGATACTAATGTTTTAGTGACACAAGTCTTAATAATTACCCCATAGTTGGGGGAGAAGAGATGGATACATACTTAATCAGAATTTGATAAATAAACAAGAAATTACGTGGATATAATGTGGGGGATCCATGCTCTTTGACAATCAATATATAAACTGACCCCTCACTTTGTGACCACGGTAGTTTATATTCCAGAGAAAGTAAATAAATCTAAATGACATGCCTGTGCAACTAATCCGTATTTGCTTCCTTGATTCGTTTTTACGGCTTATCAACCCTTTGTAGGTTATTTAAAGGCAGAAAATATTTTTTAGATTGTAAATTTTTCAAATGGCGTGAATTCACCCCTCCACTCATAGTTAAGTGCGAGGGGGCGAATTCATACCTTTCTCAAAGGGTATTTGCGCGTAAGTGAATATAACGAACCCAATTTGAATTGGAACTCGGCTTTCCAATTAACAATTCCATGCAATTATTTATTACACCACTCGCAAATATAAGAGGGCATCCATCTAGGTACTGACCAGGCTCCATGTTGCTTAACGGGAACCTGTGTTTCAACGCGATATGGCCGTAAGCCCCCATACTAAAATAAAATAGGCTGAATAAATTTCTTAAATATATACCATAGAGAAATGGTTGATACGCTCCTGTCGGAGATCAAGATCAATTTAACAGTTTAGTGAGACAAGTCGACATTATGTGCCCTACAAAAATAACCTTGCACCAGACTTGACTAAAGTTAACAAGCATTTAGAATACATCTGGTGGAAATATATGCGTGGTAGCTTGGCTTATTTTCCACAACGCCATATGTCGCATGGGGCAGCAAGCTTCGATTCTATTGGGAGTTCTGTATATATTTCCGTCTCTTTCATGTTAATCCCAGCCATGGACATGTCTTTGATGATCGTTTCTCCTCATGTGAAATTTATCCACCTTCTCCTCGTTCGTCATTGGCTTCCAATGGAAAGCCGTATTCGCATTTCGCTCCGGGGGAATTCTAAATGCAAGATCAGCAAACCGAAGTTGGCGCTCAGCTGTGGTCGCTATTTCGCTAGACTTCCTCCTTAGTCACGTCTCGCTACGTAAGATGCAGTGTCTCCCGTCGACAGCATTGTTGAAAGGTATCCAGCTTTCTCTGAAATTTCGCTATTATCTTTCACGTTTCACTTACGTGGAGCGTAACTGTGAGTACGATAGATTGGATCAGTGCGTAGCATATAGCAGTACTTGACCAAACATGGCGAGTTCTTTTTGGAAACAGATACTGCCTTTCCGATACAAGCGATCGGACCAGTTTCCATGCTTCCGTCTTCTGAAATCGCGCTTCTCAGTTTAGTAAACGTCACGCCGGCTGTTCGTCGATAACCAGTTCCACCCTACTATTGAGAGGTAAAGAACTTTACCAAATCACTTGAAGACATTCAACAGCAACTAACATAATTGCACATTCAAGATGATGACGATAGGAAAACCTTATGAAGGAATTCATTGTCAATATTGAAAAGATATTTGATTTGTTTAACGGCATGTCAACTTTTTAATTTTAAAAAATTTTTTTTTATTGTAGCATTTTACCCCAAGCAAGGCGGGAAGCCACTAGCACGCAAGGGGTTACCGAGAGTTGGAGCGAGAGTAAATAGGAGTGATAGAGGAAAGGAGGAAGAGAAGGATAGGGGATAGATCAAGTCATCTGGAGACGTCGATTGACATTACATTTGAATAGTTGGAGATTATAGCTATCAGGGAAACAGGAAAAGATGAGGGAGTTCCACAGGCGAGAGGTGCGAGACATGAAGCTATTGGAGTAGAAGAGACGGCTATATTTAATAGATTCGACAGTGAAAGGGTGTGAGCGAGATGTCAGCCTAGTAGAATGCTTAAATTCATGAAGTCTGGGAACTAGCGAAAGAAGCTCATCGGAGCAGTTACCATGAGAGTATTTGTAAAAGAGACAGAGGGAGGCGACGGCACGTCTGTGAGAGAGCGACTGCAGACGAGATGCCAAATCAGGGTCAATTACATTGCAGGTAATTCAATGCTGTAATTTATTTTTTTGAGCTTTGAAGTTTTGATATATGTTATTCTGCTTTCACAGTTGAATACATGGTAGATGATACTCAGCGTTTGTGCATATACATATTTGTGTGGACATGATTACTAGATTGGTTGATATGTGTTTTTTGTTGAAGTTATATTTTAGAATAAAGTTTGATTTCTTTAATTGTAGGATATTATATAATTTAATGTCATGAAAGTTTTACTAGAAAAATATATTGTTGGTAATTGTTTTTATATAAAAATGTATCTTTGAAGTAATAAAAATATGATATATGTTATTCTGCTTTCACAGTTGAATACATGGTAGATGATACTCAGCTTTTGTGCATATACATTTTTGTGGGGACATGATTATTAGATGCGGTGATATGTGTATGTTTTATGTTGGTGAAGTTATATTTTGGTTCGGTTCGGTTTGTTTTACGGCACATCAATCTCAATGGGTCATTTAATGCCGACAACTTTTTTTTTGGTAATATTCTTGTTTTGTTAAAAATCTATTCCTGTTAATATTTTTTCCTGGTAATATTATTTCCTGGTAATATTATTTTTTCAGAAACGTATTGCTGGTAATAGTTTTTTTTCAAAAACATATTGCTGGTAATAGTTTTTTCTTCAAAAATGTATTTCTGGTAATAATTTTTTACAAACTATTTCTAGTATTAAAACCTATTTTTACACTTTTATAATGCTTTTTAACTCGGTTTCGGGGTTAACTATTTGCCCATAGCTGGGACCCTAACAGGTGCTACCACACTGGGTCAGGGTGGACCTGGGAACACCAGCAATTAAGAGGTGGTTCCACGCCCCTCAAAGCCACCTGGTCAGAGGCCTTGCTGCTAGATGTAGTTTATCGTCTTACCCTGGACGCGGATGTAGTTTATCGTCACACCCAGGGCGCGTTATATTTGAGAATGCAGCTTAATTTCTTTAAGAAATAATAGGATATCATATGAATTAATGTCACGAAAGATTTCTTTCATGTTTCTTGTTTGGTTGATTTTGTTTAGTGGTATATCAACCTCTAGGGGTTATTTAATTTAACACAAGTTTATAACTTCAACTAATTTTAAACGAAATGGTATGCCTTCGGCTACATATTGGTGAGTTTGTTATGAACCGTATTGTTGGTAATTCTGTAAAATTGTACTGCTGGCCATTTTGCTTCAAAATTGTATTTCTGATAATCTTACTATATTTTATATTTTCATAGTGTTTTGGTTTTGTTGGGGGGGGGTTCAGTATTTGCCCAGAGCTTGGGCCCTAACAGGTGCTACCACCCGGGTCATGATGGAAATGAGAACAACAGCAATTTAGAGGTGGTTCAACGTTCTTCAAAATCTCCAATCTTATGATCACAGGCCTTGCTGCCGGATGTAGTTTATCGTCCTACCCGGAAGTGACTGGAAAGAGCAATAATAGTTGATAGACATGAGAAAAATTTTTTCCACCCTGGTATTCATAAGGATTACCAAACATTTTATTACCTAACTAATATATGTATGTATGTATGTATGTATGTATGTGTGTGTGTGTGTGTTTATTTAGGCGGCATATCGACATTCAAACATGTTTCGTTGAATAATATAGACAAGTCTGCCTACTTATTTTTATGTTGATCCTTACCTGTTGTTAATCAGTTTCTTAATGCCAAGATAGGAGGCACAGTGGAATAATGGATACCGACTCGGATTGAGGAATCGGAGATCCGAGTTCGAATTATTTCGGCGTTTTCTAAGATCATCTTTTATAAATTTCAATCGAAAGTAGCACTGACTGCTCGGTCAATGAATAACGAATGTTTCCTTATAGGGAAACGGCTAATATTAATATTACCATTAGAGAGTAGAACAGTTACAACATTATCTGTCTATATTTCTGAGATGAGGTATTATGTACCCTATTTACAGTGTTCGTATTATGGCCCTCATCTTTGTCGCCATATTTATCACAACGTTTTGGCTGTTGTACGCTCCGGCCTTCTTCAGGTGGTTGGAATGTCGAACTGAACCCTTTATTTTGTTCGCCGGGGTAGACTGTTCTAGTTCCACGTGCTATGTCTAATGGATATCAGTTATCTCCTGTTAATTCTCCTCTCCAAGTTCTCCACTGCCTTAACCGGGTATTGAACTCACACTCTTTGGGTCCTGTCACTGGATCTAACCAACGCCTTTATCCACTGTGCCATGTGTCCTCAAGGACGCAGGGCTGGTTCAAAGTTATGGATCAACTTTTCCACAATGGTGATTTACTTAAAACAAACATAACAAGCCCAGACCGCACTAACAACCAGATTTATCCTTTATCTACTGTGCCATGTGTCCTCAACAGTTTGACATTCCAACCACCTGAAGAAGGCCGGAGCGTACAACAGCCGAAACGTTGGGATAAATATGGCAACACAAGATGGGGATGATAGTCCGAACAATGTCCGGTTACTGAATGCAGAATGTTTCTTTATAATAAATCATCATTAGAAACGAGTAGAACAGGTACTACACTTTGATCCCAGCTCGATGCGATTTAGCAACTGCCCCACGCAGTCACATGCGGCACAAGGCCAAATTTAATGTGGGGTTCCCGAGCACTTAGGCTCGGCCAAAAAATCCCCGTAGACCCCGCATAAACGGGATCGGGTCTATCTTCCTCCCCGGACAAGACTCTGCCCGAAGGCATAGCCTCGTCGTCCGGGTTCCTCTCTGCCCGAAGGCAGAGTTCGACCAGTACGGCTGGTAAAGATAAATCCCAGATTGATCCCATCTCGATGACCAGGGATGAAGAAAAGTGTAATTGTCGGTCAATTAATGCCAAATGTTTTCTTATAAAGAAACGGTTAAAATTACTATTATCTGGTTGTTATTCGGTTTGGGCATTTTTTTTTTTTTGCAAATAAGTCACCATTGTGGAATAGATGATTCATAGTGAGTGATCTAACGTTATTTGGTATATAATTTGGTTGATTACGTTTGCACCGCAAGCTATGAGTGAGTACTACTTAAAGTGAGGTCATTAAAAAAAAAATAGCTCTCTTCTAAGGTCATTTTGTTTCATAGTGTTACGATGTTATGTCACAGTCAGCGTTTTTTTTTTTTTTTTTTTAATTTTTTTGCAAGAGTTTCCACAATCGAAGAAGAGTTGCGCATCGATCAACTTTGGTCGTTCCAGTCTGAATTGAAGTTGATCGTCTCCTAAACCAGTAGCCAGCCAACCCTAGAAATTGCTGTCTGCACTGTTATTTTCCCATAACAAGAAGGGAAAGTAGATTCATCCTGTAGCCATGGGAATTAACGTGAAAATGAACGAAAGCAACCTCGATGACACTCGAACTCGTTCTGCCGATTTCGTTTTCGGCATCGACAACCGTCACGCCATATTGCTCCTTCAGATTAAGCAGATATTTTAATATCTTTAAAGGCAATTACATAAAGTTCTCGACAATATTAAATTGGACCAATGAATTCAAACAACACTATACCTTAACTATTTTAGCTAGAGTTCGATTAACCTAAGTTCAATAAACTAGGATAGAATGAAATGTCTATTGATTATGTGCTTCCTCTAGGGCGATGATTGGCAAGTCTGTCTGGCAAACCAGGGCTACCTTAGCAAATATCTATAATTAATTTTTCTTGAATAGATTCAGATCTAGAGTCTTATAGATTTCATCCATGGCGTCGATCTTTATCAGAAATCAGTCAGCTATACACAACGACTTTTTCCGATCAATAATTAAAAATGAAGCGAATAAATCCTCTTAGTGTTAAAGAAGACAAGCTTTCACTCCATCACAGATTGTCGCTACAGTATTGGAAATAAAGAAGTTTACCAAATAAGAAAAAAAAACTTGAAAACTTCCAATCGTAGCAACAACTAAAATGTATAGCACATCCAACTCGAAGGAAAAATAAGAACATATCTAACTCATTGACTCTCCACAGCGAAAACAAAATGTTTAAGAAGGGAAACACCATCTATATTACAAAGAACGAAAACACTAAATTTGAGAAGAATTTGAAAAAACATGTTTAAGATAATTCACCCAAAAATAAAAAGAATTTATATTTACTAAAATTCACAAATTCTCCCAGAGCGAAGCACTTCTGTTGTACTCCGGTTGGGTTGACCTTTGCATTCGCCCCAAATGTGGGTCGACTCGGGTGCACTAATTTTAAGGTTGGGGTCAGCGTTCGCGCTCACCCCTATAATCAAACCAAAAATAGTTTGTTTTTTTTTTTTAATTGTAAAAGTTTTTTGTAAGTAAATCGAATATCATCCGTACTTTGGAAATTTAAAGAACTCCCTGATTTTTGGTAATTTTTCATATCTGAGGGTTGGAGTTGTTGCGAGGCGAACGAAACAAACATTGATTTAAAATTTATAAATTTCAAAAGAGTATCAAAAATTGAAAAAACAAAAAAAAACAAACGAACTTTGATATAAAATTTATAAATTTCTTTGGATGAATTAATATTTGCAATAAGTAACTTTACATTATTTGGGGTGAATTAAAAGAAAATATTCGAGAAAGAATTTATAACTTTCAACCGATAGTAATGTTGTTTGGTCAATGAATGCTGAATATTTTATGTATGGAAACGGCTAATTTCCCCCACAGCAATTAGCAATTACTGTTTTATTAAGTTAAATTAGATTAGCTCAAGACGACAGAAGTGGTGCACTCAGAATTCCAATTTAAGTACTTTAGTACGGTATGTGAGGTTAGCTTTATAAACATTGTTCAGAAGAGGGGCAATTGACATTTTATTAAACCCTTAGTCTGGCACAAGGACATGTGATCGCTTAATGAAAATAGAGAAAAAATGAATTGATAATCATCTTTGATGCCTTAATTGTACATTATGCAAATACAAAGTGGATTTAACAGTAGTACATAAAATTGGTGACCTTGGGATTGTGGATAGAATGCTCGTCACATTTTACTGCTTGGGGATCGTTCAGTCAGTTATTCTCGGCCTGTCTGTGAGGCGAGCGGCGCCACAACCTTATCCAATAGGTGGACCTGGCATTGACCGTTTGCGGTATATGAGGTATTACCCTTCTATCCGGGCGTCTATTAATACAACCGTGTGTATTAAAAAATAGGACCCACTTTTACAAATGTGGGTGGGAGTAACAATCTCAATACTATAGTATGGTATGTGTAATTTTATAATCATTGATTCAAGGTGAAGCAATCGACATTTTATTTAGCCATATTTAGTCTGGCATAAGGACACATATGTGGAATCCCCAGTGAGGATCGAAATCAGTAAAGAATATCTATCTATATTTCTGAGATAAGGTATTTTAATAATTTACATTATTTACGTTGTTCGGACTGTTGTCCTCATCTTTATTTAAAAAAATTTTTTTTTTTTAAGCATTTCACCCCAAGCAAGGCGGGAAGGACGCAAAGGGTTACAGAGGATTTGGAGCGAGAGCAGATAGGAGTGATAGAGGAAAGGATTATTCACGACGTTTCGGCCGTTGTACTCTCCGGTCTTCGTCAGGTGATTGGAATTTTGAACTGAACCCTTTATTTCGTCCCCCGGCGTAAATTGTTCTAGTTCCACGTGCCATGCCTCTTCCGGATATGTCTCAGTTATCTCCCTTTAACTCAACTCCCCAGATAGTTAGCAGTTCAATACCTGGCTACGGCAGTGGTGAACAAAACTTGGAGAGTTGAGTTAAAGGGAGATAACGGAGATGCCCGGAAGTGGCATGGCACGTGGAACTAGAACAATCTACCCCGGCGGACGAAATAAAGGGTTTAGTTCGAAAATTTCCATCACTTGAAAAGGCCGGAGCGTACAACGGCCGAAATGTCGTGAACATGACAATAAAGATGATAACAACAGCCGAACGATGTAAATAATGTAATAGTCAAGAATAGCCTATTAAACATAGTATCGTAGTGATGCATCCTGAAATTCGCATTACTATCGTACATGGTAATAAGTACTGGGTACCCCTTGAGACCGTCTTATATCTGTATGTACCCTAGTAAAGTTCTGGTAGATTATCTCTATACAGTGAGGCGTGTATTAATTGTGTTGTCTGTGAAGCATTAAATGCTAATTCTTTCTTTTCACAGCCCAAGTGGTTTACACTTGAGATTACATTGAAATTGCTAACACATTCGTCAAAAGCAGACTTTGCCATCGTCAGAAAATAATCCTATATATATTCATTGTTTGAGAGATTTAGGCAAAATTCAATAGCCAGACCCCTCAGCATAAAATTTCGCTGTACAAAACGATTTGATTCTATGTGGAACGAATTAGATTAAACGCGCATGAAGACTTGGAAGAGACTTTTTTTGTTATTGTTGAAAGAATAATGCAGAAATCAGCAGGGGTATTTAAGCACGTCTTCGTAAAGACAGGAAGGTGCTAAGCGTGAATGAATGGAGGTTAAAAATCGGTGGCCGTACGCCTGCTATCACAAAGTTGCTGCAAAGTGTAAAGAAATGCTGGATCCGAGACAAAACA
Organism: Acanthosepion esculentum; assembly: GCA_964036315.1. Taxonomy (NCBI): domain Eukaryota; kingdom Metazoa; phylum Mollusca; class Cephalopoda; order Sepiida; family Sepiidae; genus Acanthosepion; species Acanthosepion esculentum. Next base: position 75,688,304 of record OZ038512.1, read on the forward strand.
ATCGATGGAAAGAAGATACGAACATAAAAAACGATCATCTTTGATATGTAGCAATCTTACAGGAAAGCTCTCACAATAAATTCAGCACGCAACTAGAAAGCGGACGTGAAGGTGGATGGAAAACTGGTCATATTATTTCTACTTGTCGATGGTTACTCTCGTTTAGTCTGTGATCTGGGCGCACCACGGTCTCGTCTAGAATCTGGACAGTCCTGGGTATGACAATAAACTACATCCGCCTCCTGGGTAAGACGATATACTACACCCGCCTCCTGGGTAACACGATATACTACACCCGCCTCCTGGGTAACACGATATACTACACCCGCCTCCTGGGTAACACGATATACTACACCCGCCTCCTGGGTAACACGATATACTACACCCGCCTCCTGGGTAACACGATATACTACACCAGCCTCCTAGGTAAGACGATATACTACACCAGCCTCCTGGGTAACACGATATACTACACCCGCCTCCTGGGTAAGAGAAACTACTCTGTGATCCCGGCGCCCTATACTCTCGTCTAGAATCTGGACAGTCCTGTGTATGACAATAAACTTCATCCGCCTCCTGGGTAAGACGATATACTACACCAGCCTCCTGGGTAAGACGATATACTACACCAGCCTCCTGGGTAACACGATATACTACACCAGCCTCCTAGGTAAGACGATATACTACACCAGCCTCCTGGGCAACACGATATACTACACCCGCCTCCTGGGTAAGACAAACTACTCTGTGATCCCGGCGCCCTATGCTCTCGTCTAGAATCTGGACAGTCCTGTGTATGACAATAAACTTCATCCGCCTCCTGGGTAAGACGATATACTACACCAGCCTCCTGGGTAAGACGATATACTACATCCGCCTACTGGGAAAGACAATAAACTACATCCGCGTCCTGGGTAAGATGATAAACTACGTCCAACAGCAAGGCCTCTGATCAAGAGGTTTTGAGAAACGTGAAACTACATCTTAATTGCTGGGTTTCCCCAGATCCACCCTGACCCGGGGTGGTAGCACCTGTTAGGGTCACAACTATGGGGAAATAGTTAACTAGGGTCAAAACACTATGAAAGTGCAAAAATAGGTTTTAATACCATAAATACATTGTGAAAGATTATTGCCAACAATACATTTTTGAAAAAAAAAAAAAATTACCAGCGATACATTTTTGAATAAAAACTGTCGGCATTAAATAACCCATTGTGGTTGATATGGCGAAAACATACCAAAAACCTAACGAGAATCTGGATATTACATTTCCCGTCTGTGGTATATGCGACATTTAAACCCTTCTCTCCAGTGTGTCTATTTATACAACCGCGTGTGTTACAAATGTTGCCCACGCTTACAAAACGTGGATGGATGCAGGCGTGAGAAGGCCATTCGGTGGTCAGAAGTGATCTATCAACCCCTTGCTGCATCTGGCTTCTTCTGAGATAGCATGTTATATTGTGATGGTTAACAAGGACCGTCCTTATTAATGCTTTTTCAGAAATCAATTCGTTAAATTGGAAAAGACAGAATAATCTTAATAATTCTTATAATAATTCTTTGAAAATACGGTTAGAAAATGAATTAAGTAAAAAAATGTATTTGATCTATCACGCTATAGGTTAAATACATTTTTAAAGAGATCTTGGGAGAACGAGAAGTTTTTCTTAATCATTTCACTCCAAGAAAGGCGATAATGCCACTAAGACGTAAGCAGGGTGGTTGCTGGTTCTACAGTGGGAAAAGGAACATTAGCTCTATTATTGAGTTTACACAATTTCAAGGTTTATGTGACTTCATCTCGCGAATAGGTAATAATTTATACCGATCACAATCCTCATATATTTTAAAATAAAATGAAAAATAATAGACGGCTATTATTTTGGAGCTTAACATTGCAAGAGTATAATCTTGATATTCGCCATATTAAAGATGGAAATAATGTGTGCGTTGATCCTTTATCGAGTATCTGCAATAATTCGTCTTTGAAAATTTCTTATTTTCTTTCTTTTAGGTGTGTGGAGGGTGTAACAAAACCAACTTTATTTAGATTAAAAGTAATTGAATTGAATGAAATCAATCACTTTAGGTATTGATATTAAACATAAACCCCCACCCTAAATTTAATAATTTATCTTTCATTCTTTCTATTGATTCAAAATTGGATAATATTGAGAATATATAAATTATATATATATATATATATATATATATATATATATATAATTTTATTATTATTATTATATTTTATTAAAGAGAATAAGAAGACTTTAGTGAGAAGAAAGAACAGTAAATGAACAGTTCTATCTGAATCATTATTGCCGGGCACAATCTTAACATTAGATACGCAGATGACACGGTTTTGACAGAATGATGCTGAACAAAACCTGCAGTAAATCCTAACCAATTTAGTAAAGGAAAGCAAGAAGAAAGGACTAAACATCAATTGTAAAAGAAAGAGTACATTGTTCTCGCTTCGCTGACCATGTCGAGGGGATAACTCATCTGGTTCTCGGAGATCAAACTTTCAATCAGAAATTTAATCCAGTTGGCTAATATTCAGTGGGAATATCAATGGGGCATCTGAAATTGATTATATTCGGAAATACACCCACAATACGAAAAGTTTTTAGTAATAATTTCTTAAAATTTCTTATCCATATAAAGCCATGGCATCATTATTCAGTCATGAATTCATTTTTTTTCCTTAGATTTCTCTGAGCTTACACCATCTTTCACTGATGTTGTGTATTCCCGCTTAAAAGGAGGTCAAGCCTTCTGATTCGGTGAGTTGTTTGTGAAAATTGTCGACATTTAAACATTTTGGGAACCACTGACCTGACAAGAAATGTTAAATGGAGTGGAACAAGAAATAAATTAGAAAAATGATAAAAATTAGTGAAGACTTTCCGATACCAAATTCATGCTCATTTACTGCGCGGCATTTGCAACATGAGGACATATCAAGAAGCCAAATAAGCGACGGACGAAGACATGGGTCCATGCCATTTTCAAGGGCATTGTTATTGTTGTGGCCTTGCTAGGGCCAGAAATAAAGACACGAAGAGAGGAATTGAGTTAAACAAATATATTAACAGAAACAGTAATACAAACATATACAAACCAGAGTGTTACAGTAAGAATCTTTGGTCCGACTATCAGAGCTGACTGCTGGAAACTTCCCTCTCTAAAAGACAGTACCTGCTCCTATTTATAGCTGGGAGAGTCCATGGGTAAATTACCATAACACTTATGAAGTGAGCGTAACATAAACAACGTAGTCAATATCAAAGAGAATGAAAACAATAACAAAGGGAATATGAAAATTAAGAAAGATTGTATGAACGAGAACAAAGATTGTATGGACGAGAACAAAGATTGTATGGACGAGAACAAAGATTGTATGAACGAGAACAAAGATTGTATGGACGAGAACAAAGATTGTATGGACGAGAACAAAGATTGTATGGACGAGAACAAAGATTGTATGGATGAGAAGAACAAACGAATCCAGACGATAGTAAAGGGAAAGTGATAAACATTCTGACAAAAAGAACAACTTTTTAAAAGGAAAATAAATTGATGTCGACTCAAAAGGGATTCAAGAGAAACATAATGTAGCAAAGACAATAAAAAAACATTGTCCAGACAGATTGAAAATGCAACAGAAGGAAGTAGAGGAAAGTAATACTGAATTGGTTGATAAGCGTTTTTTTTTTAGAAAAAACTGAAAGCATAATAATACCAGCTCAAAATTGTTACTAACTATATCAGGAAGCATGTCCAAAAGAAAGAAGTGCCACCAATTTGAAGAATAGCACACATTGCAAGTGAGTGTCCATGTTTAAGTAAGAATGAGGATAATAGGTGGAAACATAATCAAGTAACCAAAATCACTCATTGGATGCTGTGTGAGAATTGGTGTTTTCAGCGAGAAAAGGAATGGTACAGCTATACACCAACCTTTGGTTTCAGTTGGTTTATTTTATTTTACGGCATATCAACCTCAATGGGTTATTTAATACCGACAACATTTTTTTTTATTGCTGGTAATATTTTGTTTCGTCAAAAATCTGTTTCTGGTAATATTTTTCCTTCAAAATTGTATTGCTGGTAATAGTTTTTTTTGCTATTTGCCCATAACTGGGGCCCTAACAGGTGCTACTACCCCGGGTCGGGGTGGACCTGGGAACACCAGCAATTAAGAGGTGGTTACACGCTCCTCAAAACCTCCTGATCAGAGGCTTGCTGCTGGATGTAGTTTATCGTCTTACCCAGGACGAAAACCAAACCTTTACAGAACTCATAAATGTTAATGCAGACTTGTAAGGCATGACTTGTTTTCCACCCTAAACCCCATTTCCTATAGACGAAACATTGCCAGTCTCTCGCTACGTACGTCCATGGCAGAGTTTTTTTTTTTAAGCAATTCACCCAAGCAAAGCTGGAGTGCCACTAGCACGTAAGGGGTTACAGAGGACTGAGAACAAGAGTAAAGAGGCGTGTTTGAGGAAAGGATACAGAGAAGGACGGGAAACAAGTTTAGGGTGTCAGATGTCGATTGACATTACACTTGAATATTTGAAGATTATAGTCATAGGGGAAGCAATGAAGAGAAGGGAGTTCCACAGACGGGAACTGCGAGAGAAGAAGCTGTTTGAGTAGAAGAGACGGTTACATTTAACCGTTTTGTCAGTGAAAGGGTAGGACCGAGGTGCCAGAATATTTATTGCTTATTCGCTTTACGTCATTTCGGATAATGGGGAATATAGGTTAATTACATTCCTTATATCTACCTGTTCATATATTGAAGAACTAGAACCTTACATACCACGTACATAATAAGGTCATCCTCATTTTCTTTCGTATTCAGTTGGAAAGGATGACGTTTCAATCAGTTTTTTCTTCAGAACTTTTACATTGTGGGTGCTTACCAGATCACTACAATTTAAACATCTTCAAGTCACGAAACAAGGGTTATCTCGAAGTTCTTGACAAAATCCAAAAAAGGATCTGTAATGTAATCGATCCTGACATGCCGTGGCTTTCCTCTGTCTTTTCTACAAATATTTTCATGGCAAATGCTTAACGAGCTCCCCCCCCGGTGACTCGAATACATGAATTTAAACCATTATCTATCCTACATATTCTCATAATATACTCTTTCTTTGTACGCCATTACAACAACGTTTAGTAAGCATCTAGATTAAGTGACTCTCAGGCCTTATATTGGTTGAAGAATAGAATGGATAAAAAGAGTCGAAATACCTTCACGAGAATTCAGTGAACGTTTAAGGAGATAAGTAAAAAAAGAAGAACACCGACATAATCGACTATATTTCAAGTTTGTATTATTTGTTTTTACCTAAAATATAGGGCGACGCACTATACACGCAGTCGACTTATACACGAGAGTGTACGGTTGCTTTGAAACTTGAGTCGCGCATTTGAAGAGTCGTTTGTAAATAACAGTAAAGAGTTTGTGTCACTATGTGTCATTCAGAAGAATTTTTTTTCTATGGTTTCAAGAGGAATCTATTCAGTACGTATTTAAACCCTGTATCCAACGGCGGCCGTTATTTTGATGTCTTAAACATTAAGCATGTACTTCAAAGATAACATCAGTTGCTTTCCAAAAATACAAAATCTGTCATCGACGCAGACATTTGTTTATCGTGCATTCAGTCGATGAAAATTTACACCTTCGATTCAATTCGCTTCACCTGTAACGACTGAAAAAAAAATACTTAAGATCACAACTTACAGATTACTGGTTCTATAGTGGAAAAAGAAACATTAGCTGTGTTATTGAGTTTACACAATTTCAAGGTTTACGTGACTTCATCTCGCCAATAGGTAATAATTTATACCGATCACAATACTCTTATATTTTTAAATAAAATAAAAAATAAGATTAGACGGCTATTATTTTGGAGCTTAACATTACAAGAGTATAATCTTGATATTCGCTATATTAAAGATGGAAATAATGCGTGCGTTGATCTTTTATCGCGTATCTGCAATAATTCGTCTTTGAAAATTTCTTATTTTCTTTCTTTTAGGTGTGTGGAGTGAGTAACAAAACCAACTTTATTTAGATTACAAGTAATTGAATGAAATCAATCACTTTATAAACCCCCACCCTAAAATTTAATAATGTATCTTCATTCTTTCTATTGCTTCAAAATTGGATAATATTGAGAATATATATACACACACACACACACATATATATATATATATATATATATATATATATATATATATATATATATATATTTTATATATTTTATTAAAGAGAATAAGAAGACTTTAGTGAGAAGAAAGAACAGTAAATGAACAGTTCTATCTGAATCATTATTGCCGGGCACAATCTTAACATTAGATACGCAGATGACACGGTGTTGACAGAATGATGCTGAACAAAACCTGCAGTAAATCCTAACCAATTTAGTAAAGGAAAGCAAGAAGAAAGGACTAAACATCAATTGTAAAAGAAAGAGTACATTGTTCTCGCTTCGCTGACCATATCGAGGGGTTAACTCATCTGGTTCTCGGAGATCAAACTTACAATTACGAATTTAATCCACTAGGCTAATATTCAACGTGTACTTCAAACATAAAATTGGTTGCTTCCCCCCCCCCCCCAAAAAAATCTCTTATTGATTAAGATATTTGTTTATCGTGCATTCAGTCGATGAAAATTTACTCCTTCGATCCAATTCGCTTCACCCGTAACGATTGAAAAAAAACCCAAAAAACTTAACTTAAGACCACAACTTCGTTTTTATATATCAATAAAATCCTTCCATTCGAAAAAGTTTTAACGATCGTAAAGATATGTCATGAAAGAGGAAAATACCTATTTCGTTATTTCTGTCTGTGTGTCTCATATATTTCAAACAGGTTAGGCACCTCGACGTGGTGTGAGGTTAGAAAGGTCGTCTTGCTAGATCAATTACGACTGAGTGGTGAGTTCGAACCTCACTGGATGCCCTATACTTTCGGCCTTGTGCCACATCTAAGCCGGGCTTAGAAAATCACTATATTACAAACAGGTTTGCTTGAATATTATAATTATTTATACTCGGATATTTTAATTTCTCTTTCGATGAGAGAATGTCAACATTTTGTTGTCTTAGTAATCCTTGTTTGCAACACATTATTTAAATTATATGATCCTGCAGCAAACAAAACACACTAACACAATTTAGTAAAGGAAAGCAAATTTTTGACCTTGACTCATAGAAAGGGAAATCAAAACATAATTTACCGATTACACTGGTCAACACAATTTTTGGTGTTAAGAATCAAAACATTTTTTGGCTAATTTTGATGGTGCTGATTCCGAAAATGACTTTAGTTTTTCATGGTTAGCTACAGTTTTCGCTGTACTGAAATTGCTCATTTTTGGATAAAAGATCAACTTACGATCTTGGCTTTTCCAAAATTTAGTCAATAAAGGACGTAGAAACCCATCAATTTTCAGATAGGCTGAGCAATCTATGTCTCCACCTGAAATAAACTATTTTTATAAGAAAAAAAGTGTTTTTGAGTCAAAACTTTTAAAATAGAGGTACCGAATTTTTCCAATTTATCGCCAAAATTCAAATTAACTGTTAAACTTTATCAGTAATACACTTTAGTAAACCTGATAGTTAAGGTGACACCAAAAAAATGAAACGCTAAAATCTTCTGTTTGATATTCATAAATTTATCCCATCACTATGGAAGGAAACCAAGCCCATTGAGAGGATTTTGTTTTCACAGTTGGAAAGAAACTCCAACTAAAGACATCTCAATTGAATGCTTCTATTCCATTATACATGACACTGCCGGAGTATGAAAACGGAAGTAAATAACATTGAACATGACAGACAATCAAGAAAGAGAAAATTGAAAGCTAAAAAAAGACATCATTTCATTTTTTTGTTCCACCAAACAAGCTTGAAAGGGTTCTTGCTGTCGAAATACAGCAAGTTTGAGGTCGGTGATCAAGTGTTTGCGTTGCTATCTACGTCTAACCATCCTCTCAAAGTTAGATATCATGGTCCTTATGAAATAATTAGAAATATAAGTGACCTTAACTATGTTTTGAATACTCTTAATCGTAGAAGATCTACCCAGCTAGGCTATATTAATATGATTAAACCCTATTTCCTTCGGACGAAGGATGATCCTATCTTAGGGATCCTTGAATTCGAACCTGTCAAATATAAAGAAAATACAGCCTTGAAAAATAAGCCGCGTGTCAAATTAAATAATTCCGAAATATTAAATAATCTTGAAATAGAAATTTCTTATTTATCTTCTTGTGAAAGGTATGAATTGTCTGCCGTTATCAGTAATTTTAAATGCTTATTTCCCGATGTACTGAATAGAATATCATTAGTGTATCATGATGTGAGTGTGGGAAGTGCCACGCCAATCAAACAACATCCTTATCGGATTAATCCACAAAAAGCTAAGATTATCTGTCAAGAAATTTCTTACATGATGGAACATGTCATTATCCATGCGTTGCAGAGGATAAGACTGACGGCTCAATTAGATTTGGTGCGGATTATCATAAAGTGATTTCCATTACTAAAACGGACTCGCACCTTATATCAAGAATGGATGACTGTATTGACAGAATAGGGAAAGAAAGATATATTACAAAATGTCATTTGTTAAAAGGTTATTGGGGTGTGTTCTTAACGGAAAGCAAAGAAATATTTCTGCCTTTGAAACTCTGTTACAGTATCCTGTAATGCCTTATGGAATGAAGAATTCTCAAGCGTCATGCCAAAGACTTATGAACCGTTGCCTTGGAGATCTACCTGGAGAAAATACCTATATTGGTGACATTGTTATTTATAATGATACTCGGCAAGAACATGTGAATTCTTTGCGGAAACTATTTCAGCGACTTAAAGTTTATACTGGCAAAGAATGAATTTTTTCAGGCGGAAGTATCTTGGTCATATAGTTGGATATGGTTGTGCGGCTTCAATTGAGTCGAAAATACAAAATATCATACAATACCCTGCTCCGACCAATGTAAGAAGTTTACGAAGATTTCATGACATGGCAGGCTGCTATTGAAGATTTTGTAAGAATTTTTCAGATGCCGCATGTTTGCTAAAGAAAAGAAAAAATAAACACTTGATTGGTCTCTAACCTATCAAATATCTTTCGATTATCTCAAATCTCTGCGGTGTTGTAAACCTATCCTTAAAGCACCGGATTTTTCACAACCTTTTAGTATCGTTATCGACGCTAGTGACTACGGGATGGACGTCGTATTGTTACAAGACGTTCAAGATAAAGTGGAACATCCTGTCGTTTATTTTTCGAAAAAATTCAACATTCTCCAAAAAAAAATATTCTACAATGGAAAAAGAAACATTAGCTCTATTATTGAGTTTACACAATTTCGAGGTTTATGTAACTTCATCTCGCCAATAGGTAATAATTTATACCGATCACAATACTCATATATTTTTAAATAATATGAAAAATAAGATTAGACGGCTATTATTTTCTCGCTCTGTCTTTTTTACAAATACTCTCACGGTAATTGCTCCGAGGAGCTGCTTTCGCTGGTTCCTAGGCCTCATGAATTTAAACGTCCTACGAGGCTGGCACCTCGTTCCCACCCCCTTCGCCGTTGAAACTGTTAGATGTAGACGTCTCTTCTACTCCAATAGCTTCATGTCTCGCACATCTCGCCTGTAGAACTCCCTTCCTTATTCCTGTTTCCCTGACAAATACAATCTCCAACTATTTAAGCGTAACGTCAATCGACATCTCCAGTTGCCTTGATCTATCCACTTCCCTTCTCCACATCCTTTCACCTTTCATTCCTATCTGCCCTCGCTCCAAATCTTCTGTAACCCCCTTGCCTTGATCGATCCACTATCTTTCTCCACATCCTCTCCTTTACCACTCCTATCTGCTCTTCCTCCAAACCTTCTGTAACCCCTTGCGTGCTAGTGGCTTCCAGCCTTGCTTGGGGTGATAAGCTTAAAAAAAAAGAAAAAAAAAGAAGCTTAACATTACAAGAGTATAATCTTGATATTCGCTATATTAAAGATGGAAATAATGTGGACGTTGATCCTTTATCGAGTATCTGCAATAATCCGTCTTTGAAAATTTCTTATTTTCGTTCTTTTAGGTGCGTGGAGGGTGTAACAAGACCAACTTTATTTAGATTAAAAGTAATTGAATTGAATGAAATCAATCACTTTAGGTATTGATATTAAACATAAACCCCCACCCTAAAATTTAATAATTTATCTTTCATTTTTTCTATTGCTTCAAAATTGGATAATATATAATTTTGTTATTATTATATTTTATTATAAGAGATTATAAGGAAAAGATTTTGAAATCGCTACACAAAAGCTTTGACGTTTCAAAACTATGATTGTATTTCTTCAGGCAATGGTATGTAACTGCTTATTAAATAATAATATATTGCATTACGTTGGACTTTTCAAAAAGGAAATGCGACCAACAGTGGATTTTACTCCATCTGTTCTTTCTCTCATTTGGAGATATATGATGAAATTTATTTACATTATTCGGACTATTGACCTCATCTTTGTCGCCATGTTTATCACAACGATTCTGCCGTTGTACGCTCCGGCCTTTTTCAGGTGGTTGGAAAGTCGAAATGAACCCTTTATTTCGCTCACTGGGGTAGACTGTTCTAGTTCCACGTGCCATGTTTAATGGATGTCAGTTATCAGTATCTCCTGTTAATTCCCCTCTCCATGTTCTGCACTGCCTTAACCGGGTATTGAACTCGGACTCTTTCGGTCTTGTCACTGGATCTAACAAACGCCTTTATTCATACAGGCGTTTAAATAAACGCCTGTATGAATTTCTGGGTATTCTAAATCTAATGTCTTCAGCAACCATTTTTACCAGTGTTCATATTGCAATTTTTGGCTGTTATCATTATATGTTTTTACCAGTGCTCATATTGCAAATTTGTTGTTGTTATCGCTTTTCTCTAAAATTAACAGGAGATAACTGATAACTGACATCCATTAAACATGGCACATGGAACTAGAACAGTCTACCCCAATGAGCAAAAAAATAAAGGGTTCAGTTCGACATTCCAACCAACTGAAGAAGGCCGGAGCGTACAATGGCCGAAACATTGTGATAAACATGGCGACAAAGATGAGGACAATAGTCCGAATAATGTAAATAATGTACATAATACTTCATCTCAGGAATATAGACAGATACTGAAGGGCCGAAACGTTGTAATAAATATGGCGACAAAGATGAGGGCAATAGTCCGAATTATGTAAATAGTGTACATAATACCTCATATCAGAAATATAGACAGTTACTGAAAGGCCTAAACGTTGTAATAAATATGGCGACAAAGATGAGGACAATAGTCCGAATAATGTACATAGTGTACATAATACCTCATCTCAGAAATATAGACAGACACTTAAGGGCCTAAACGTTGTAATAAATATGGCGACAAAGATGAGGACAATAGTCCGATTAATGTACATAGTGTACATAATACCTCATCTGAGAAATATAGACAGACACTTAAGGGCCTAAACGTTGTAATAAATATGGCGACAAAGATGAGGACAATAGTCCGAATAATGTACATAGTGTACATAATACCTCATCTCAGAAATATAGACAGATACTGAAAGGCCGAAACGTTGTAATAAATATGGCAACAAAGATGAGGACAATAGTCCGAATAATGTAAATAGTGTAGATAATACCTCATGTCAGAAATATAGACAGATACTGAAAGGCCGAAACGTTGTAATAAATATGGCAACAAAGATGAGGACAATAGTCCGAATAATGTAAATAGTGTACATAATACCTCATCTCAGAAATATAGACAGATACTGAAAGGCCGAAACGTTGTAATAAATATGGCAACAAAGATGAGGACAATAGTCCGAATAATGTACATAGTGTACATAATACCTCATCTCAGAAATATAGACAGATACTGAAAGGCCGAAACGTTGTAATAAATATGGCAACAAAGATGAGGACAATAGTCCGAATAATGTACATAGTGTACATAATACCTCATCTCAGAAATATAGACAGATACTGAAAGGCCTAAACGTTGTAATAAATATGGCGACAAAGATGAGGACAATAGTCCGAATAATGTACATAGTGTACATAATACCTCATCTCAGAAATATAGACAGACACTTAAGGGCCTAAACGTTGTAATAAATATGGCGACAAAGATGAGGACAATAGTCCGAATAATGTACATAGTGTACATAATACCTCATCTCAGAAATATAGACAGATACTGAAAGGCCGAAACGTTGTAATAAATATGGCAACAAAGATGAGGACAATAGTCCGAATAATATAAATAGTGTAGATAATACCTCATGTCAGAAATATAGACAGATACTGAAAGGCCGAAACGTTGTAATAAATATGGCAACAAAGATGAGGACAATAGTCCGAATAATGTACATAGTGTACATAATACCTCATCTCAGAAATATAGACAGATACTGAAAGGCCGAAACGTTGTAATAAATATGGCAACAAAGATGAGGACAATAGTCCGAATAATATAAATAGTGTAGATAATACCTCATGTCAGAAATATAGACAGATACTGAAAGGCCGAAACGTTGTAATAAATATGGCAACAAAGATGAGGACAATAGTCCGAATAATGTACATAGTGTACATAATACCTCATCTCAGAAATATAGACAGATACTGAAAGGCCGAAACGTTGTAATAAATATGGCAACAAAGATGAGGACAATAGTCCGAATAATGTACATAGTGTACATAATACCTCATCTCAGAAATATAGACAGATACTGAAAGGCCAAAACGTTGTAATAAATATGGCGACAAAGATGAGGACAATAGTCCGAATAATGTACATAGTGTACATAATACCTCATCTCAGAAATATAGACAGATACTGAAAGGCCGAAACGTTGTAATAAATATGGCGACAAAGATGAGGACAATAGTCGGAATAATGTCAATAGTGTACATAATACCTCATCTCAGAAATATAGACGGATACTGAAAGGCCGAAACGTTGTAATAAATATGGCGACAAAGATGAGGACAATAGTCCGAATAATGTAAATAGTGTACATAATACCTCATCTCAGAAATATAGACAGATACTGAAAGGCCGAAACGTTGTAATAAATATGGCAACAAAGATGAGGACAATAGTCCGAATAATGTACATAGTGTACATAATACCTCATCTCAGAAATATAGACAGATACTGAAAGGCCGAAACGTAGTAATAAATATGGCAACAAAGATGAGGACAATAGTCCGAATAATGTAAATAGTGTACATAATACCTCATCTCAGAAATATAGACAGATACTGAAAGGCCGAAACGTCGTAATAAATATGGCGACAAATATGAGGACAATAGTCCGAATAATGTACATAGTGTACATAATACCTCATCTCAGAAATATAGACAGATACTGAAAGGCGAAACGTTGTAATAAATATGGCGACAAAGATGAGGACAATAGTCCGAATAATGTGAATAGTGTACATAATACCTCATCTCAGAAATATAGACAGATACTGAAAGGCCGAAACGTTGTAATAAATATGGCGACAAAGATGAGGACAATAGTCCGAATAATGTAAATAGTGTACATAATACCTCATCTCAGAAATATAGACAGATACTGAAAGGCCGAAACGTTGTAATAAATATGGCAACAAAGATGAGAACAATAGTCCGAATAATGTAAAAAGTGTACATAATACCTCATCTCAGAAATATAGACAGATACTGAAAGGCCGAAACGTTGTAATAAATATGGCGACAAAGATGAGGACAATAGTCCGAATAATGTAAATATTGTACATAATACCTCATCTCAGAAATATAGACAGATACTGAAAGGCCGAAACGTTGTAATAAATATGGCAACAAAGATGAGAACAATAGTCCGAATAATGTAAAAAGTGTACATAATACCTCATCTCAGAAATATAGACAGATACTGAAAGGCCGAAACGTTGTAATAAATATGGCGACAAAGATGAGGACAATAGTCCGAATAATGTAAATATTGTACATAATACCTCATCTCAGAAATATAGACAGATACTGAAAGGCCGAAACGTTGTAATAAATATGGCAACAAAGATGAGAACAATAGTCCGAATAATGTAAAAAGTGTACATAATATGGTGATGGGGGGGTAGAGTTCTCGTTGTTAATTGTTGCTTGTATCAGAAGGTAGATAAATAGTAGCAGTCCTTCGGGACAGCCGCTAGTTTGGCCTAAAGGTTCAACAAGCGATCAAATTGAGGTCACCATAACATAAACAAAATAACATACGAAAGAGAAGGGTATATCAAAAACACTTTGTATTTAAATGCAACATCAATGAATAGTACAATGTTTCTTGATTTACACGCACAAAGTCCGTTACAAAAAGTTCATTCATAGAAGAGAAATCCGATTATTAAAAGAATATAAGTGTCTTTTGTTAATACTTAAGTTCATGACGTGCTGGTCACAGGAGATGAAAGGTGAGGTCAATGGGTTGGTAGGAGTCCTTTGATATCTCCGTTGGTGAAGGAAGGCTGAAGGCATCGGGTTTGACGGGTGAGAAAAGCGTAGCGACATTCACTGACGGTACTTCAAAGCTTTCTGTCTTAGAAGTGAATTTATCGCTCTATTTATGTGTGCCCTTCGGATCAGAGTCAGTCTGCTGAAACAAACTGTTGGGTATGGCGCGGAGCTGTTTAATTGGTGGAAAATTGCTTATCATTCTTTTTATTTCTTTTTAGTTTTCCACCGGAAATTCTGCGTGGAGCCGGGTGCGCAGAGACCAGTATTGGTCATTTGCTGTCTAAACCTCTGAGGGTTAATATCCGGTCCTTCGCTTGCTCCGTGCCACCACATAACTTTCGCCCCAGTAAACGGAGTTGTTGTTGTTGTTTTTTTTTTGTTTTTTTTTGTTTTTTTTAGTAATAAAAATATGTTTTCTTTCTTCCATTTAACCGTTCTACCGGACTTCGTTCTAGTTTCTGGTTTGTTATCATTAGTTTCTTCGGAACAAGATAGGGAGTTATCCAAATCCGGTCTTGATCCAATGGAATCTTTTGATTTTATATTTTCAGAAATATATGCAGGTTTTAGTCTATCTATTGAAACATTACTATGTACGTCATCCGATCTTTTAATAGTAAAATATTTTTCATGACGACTTAATACTTGGAATGGACCTGTGTATGGAGCTTCCAATGGCTTTCTTACTCTGTCTGTTCTTCGCCAGATACTTTTACATGTTTGTAAATCTTTTGGAATGTAAGAATTTCATTGTCAGTAGCTTGATGCTTCATTATTTCTTGTAAGTCACATATATCAATAGTGATCGCGTTGACAGGTCGTGATAAACAATCAGCTACTATATTTTGTGAACCTCTTATATGTGAAATGTCATTTACATATTCGCTGATAAAACAGAGGTGACGCTGTTGTCTATCTGATTTTAAGGAAGACTGGCTTTTAAAAGCACTGCAAAGTGGTTTGTGATCCGTCAGTAACATTACATTTCTGCCTTCTATTAAATGTTTAAAATGGAGTACTGCTAGATAGGCAGCTAGTAGTTCTCTGTCAAAAGTAGAATATTTTTGTTGGGTTTGGGATAATTTCTTTGAAAAGAAACCTATGGGGATGGGTTGATTATCAATCATTTGATGAAGTGCTGCACCCACCGCATAATTCGAACTGTCTGTTACAAGTTGATAGTTGTTAGCTTTCGAGCTGGGGAAAGCCAAAACAGTTACATTTGATAAAGACTTTTTCATATTTTCGAAAGATTCAATTTCTTCCTTTGTTAGGGTTAATGACTTGGAATTTTGGTTTAAACGTATTTTTTCCGTGAGAGGTAGTATGATATCGCTGAAATTTGGCACAAGTTTTCTGTAAAAATTTGCCATTCCGATGAATCGGCGTAGTGATTTGGAATCGTTTGGTTGAGGAAATTCACTTAATTCATTCAACTTTTTAGCACTGGGTTTGAGACCACTAGCAGAAATATGAAATCCTAAAAAGTCTAATTCATTAGCACTAAATATGCATTTGGAGAGACAAATTTTAAAATCGTACTCACTCAGTTTTTGTAGTACTAGGTCGATATGCTTGGAATGAGTTTCTTCATCTTCTGAGAATATAAGGATATCGTCGATATATACAAAGGTATAATCAGTATCACGAAAGATATTGTCCATCATTCTCTGAAAAGTACATGATGCGTTCCGTAGTCCGAAAGGCATATAGTTATATTCAAATAACCCAAAAGGGGTAGAGATGGCTGTCTTGCAAACATCCTCCGGATGTACAGGTATCTGATGATAAGCAGACGACAGGTCTATCTTTGAAAAGAACTTCTTATTATGAAGCTTCGAAGACAAGGAATTTATATTTGGGACTTGATATCGATCGGCTTTTGTTATGGTATTTAAATGTCTGTAATCGCCAACAGGTCTATATGTGCCGTCTGACTTCGGTACCATATGTAAGGCTGAACTCCATTCAGAGTTTGAAGGGGAAATTATTCCTGCCTTTAGGAGTTTCTTGAATTCCTCTTTTGCAATTTCACATCTCTGAGCTGATAATTGTCTGGCTCTGGAGAAAGTAGGAGGGTTGCTACCAGTTTCTATTCTATGGAATATCTTTGGTTTTGTTGCATTCGTGTCGCGATGAGGAGAAATTAAGTTTGGGTATTTCTCCAGAATTGCTCGTACCATTTTGTTAGCATCTTTATTCGGTACTAAATCTATATTCATGATAATAGACGATGGATGTGCATCGGATTGTCTATTAGTCATTTTATCAATCAGCTTATTGTTTGTGCAGTCCACCATTAGCCCGAAATGGTTTAGGAAATCGTATCCTAGGAGTGGCTGAGCAGTTTCGGCTATTATAAATGTCCAGGTAAATTCTCGTCTGAGGTTCCGTAGTGTTAGATTCAGTACTGCTTGTCCTGAGCATTCAATCTTTTGATCGTTGGCAGACACTAAAGAGATATTGGTTGGGTATGTTACAGCTCCGCTTAAATATCTCTTCGGAAGTATAGATACGGCAGCTCCTGTATCCACAATAAAATTTAAACTTTGAGCTCCTAACCGTGCGGCTACAATGAGAAGCGGCGAGGAAATGGAAGCTAACACCTCTCGCCTAGTTAGTTTTCCGAAATCTCACGAGGAACTGGTGAATTTGGGCGAGAGTTGGGTTGCATTTGAACATTCCGTTTATTTGGCCATCTGCACCACGGCTTACAAAATTTTGCACGTTCCGCAAAGTATAAATGCGCTCGGCAAATTAGAGGTTTTTGGTCCTTGTTAAAAGGGCGAACACTGGTAGGGAATTTATTTTCACTGTGGGAACAGCCATGTATCCTTTTAGTTTCATTTTTATTTTGCTGTTCATCCCTTTGCTTCCCCGAAATCTGTCGAATATGTGCGGTGTCTTGTTTGTTAAAATATAATAGTAAGTCATCCGCCATTCTTCCAAGGCGATCTGTGTCTAAATCGACTTGTGCCGCTACCACTGGTTTAATGGAGTGAGGTAGGGCTTGAATAAATTTGTGACGTACGATATCGTCCCCTACGCCAATTCGGCTTGCTAATGACATAAGTTCATTCAGGTATACTGAGGGACGACCTGTTACAGTCGATGACGACATTAATTTGTCCAGCATCTCTGGTTTTGTTTTCTCGTAAGCGCCCGTCACTGCTTCTCTTAGTGCGTCGTAATCTTTTGATTGCAGTATAGTTGGCTGTATATTTCCTACTATGTCCACAGGGAGAGCTGCCAAAGTGTTAAAAAATTTTTGACTGGTCTGTCTTATATTTGCAATATTAAATTGCGCCTCCATTATCGCAAACCAAGCTATTACGTTTGATTCAATGAAGTTTGGTGGTTTTATCGCAACAGCTTGGATTGGTTGGTTTTGATTAATTGTAGTTTCTTCAGCGTCATCTGCCATGTTTTTGGTTTGTGTTGAATAAAAATTCTAATTTTGTGACAGTTCAATTTTTTTTTTTTGTGCGTGCGTGTATATATATGTGTTGAAATCACGTCGGCCGTCACCACTTATGGTGATGGGGGGG
Organism: Acanthosepion esculentum; assembly: GCA_964036315.1. NCBI lineage: Eukaryota > Metazoa > Mollusca > Cephalopoda > Sepiida > Sepiidae > Acanthosepion > Acanthosepion esculentum. Next base: position 75,706,460 of record OZ038512.1, read on the forward strand.
TAGAGTTCTCGTTGTTAATTGTTGCTTGTATCAGAAGGTAGATAAATAGTAGCAGTCCTTCGGGACAGCCGCTAGTTTGGCCTAAAGGTTCAACAAGCGATCAAATTGAGGTCACCATAACATAAACAAAATAACATACGAAAGAGAAGGGTATATCAAAAACACTTTGTATTTAAATGCAACATCAATGAATAGTACAATGTTTTTTGATTTACACGCACAAAGTCCGTTACAAAAAGTTCATTCATAGAAGAGAAATCCGATTATTAAAAGAATATAAGTGTCTTTTGTTAATACTTAAGTTCATGACGTGCTGGTCACAGGAGATGAAAGGTGAGGTCAATGGGTTGGTAGGAGTCCTTTGATATCTCCGTTGGTGAAGGAAGGCTGAAGGCATCGGGTTTGACGGGTGAGAAAAGCGTAGCGACATTCACTGACGGTACTTCAAAGCTTTCTGTCTTAGAAGTGAATTTATCGCTCTATTTATGTGTGCCCTTCGGATTAGAGTCAGTCTGCTGAAACAAACTGTTGGGTATGGCGCGGAGCTGTTTAATTGGTGGAAAATTGCTTATCATTCTTTTTATTTCTTTTTAGTTTTCCACCGGAAATTCTGCGTGGAGCCGGGTGCGCAGAGACCAGTATTGGTCATTTGCTGTCTAAACCTCTGAGGGTTAATATCCGGTCCTTCGCTTGCTCCGTGCCACCACAATAATACCTCATCTCAGAAATATAGACAGATACTGAAAGGCCGAAACGTTGTAATAAATATGGCAACAAAGATGAGAACAATAGTCCGAATAATGTAAAAAGTGTACATAATACCTCATCTCAGAAATATAGACAGATACTGAAAGGCCGAAACGTTGTAATAAATATGGCGACAAAGATGAGAACAATAGTCTGAATAATGTACATAATGTACATAATGTACATAATACCTCATCTCAGAAATATAGACAGATATGATGAACTCTTCCATCGTTTCCGACGTATGAATGTTTTTCAGTTCAGTTTTATGTTTCGTATGAGACAACAATCCTGCAAGGGATTTGCAAACAAGTCCACACGGGAGACATTCTGAAGGGTTGAGCATCACATATGGGCTGATGTATTTATCCTGAGAATTACTGTCGGCTCTTAATTCTCTCAGATGGTTGAGACGATTCTTTTGAAAGTTAGTTATACCTCGGTAGCAGGTGTGTTCTCCAGTTTGCTCGGTTTTCAACAGCGAGTTCGAACCTCTCTATAGGAATGTTTGCAGCATTTAATTTAAATTTTATTTGAGTTTGTCCTTGAAGCGTAACCAAGGACGGCCAACATTACGCTTACCATGAAAAAGTTGGCTCTACATGAGGATTTTCACCATCCGATCATCCCCCATTCTGATGACATGAGCAGACCATCTGAACTGTGATTGCACCAGAAAGGATTAGATACCTACGATGACACATTTGATGAAAAGATCAGGGTTAGCTATTTTGTCCTGGACTGTTTAACCTCATGTTGAACGAAGACAGCGTTTATGAAAAGCACCATATATATATATATATATATATATATATATATATATATATATATGTGTGTGTGTGTATATATGTATTAAAAAGCACTAAAACACAAACTACTCATCTACCCAGGTTTCAACTGTAAGGTCCCCTCAGGTAGGCAGAATGAAAAAATTAGTGGATTCCACCACCAATATATAATAACACCGGAAGGTAGGGGGAGAGAGAGAGACACACACACACAAAAAGAAAGGGCGATGGCGAGTATATATATATATATATTATATATATATATATATATATATATATATTTTGTTATCCAACGACAAACTGTTTCGCTGTATCACAGCTCATCAGTGTGACTAGACGTCCGGTTGCCTCCAGCTAAAATCGAAACCCCACTGAATTGGCGTCAGTCGGAGATTCTACTATGGCAGGGATGAGGGTGAATTTAAGCGTATTTATTTTTTTAGATAAACACACACTGACTGGGAGAATTCGATTCACAGAAGAGTCTTGCAATATTAGCCGTAATATATTATATACGCGCATGCACACATACACATATAGGTAGAGGAAGAGTGAGAGATGAGTCACCTGCATCCAGATATCTACAAATTTGTTCATTCAAGACTTTACATACGTAGAAGCAATGACCCCACAGATGCAGACATCACACATGATTGTCATTTTATATTCTTTCTTCCTTCATCATTTCCATTTTACCGCCAATTCAGTACTGCGCTTAAATTCGTAACGTCGAAAGACGAAATCTCGCCAATACAATTACTATAAAGTAAGTGACAGGGAAGCTATGTTACGGACCAGTAACATAGCAGATTCTTTATATTTTATCAAGAATCTGTAAATACATACTAAAGGAACCCAACCAGATATGCCAGCATCATTCTATGCATGGACGAATGGTTGATTTATAAATGTATAAGATAGCTTCTTGAGCACGACACAGAGAACCAGCTTTCTTAGCAGCAACACCACAAATATAATCTTTTCGTTTCAGAGGAAAAAGGTTACACCAAGAAGGTGGATGGAGACACACTTTTGGAGGTTAGCATCAGTCATGCTGAATGAAGAGAGAACAGTTTTCGCTTTGGAAGCGTTAAAGTCAACAAGCCATTTTGGCTCCCAGTTAACAACAGATTTTAAGTCATTTTTGCTATCAACTCCCAAGCAGTTACAGTTAAAATAAATACGAGTCAACCAATTAAAAAAAAAAATCACCTACCTATTTTATCTTTTCTTTCTCAAGTATTCAAGTATTCGTACCAATCTTGTCTCTTGAAACCTATACCGGATATTTTAGCGTTTTGCGAAACTAACTTAAACTCTTCAATTTCTGCCAGTGAATTCTTTGCTTCTTTGTAGAAAAGTTTCTAGGATACATATATATTGGAACCTCAATTTTACGAATTTAAACGCAGTACTAGATTGTCAGCTATGTGTTTTCATCTTACAGTTAAAATTGTTATATGTACCGTAAGTTCTATGCTAACCTTTTCTTCTCTCGCACTTTCCGTTTATGGAACTTTCTTCCGGCTTCTTGCTTTCCAGTCAATCTTGAGCTTCAAAAATTTAAATGTAATTTCAATCGTTATCTTCTGCCTTAATTCTTGTTCTTTTATTGTGCTCTCGCCTTAATATTTTTCTTTTCCTCATTCTTTCAGACTCAGTAACCCCTTGCGTATAAGTGAATTTATTTCCCTGCTTGGGGTGAAATGATTAAGAAAAATATCATTATGGCCACACATGCCAGTATTTATTATCTACCTGTCTATCTCGGGACATTAACTTTATATCTATATATCTATATTTCGATTTACCTGGGACCGAGTTGCACATTTATTATTATCTTCATAGTTTGGTCTTCGAACCAATGTAAAATGCCAAGATTTCGAAAGCTGATTTTCAAAGCAAGCAGCACTTGGCCCTTTTGTAAAATTGGCACCACAAAGTTTTCTTTCATGTTCTCGGGTTAAACTCAGCAGTGGTAATAGATACCTGCAGATTCACACACGCTTACATTTATTAATAGATTTACATACATAGATAATTAAGTCTATATAAACGCAGAGTCGCCATTTTATATTTTTAATATTTGGCAGCACTATTCTAAGCATGGACGAATGGTAGACTTATAGATATGTAAGATAGATCCAGGAAAGAAAAATAGTCTAGCACATCAGTGAACAGATTTTCTTAGCAGTTGACCTAGCAATGGATTCAATAAAGTCTTTCCACTTCGTGGCAGCAGAGAAGGGGTAGCGTGCCTTTCTCCTGAATGCCAGCATCATCCGTGTTGATAAAAGGTAGAAAGCAGCCTCTCAGTTGATTATTATAGAGCCGTTTTGTTTTGGAGCGTTAAAATTAACAAGCCAATTTTTTGCCTCAGTTAACGGTAGACTGAAGCTCGTTTTTACATCAGCCGCCATTTTTAACTTATTGACCTGATCAGACCTATTATCCAGACAGGAGTAAGTATAGATACCAATGTACAAGGTAACCAAAAAAGTTCCGTCCGTTTTTAAAGGAAAAAAAAGAAAACGCTTCACAGTATGTGTAAATTATATTTAGTCTTCGAAGTAATCGCCATCGGCATCCAGCACCTTCTGCCAACGTATCTCCAGCTGTTCAATGCCCTTGCGGTAGAACTCGGGGGGGGGGGGAGGGTTGACACAAAGAAGTCCGTGAGGGCTTTGCGCAAGTCTGCTTCATTGGTGAAGGATTTCCCACGAAGATGATTATCCAGGGAGTAGAAGAGGTGGTAATCGGATGGAGCAAGGTCAGGTGAATAAGGTGGATGGCAAAAAGTCTCGCACCCAAGTTGCTGTATCGTATCCCTGACCACTCGCGCGACATGCGGCCTGGCGTTGTCATGGAAGAAAAGCACACCTTTGCGATTAACCAGTGCTGGCTCCTTCTGGCGCAATTCCTGTTGCACACGTTTCAGTTGCTGCGAGTATAGATCTCCAGTGACCGTTTGGCCCGTTGGTAGCAGTTCATAATGTACCACTTGACGATCTGTCCACCAGACACAAAGCATAATCTTGCGTGGGTGCATAAGCGGTCTTGTGGTGTGAGGGACAGCATCCTGAGGAGACAACCAATATATGGAACGCTTGGGAGTTTCGTACAGAACCCACTTTTCATCACTGGTAAGCACTCGATTGACTAAGGATGCGGTACGGTGGCAAGATAGCAGCGATACGCAGGCTGCCACTCGTTGTCGCTTGTGGACCTCCAACAGCGTTTGCGGAACCCACTTGCTCAGTTTGTACGTCTTACCTAGGCGGTGCAAGTGAAGTCTAACTGTTTCATCGGAAACGTTGAACTGCCTTGCAAGTTCACCACACGTTAGACTACTGTCCTCTTCAATGGCTGCCTTCAGGACTCCGTCATTCAAGACCTGTGGTCGTCACCTGCGAGGCTCATCATGGAGAGACAAATCTCCCGACTTGAATTTTCGAAACCAACGCCTTGCAGTACGTTCATCCACAGCACTATCCCGAAACGCTTGACATATGCGGCGACTTGATGCAGCTGCTGATAAGCCCACTTTGAAGTCGTAAAGCAAACAGCCCCGAACGAGATCTCTAGACACTTCCATCCTTCTCACGGCTGTCCGGCTTATAACTGATGGCCGGGCATGGTGCGCGTGTTTTTTATAACGTCTGATGTTCCTACTTCCGGCTGTCCGAATTTGAAAACAATTGCTACACGCATTTCGTATATATTTCAACTTCATTCAATGACTAATCAAAATACGGACAGAACTTTTTTGGTTACCTTGTAGAACAGTCTACACCAGTGAGCGAATTCCAACCACCTGAAGAAGGCCAGAGCGTACAACGGCCGAAACGTTGTAATAAATATGGCGACAAAGATGAGGACAATAGTCTGAATAATGTAAATAGTGTACATAATACCTCATCTCAGAAATATAGACAGATACAGACATGAACGCAAGGCGGCGGAAGTGTAAAGTCAGGATTTCTCTTCGCCTAGGTGGATTACTTTTCTGGGCTGCCGACTCCCATCTACCCGAATCAGCTGGTTATGAGGCGCCAGTGGTCCGTCTTCGTCCATTCTCCGACTGGAAGCTAGACTTAGTTGTCACAGACTATTTGAGACGCATGCCTACGAAGTATTTTATAGACAGTGGGAGTTCGTCCCCACTATAACCCACAGCCAACCTTTGAAACAATGTACGTATCTAAACATTATCTACATGACGTGTTTTAGAAGCTCCCCCAAAAAGTAACGTTTTTGTTATATATACAATTTTAATATATTATATTGTTATACGTTATTTATATAGGCACAAATATTTAAGAAAAACGTCTGTTTATAATAAACAGTATTAACAACATTTACCGGCCTTAATGTCCGAGAAATTTTCATAGAAAATATGCGTCCTCTGACACGAATCGATCCGTTCCGTGTAGGATACAGGTTCAATTCCTATCGGAGGACGCATATTTTCTATGAGATTTCTCGAACATTAAGGCCGGTAAATATTATTAATACTGTTTATTATAAACAGAGCATTTACTTACATATTTGTGTCTATATCAATAACGTATAACAATAAAATATATTAAAATAATTGTCGGACTTAGTCCATTTCGTATGTTTTTTGTTTTACGCCATATCAACCACAATGGGTTATTTAATGCCGACAAAATTTCCTTTTTTTTCCAAAAATGTATAGCTGGTAATATTTAAAAAAAAATGGTTTGGTTACCTAAACTTAAAAATGGTTTGGTTTGTTTTGTGGCATATTAACCTCAATGGGTTATTTAATGCTGACAAGATTTTTATTTCTGGTAATATTTTTTTTTTCAAATATTTATTGCTGATACTAATTTTTAAAAAAGTATTTCTGGTATTAAAATCTATTTGTACACATTCATAGTGTTTTGAGTCAAGTTGTAGGGTTAACTATTTGCCCATAGCTGGGGTCCTAACAGGTGCTACTAGCCCGGGCCAGGGTGGACCTGGGAACACCAGCAATTAAGAGGTGGTTCCACGCTCCTCAAAACCTCCTGATCAGAGGCCTTGCTGCTGGACGTAGTTTATCGTCATATCCAGGACGGCATTTCATAATATATAAAACCTTAGATAAATAAACATTAGAAAAGATAAATTACGAGAAGGAACATTAATAAACATTAATAAATATCAAACAGTTCATGTCAGAAAAAATAGCAGAAACCAAAAATGAAAATATAAATCTGAATTTATGCCTAAAATACTCGGAGATTATGAAGCCATAAATAAATAATAATTGCAGATTAAATTATTACATTACTTTTAAGCAATATTTACGCTTTTCAGTATTATTTGTCGAACAATAATAACTAGTATATAGAGAGAAATAAAAATGGAATATAAAATTAATTATATCGAGAAACAGTCATAAAACGTCAAATAAATGTCTACCATTAAATATAAAATTATTATTATTGATAACTTGAATAAGGAGTTATTATTTACCTGCAGATTATTATAACAAAGATGAGGACAATCGTCTGTGTGGTTGGAGAACTGAATCAAAAATATCTTACCGCTGGCACAAAAACTTTGCACGTGCATTGAATGTAAAGAAAAACTAGAGAAGATGGCCGCTCGTAAGGCGAATATCTAAGAACGTTACATACTCGCAAATTACGAGATTTTGCTGGTAGTATGCAAATTTTCGATTGCCTAAAACAAGATAAAAATCGCATTATCCATGGGGGAAGTGGAAACAACAACAAGATGATAAAGAAAGATTCATTGTCGCCAAAGCGAACAAAGAACCGACAATTTTGACAGTGAAATATATTCTCGCCCAAGTGAACACAAACTACCGTCTGAAATAAATTATTACTAATATTTATTTTGTAAATGCCTGGGGTGTCGATGAGGGATCAGGGATTCCATAAACTGTTTGATGCTCGAATGAGTTTGGAGACCTCAATATTAGACTAAGAAACACACACACTCATATATATATATATATATATTAGGAAATGGGCAAAGTCCGACACTTATTTTAAGATATTTTTATGTTTAACATTCTTTTTATAGATACAAATATTTAAGTAAATGCTCTGTTTATAATAAACAGTAGTAATAACATTTACTGGCCTGAATGTCCGAGAAATTTTCATAGAAAATATTCGTCCTCCGACAGGAATCGAACATGTATCCTATACGGAACCGTCATATAGACTGAAGTGCCTTAACCGATTGAGCCACAGAGGATGGTTCCGTTAGCTAGGTCGATTTTACTGCTTTTAATTCATGGAAGATTGTAGTTTAAAAGTTAAGGCACGTCAGGCTATATGACGGTTCCGTATAGGATACAGGTTGAATTCCTGTCGGAGGACGAATATTTTCTATGAAAATTTCTCGGACATTCAGGCCGGTAAATGTTGTTTAATACTGTTTATTATAAACAGGGCATTTACTTAAATATTTGTATGTATAAAAAGAATGTATAAACATAAAAATGTCTTTATATATATATATACACACACACACAATGAAATTTCTAAATAACTAATGTATTTTTATCACTTTAAATATTATTTTAGTGGATATCCGTATTAAAGTAGAACGTTTCGTTTTAAACAGTTTACCGGCCTGCGTATTCAAAAATCTTAGAGGTAATATGCCCTCTGGCAGGACTGGAAACTGCCCCCTTCGTAGGAGAAACCACCTTCTGATCTGGCTTCTTACGGAAAGCCTAACAGCCAAGCTTCTATTTGCCTTAAATGTGACCTCATGATGATAGACGAAATAAACACTGTTTAATAAACGGGGCGTCCTATTCAAATACGAGTATCCATTAAAAGTAACGTTTGAAGTTAGTAATTGTCTGAGTGTAGCTTAGATGTGGCACGAGACGGAAAGTTTGTGGCACCTAGTGAGGATCGAACTCACGTTTCAGCGAGACAAGCTTGTTAACCATTACACCACGTCGAGGTGCCCAACGATTGAAGTTATATACCAAAAATCATCTATATATAAAATTATGTGTGTTCCGTTAGTACGTCCGTCAGACCCGCTAAAATAGCCACACATTGACGAATCGAAACCAAATTTGGTGGAGAAGTGCAAACAGGTAAGAGGGTACACAGTATAGTTGCTTTTACTTAGGTGTGTAGCTTAGTACAAAAATTTTAATAAATCGTTTATGAAAAATTAAAATAGGTACCTCCACGAGATCGCTAAAAAAAGAGCATAGCATGATGAAAAAGAGGCCAAACTTGTACTTGCTAAGTACAAAAAAAACATTAGAGCGCTGAAAATTTTCCTTAAAAATAACGAGGTAAATAATTTGTTTCACTTTTCTCCTTCCGTAGAACAAATTATCCTCACGGAATCCATCAATATTTCATTCATCACCTGTCAAGTGACGCGAAAGTTTATGACTTGCTTTGTTTTATTTTCAAATTACATCTTTTCGGTGCAGAAGTTAAGCTTGGTTCAAAATATTTTAAATAAACATTATAATTTCTGATTTAAAGAAAAAAAAGTTTTGAAAAAATGATAATTGATATTTAAAAGAATTTCAAAATGTGATTTTCATTCTTTTATGAAATGGAAAAAAAAATGAATGCCATCTGTCAGTTTTGTTGACTCAAAAAAACAAGATTTTTATCGAAAATTTCGGACGTGCTAGGAACTATTAAAAAATGTAAAAAAATACCCCCCAAATACTTTGATCTTTCCTCTTAATAATAACAAACATTTAGACGATAAAATTTTGTTTTCATCAAGTTTGGCGTCTTTTTCATCATGCTAGGCTCTTTTTTAGCGATCTCGTGGAGGTACCTAAATTAACAGTTTTATTATTTAACATCCAAAATGCTCCCACTATTTTAAAAACAATTTAATGGTTAAAATAAATACTTATTTAATAAAAACAAAATATTGTTTTTTTGCATATCTTAAGTTTTTATATATATATATTAATCTGGTAAATTATAAACACAGCAGAAAGAGAGTAGAGATTATAAATCTCGACAAAAACGTTAGCGGAACCTTCAACAATATTAAAAACTGTGATGATCAAAACATGTGTTACCGTGTTGCAAATGAATTCTAGTCTTCAAATATTTTGACAAATGAAAGTTCTGCAAACACGTAAGATATTTATGGCTCTGATATTTCATGCGATACTGTAGTGACTACTCGGATACACCACGCCCACAAAATACTTAAGAATTATTGGCTAGAAAATAAATACTATTATTGGCTAGAAAATAAGTACTATTTACTACAGGACAATTTATCCATCGCAGTAGCCACACCAAATTTTCTGCCATTGACTTTGCCAAACTTGGTTTAGTAAAAAAAATCAGTGATTGGTTGATTTTTGACCAATCGTATAATTTAAACATTTCTTTCGATATGTTTTCCCGCTCCTCCCTGGAGCCTACTCAAAAAGTATAAATACCACGAAAATAAAACAATAGAACAGTAGTAGAACAAATAAATCAACAGAGCTCAACTACGTACGTGTACCTACATTATTCTACTCACACACACACACACAGACACAAAACTACAATTGCACTACGATGTGAACTGTCTGTCCAAAAGCCAAGTAACAAACTCAAAATTCTATTATCCTTTTGTACAAGCTTTTTCATACTTGAACTCAGTTATCATTTATCACTGAACTCTGAACATTTAAACAAGAAAGTACTTTAATACATATTTTCAATCTTGCATCAGTACAAGGGAAACTACTTCCTTTTTCTTAATTTTATTTCATCAAGCACGATTGCTGTACTCGTCTGTTTTCAATACATTTTAATATTGTTGATTACTGTATAATCTCTTGTTATTTCTTCCTTGTGTCTTTTGCAAATTTAAATGTGATGTGCTAACCAAAAACGTAACCTTCACCAAAGCCTTCTTAACAATTCTAAACCAAATTTAATTAGCACGCCACAATACTATCTCACACATGTAGAACATATGTGAGCATATAGGATAAACTTTAGATATTTCAGAAATAAAAATGGAAATATAAAATTAATCTTATCGAGAAACAATGATAAAACGGCAAATAAATGCCTACCATTAAATATAAAATTATTATCATTGATAACTTGGATACGGAGTTATTATTTACCTGCAGATTATTATAACAAAGATGAGGACAATCGTCTGTGTGGTTGGAGAACTGAAGCAAAAATGACTTACCGCTGGGACAAAAACTTTGCACGCGCATTGAATGTAAGAGAAGATGGCCGCTCGTAAGGCGAATATCTAAGAACGTTACATTCTCGCAAGTTACGAGATTTTGCTGGTAGTATGCAAATTTTCGATTGCCTAAAACAAGATAAAAAAAAAAGTTTCAACAGAACAGACTAAAGAAAATTTACTTCGTATATATGCTCCAAGTCTCTCCAGACATAGATGCTATAAGTAGTTTTTATGTCGAACTACATAGTCTCCTGTCAAATAATAAATTTATCTTTGGAAATTATAAGTAGAGATTGGAACGTGATTTTGACGTTCGCAAAAACGCCCACGGGCGACACGGCGTCGGAAAATGCAACAATGGACTTCTTATTCCTGAATTCTTTCCAGAACTAAATCTCTTAATCTTTAACACATTATTAAAGTATAAATATAATCTAAGAACAACACAGGTAGACTCCAAATGTTTTAAATACTGCCCCCACAAAGAAAAACTGACCTCTTAATACATATCAAGTACATATTCGTTACGACAAACTGATAAAAAGATCCAGAGACATGCGCACTGTGTGTGCACCATTGAGGAACCCAATCTCTATTACAAATTCAAATAATTTCTATAAAAATGGATTCATTGAATTATTTGGACACTCTTAGTTTAAGTTTTCGATTTAATGTTTGCGTTATTAACTTTATTTAATTCGCTCCAGTATTTCGTCAGTTACTCTCAGCCATTGTGGATGTGAAGCGAGATCCCTTGTCTGATACGTGGACATTACATTCAGACTGCGACGTGTGAGAGACTACCTCAAATAATATCTCAGGCAGTTACTTATATATCCATCTCTGTTTATATCTTTGAGATGAGGTATTAAGACTACTGCATTATTTACATTACTCGGGTCGTTATCCCCAACTTCATTGCCATATTCACAACGTTTCGGCCGTGGTACGCTGCGGCCTTCTTCAGGTGATTGGAATTTAAAAATCTTCTGTTTGATATTCATAAATTTATCCCATCACTTTTGTCTCCTCACTACGGAAGGAAACCAAGCAGATTGAGTGCTAAACAGCTTAAGGTTTGGTGTCTCGACACCATTTCAATTTTTTCCCACCAAACATGTTTGAAAGGATTCTTGCAACTGAAATACAGCAAGTTTGAGGTCGGTGATCAAGTGCTTGTGCTGCTATCTACGCCTAACCATCCTCTCAGATCTAGATACTATTGTCCTTATAAAATAATTAGAAAGATAAGTGACCTTCAGGTGATTGAAATTTCAAATCGAACCCTTTATTTCGTTCAACGGGAGATGATTGTTCTAGTTCCACGTGCCATGCCTTTTCCGGATGTCTCGGTTATTTCCCTTTAACTCAACTCTCCAAGTTTTGGTTCACCACTCCTGTGGCCTGGTATAGAACACACACCTCTTTGGGTCTAGAAGGCCGGAGCGTACAACGGCCGAAACGTTGTGAATATCACAATGAAGATGAGAATAACGCTCCGAGTAATGTAAACAATACAAATATATCCATCTGTTCAATAGTTTTTTTTTGTGACGTGCATGCATATCACGAACTGCATTACCCAGAGTTGTTCGTCTCTCGGGATCACAATAGGTTAATTACGAATATCCATCCTCAGCTGATAAACCCTACAACTGGTTCTTTGAAGGTTTGGTATGAAATTTGGGTGCAATGTCTATTCCAACATAATGAAAGTTTTGCTTATAATATTTAAAACTAATTCAAGTGTACGTTGTATATTGTCATTTCTCTGTATTGTTCAATACAATATTATCAATATCAATACAGTATTGATATTTGGAGAAACATTTTGTCATGAAAAAACAGGTTTTATTGAATTTTATACAAATTCAGACATTTGTCAACTGGTATGTTTGTATAGCAAAGCGTAGCTTAGATGCAGAATGTTGCGTTGCAGGCACCAGGTTAGTTGCCAAGGTGCAGTTTCTGTCAGTCAAACGCTTGCCGCTTAAAAATTACCCTTATGCCAGATCGTTACCCATGAGTGAAAAACAAAACAATTTTTAGCGAGTGAAGTAGAGATGGGTCGGGGGTAAGGTGCACAGTTCAGCAGCCGTCTTCCCTGTCCATTCTTCGAGCGCATAACCTAACTGACGAGCTTGTGTAAATCAGAACAAGAATTAAGAGAGATAGAAAAAAAGACAAGCTTACTTAGAGCTACAAAGGATAGGATGTTGTGAAAATCTATGACCCCCCACACAATGAAGAGGCGTGTCACATAGCCCTGTTCTGTTACAGCTCAGACTAGACAACAGGTTAGTTTGCAGGGTGCTGTTTCTTCCAGTCAAACGCTTGTGGCTTCAAATTTATCCTTCGGTCAGACCGTTACCCACGAGTGAAGAACAACACAATTTCTAGCAGTAAACTAAATTTTATTCTTGGGTTATAACCTACTGCTATAACAGACCGAAATAGAGCTGAAGCGTGGGTAAGGTGCCCAGTTCAACAGCCGTTTTCCCTGTCCGTTCTGCGAGCCACGCTTCGTTCGTCTGTGTGCCTTTTCGCGAGATAGTTAGTTTTATAGATCACAATTTTTTTTGTCTTGTCATCTTCGTTTAAGAAAGTAATTTATCTTCATTCCGTCACGTTCTCTCTGTCTGAGTCTCTTGCTCTGTACTTTGAATTTAACTTCACTTACTGATAAACATCGATCAAAAGTAAATGTTCGGGATTCATTTTTACGATAGGTACCTCTGTTTTATTTTTAACAAGATCTCAGCTGACTCATATTTCTACAGCAACAAGGCCGAAAGTATTGAGCAACAAGTGAGGGTCGAACTGACTACTCAGTTGTAACTAATCGAGCAAGACAAGCTTGATAACTATTATACTACGTTGAAATGCCCAGGTATGTTCGTATATGAGGATTTTTTATTTGTTAGGTTGCCATTCCTATATTTTTCTTGTTTATAAAAAAACAAAACGAAAAAAAGACACCTGCTCAGCTACGCTTGCAATATGTTCAACACACACAAGAGCCCACCTGTGGTTTATAAAGCAAAAATATTGAACAGACCTTACTTAGAGTTTCTGGGAGAGAGCTTATAATCTGGTATGAAGAGCGGTTTGGGAAACGGTACACCATCAAATCTACGGTCATTTGTGTTTTCGTGCAAGTACAACCATCGCTGACTCCCAAACATTACCCAATTTCACCCAGGTGGGTGTGTGTGTATATATATATATATATATATATATATGCTTGTCTGAATCATCTTCAAGAAGCGAGAGCAAAATCTAAAAGGTCAGCCAATCTAACAATGATCTCATCTCACAGTCCCCACTCTTGCTCCATATGTGGCCTCGTTTGTAAATCACTAGCGGGTCTTAAGAGCCACTTAAGATTATCGCACAAAATTTCATAACTGAATCAATTAAGCTGTCAGATCCTCATACATCGAAACCGACTGGAGAGTCCATTATATATATATATATATATATATATATATATATATATAGTTATATATATAGTTATATATATAGTTAGTTAGTTAGTTTCATTCATTCATTTAAATCAATGACAGTACAAAACCTGCAATTGACCAGTTATTGGCGATTTTAAACAAGTGTTGCATACATAAACTGCAGTGTAATTCTAAAAACTGAAATAGAAAAATCTGTGAGAAAATATTTATCTCCTATTGTGATAAAAATATTTATAAAATCTTCCTTCGTTTAAATTAATCACTGAACAAAACGTATTCTGTACTCCACTACAGTTTATGTATTGAACACTTTTTTCCTCTGCTAGAATTGGTCAATTCTGAGAGAGACGAAACAACTGCGAGATAAACAGTAAAGATCAGAGTTCAAGTCTAAATAGTCAATAAGATTGTTGATTAATATTTTAAACCAAGATTGTGTGACTTGGTTTTAAATTCCAAACGCATGAGCTACCAACAGCGAATGTAGCAAGAATAATTCGGCATGGCGAAAGTATTGTTTATTGGCCAATTCCGTATTTTTCTTTTATCTTGTTCAAACGTCAGACGTACGTGTCCCATAATGTCAACAACACAATGACACGTAGAACTTAGGAACATTATCTTAGTCGATAATTAATAATGTTTAAAAAATAAACACTTTATTCATGTACAAAAAAACTCAATTATTATTGATATTCATTATATTAGAGAATAATATTTAAGCCATTTATAGCAACATTCATTTCTGATGATACATGGGTTTATAAGCACTTTATTGGCATGAATTGTTTTGTATATTAATGCTGAGAGTTCATTTTAATGTGAGATATTGTAAACAATGGCATTCCGGTAATGGTTTTTTCAATCCAACACTATTTGTAATTACTATAAATGGTATTTTTTACTTTTTTCCTGAAAAAATGAATAGCCATTGACTAATTGTTGCCGTTTCAATTCATTTACTGATAAAGTAAAAGAAAGCGATATATTTTATTTAAATTTTTATGATCCAGGCCAGTAGACATTAATTTCACTGTATCTATTCAGATATGTGTACCCACTAAAATTGGATTTAGGAAGATCTGTCTAAAGAATCTTGGTCTAAGAAACATTCGTCCAAAGAATATTGGTCTAAGAGAAACTTGTCTAAAGAAATTGATCTATGGAATACTCGTGTAAAGACATTGTTTATGGAATACCCGTCTAAGGACCATTGATCTATGGAATACCGGTCTAAGGACCATTGATCTATGGAATGCCTGCCTAAGGACCATTGGTCTATGGAATGCCTGCCTAAGGACCATTGGTCTATGGAATGCCTGTCTAAGGACCATTGGTCTATGGAATGCCTGTCTAAGGACCATTGGTCTATGGAATGCCTGTCTAAGGACCGTTGGTCTATGGAATACCCGTCTAAGGACTATTGGTCTATGGAATACCCGTCTAAGGACTATTGGTCTACGGAATACCTGTCTAAGGATCATTGGTCTATGATAATATTTTTAAATAAATAAACACTTTATTCATGTACAAAATCAATTTTATTGATATTCACTATATTACAGAATAATATTTACGACACTTATAGCAACATTAATTACTGATGATACATGTGGTCTATACAAACGGTGCAGGCCACTGTATTGTTTGTATATTAACAGAACCCACATTAGACCATAATTCTCTAGACAATTATTTCTAAGACGGATTTTTTTTAGACCAGTGTTCCTTAAACGAATGTTCTAAAGCCCTGACACATACAGTAATCAGCTTATTAATTAGGCAGGTACACCAAAAGCATTACGATTTGCATTAATTCTTCCTTTCTGATTTTCGAAATTTTGTAGTGATAAAAAAAAACACTATCCACATACATATGGCATCTAAAAGACAGAAATATTACACCAAGAATAAGCTGGAAAATATTGAAAAACCCACCTGCCTACAACAACATAAAGAAATGCCTAATTTACCTACATGAAAAGGTAGCAATAATTTCTCATAACAACAAAAGAAATTACTAAATATAAGATCAGAAATAATTTCTAAATGCAGACATTAAAACAAATACCTATTATCACAATTTATGCCGAACGGAATAAAAAAAACAACCAACACTACTACATAAACCGCCATTAACCTATGAACATAAAAAGAGAAACCACTGCCATCATAACACCATTAATTATTTTCTAGTTCAAACTACCATCATAATAATTATAATTATTGTTATTACCATTCCACCACCATTACTACAATCACTTCTACCACTTTACAATAACTATTTGCTGCTACAATTGTTATTATCATCACCCTCTCCCCCACCATTACTACCGGATCACAATTACCATTGTCGCATCAGTCCACAATTACTAGGGCACCACAATTACTATTACCGTATCAGATCAGTCCACAATTATACTTACTTCTCCCAAAATTAATACCACCGCATAAATACTAATAAGTATTACAAATTTGAGTTTCTACCATTTACATATGCACAATCGCAAATAACAAGCAAATAACCGGCTTTAAAATAATAACAAAACAGCATAAAAAATAATAGCAATTTTACCTACCATAGTTTTACACAGACCACATCATACGTATATACGTGTGTGCGAGAAAACATTATTTAGCGAACAAAATAGACGAACGATCTGCGCGTTGAAACTGCAACTGAAAAAAAGATATTCGCTACACAATCCAACATTGAATACAGAGACCAATTGCGTACGAATGTACGCAACGACACATGGATGCGTATATATGCCCAGTCCCACACTGTTCACATATGTTTATGTTTATGTGAGCGTGCGTGTGTGTGTGTGTGTGTGCACATCAATGAGAGAACGTGCGTGTATGTATGTTTGCGTAAGTATGAGTGGCGTTCTGACGACAACTTTTCCTCCCATTACCATAAAGACACCGATATACGCAACCACATATAAATCGAAAATTTAAAAATTAATCAGTTTGTTTGACGATCGCAAATAGCGTGAAACCCAGGGTCACAAACTCACATCAGTCCAACTAAATTTATATATATATATATATATATATATATATATATATATATATATATATATATATATATGATTATGAATTTTTGACTTTCTGGAAGTAAAATAATTGTCATAATTTGATGAGCTTTTGTTAAAAAAAATTCAATTCCAATATTAGCAAATTGAAAACTAAAGCTTCTGGAATATTTTGATTTTTTACGCTTATTGCGTATATGGTAAATTTGGTTTGGGGGTGACCTTTATCAAGAACTAAAACAAATTAATGACTTTTTCATTACTTGTAAACAAAAGTTCATGGACTTATGACACGGGAACATAGGTTTACTAGAGTCATAACCCTTATATATATATATATATATATATATATATATATATATATATATATGAAGAAATGTAGTTTTAAGGTGTGTTATATTTAGGAGATAAAGTGCTCAATATCAGAGATAGAGCGTATGTAAATGTAAAAGTGAACATTGAAGTCAACACTCAGAGGCGACAGGCTGTTTCATGCTGGACGCAATCGTCAGGCCAGCATGAAATGTCTGTGTATTTTCGACTAACACCACTAACCATTTTCAAGATGTTTTGTTTACGATGTTATCAGTTTAATTTTTTTAACTGTTCCCCAGTTTTAGTTTTAATTTTTTATGTTGAATTTCACATAAAGGTTGAAAGGTCAAGGTATTAATCCCCCTCTTCTTCCCCCAGCTGTAGGTTAATTAGTTGGACTTGTTTCACATAAATGATTATTATATCCACCCCTATCCCCAAATTCTTACAAGCTAAAAATATTGTCTGCCTTTAAATAACCTGCAACAGGTTGATAAGCCATAAAAAAGAATCAATCAGTCATAAATGAAATGTTAAAGTGGATAGTGTTTTGAAAAATGTGTACCACTATTTTGGTGACTATTATAGAAAATAGTATACCGCTAAGTTGTGAATATTATAGGAAAATAGTATACCGCTAAGTAGTGAATATTATAGGAAATAGTATACCATTAATTGGTGACTATTATAGCGCAAAAAAGGTGTACCACTAATTGATGACTTATTCAAAAGAAGATATTTAATTTTGATACCAATTTCCTTATTTCATCTAAATCTTGTTTCATAGGATTAGAAATACATCAGGCAACCCTGACAAATACGAAGAGAAATAAATTGACTTAATTCTAAAATGTTACATAATTTATCTAAAACTTGTTTTTTAGAATTGGAAATCTTACTTATTAACGAACTGCCGTAAGTTCACTGCTAAAGAGAGAATTTATTCCAAACAACATGCAATTCTAATGCACCCTCGTCGAAAAACAAACAAACAAACAAACAAACAAACAAACAAACAAACAAAAAACAAGATGTGCTAATAAGAATTGGAGTGGAAATATTCGTTTTCAAGAATAAGATATTGATTTTAACATGATAAAAAAACAAAAATGTTTATTTTTTCTCTAGCATTTCCCGTTTTACTTTTGAAAAGTAAAGATGGCGATTGAATGAATTTTTCTTTCAATTCCCTTTACATTTTTATTCCTTCCATTGCGTATTTTATCCTTTCTTCCTTTTTATCACGATTTTTATTCAGTGAAAAGACGAAGGAAAAAAAATCTACCGCTTTAACCGTTAATGTTTTTTTTACTCTTCACCTTTAAACATATTTTCGGTTGTTTTCCGATTGCCTGTATCACTGCTCAAATTTTTTACCGCCTATTTTGTTTTTTTCGACCTCTCTGTTTTTGCCTAATTTTTTCTTTCTTTCACTTTCGTCGTTTTTTCTTCTCACCCGCCCCCAGTCGTTTTATATATGTTCTCCAGTTTTTGATATTCGTCATATTGTCTGACATAACACTTCAGAGAAATTTAACAAAATCTCCAATTCTCAATTTGTATCAATGAGTGTGTCAAAAGTCCACAGGATTTTTGGTCGCTCGAAGGTTATTTTAGCAACCTATCGACGTTGATTTCAATTTATATTTTGGAAACATAAAAATCCAGGTCCAAGCTGAAAAGCACTTCATAGATGGACACTTAGGTTATTTAACAGGAGGTTATTTGAAAAGCCAATTAACCATGGCTCTTTCTCGGATGGGGGTCTATATAATCGTAGTATCCATGTGCAGTTGGAAAAGTACAGTTCGAGATGTTAAGGTTGTAGAGGACCG
The DNA here is from genome assembly GCA_964036315.1 of Acanthosepion esculentum. Taxonomy (NCBI): domain Eukaryota; kingdom Metazoa; phylum Mollusca; class Cephalopoda; order Sepiida; family Sepiidae; genus Acanthosepion; species Acanthosepion esculentum. The sequence continues at coordinate 75,725,848 of OZ038512.1, forward strand.
TACGGGGTGAAGATGAGGAGATATCTCTGGGCTAAGATTTCCTGCTAGTCGGTCCAGCTACATAGGAATGTTGGACTATAATTAAGTCCAAAGAAGACAAAAGAAAACAAACAAGACCGATACATATATGCAAACAAATATATATTATGCGTAAACAAAAGTTACAGTGTGTTTGTATGGAGAAGTTATGTGTGTTTCTTGTGTTGAGTGTCCGTACGTACGCGTATTGTTCTTAGCGTGTTCCCAGAATATGGGAAACGCTGTATGTGTGAGATGTCACATATTGGCCTAAGTGAAAAAGAGAAAGTTTTATACCTCGCCTCCGGACGAGGTAGCGGCCCAAGGCCTGAGCCGAAAAAGAGATTTTACCTTATCTCCTCGCGAGATGGCCGCCCGAGGCGTAAGTCGGAAAAAAGAGAAAGAGAGAAGGGTCAGCCAGTATTTATACTCGTGAGAGAGAGACCCCTGTTGAAGGATTAAGGAAACGAGGAGGAGCTAACTCCGACAAGGTTTTTAGAGCTGGTGGCTCGCGAAAATATGCATACCCCAATCAAACACCCTGCCTTAGAGAAAATCCGCTGTAGAAGTTTTTCACTGCTAAGACGTTAGTACCTCCAGCATTACTTAATAAAAAAACGTCTCTCAGCGCCCCAAGGGTAGAAAAAGAGGGTTTGGGACGAAGTAGCCCCATAACTGTTGTACGATTTTTACATGTCACCTGCTGACAATTTCTCAACTTCATCGTTTCTTTTGTTGGCACGTTTACAACTTTTTCAGAAGAACATTCACTCTTTGCATGTACACAACGAATAAAATTGCCTAGACAACGCATTCCCGAGAAGGAATGAACAAGCGAAACTGACTGCTCCAAACGCAAGGCCCTTTCACCGAAGTGTAACCACCTCATTCCCTGTTACGCTATTCGCAACCTAGACACGTGCGTTGTATTTGGTGACCAGCACAAGTACGGAATTGTGTTTGCCAAGGGTTGGGTGATACCGGTCATCCTCCTCAAATGCATTGATCTGTCAAATTCCCTAAGTCTACGATTTTAAATTATCGACAATTCTGGATAACTCCTGCTGGGAGAAAGTGATCTGTAGAAATCTTTAGTCTATAATTTGGTAGGCGATCCGATCCCCTTGTCTAAATGCACAGATCTGTTTATATCAATGCAAAACATTTTACAACAATGTCTTTTCCCTTATTCACAATTACACGCACAGATCATTTTGCTTAGTTAGAAAAATCTGAGCGTACTACTAGATTGGCTATTAGGTCTCGTTTTACTTATATTTGGTTTGGTTTATTTTGGTTTACGGAATATCAACACCTCAATGGGTTATTTAATGCCGACAAGATTTTTGAAATAGGTTCATATGACTAGAATATGTAATCTTTGTAAGAAATCAGTTTGAAGATCTGGTTTCATTGACGTATTTTTGTAAAGAGGATTTTTGTCGAGCGTCAAATCTATTGCTGGTATTATTTTTTTGTTTTCAAAATGTATTGCAGGTAATTATTTTTCAAAAATATATTGTTGCTATTTTTACTATAAAAATCTATTTTTATACTTTCATAGTATTTTGAGCCCAGTTTGGGACCCTAACAGGTGCTACCACACCGGATCAATGTGGACCTGGTAGCAACAGCAATTAAGAGCTGGTTCCACGCTCCTCAAAACCTTCCGATCAGAGGCCTTGCTGCCGGATGTAGTTTATCGTCATATCCAGGACGATTTACTTTTGAAACACCTCGACGCAACAGTATATTATATTATAAACCATCATTTTCATATAACAAAAGAATATGTCAATTGTTTATTTTCCCCACAAAGCCGTGAATAGAAGAGTTCACACTAACTGTGGAGTTCAACCTAAAAACATGTTTACAAAATGGCCATCAGAAGACGGGCAATAATTATAATTAAAAACTATGGGAGATTGTCTTTTTTTACGAATCAAAACGAATTTCTAATTACAACCAGCATTAAAAACCCAACAAACTCAGAGTTCATATTAAACAGATTTGAACATTGCTGTCATATCTTGTCTAGTTCTTCCATTTATTTAGAAATTCTTCATAAAATCCAAAGAAGAATCTGCAATTTTATTGGTCCTGACCTGGCATCTCGACATCAGTCACTTTCCCACCACCGCAAAAGTAGCTAACTTGTGCTTTTCTTATGCATATTTTCAAAGTAATTGTTCTGATGAACTTTCCGCAATGGTACCTTGACTTCATGAATTAAGCGCAGTACTAGATTGGCGGCAAGGTCTCATTTTAAAGTTGAAATGGCTAGATGTAACCATAAGTTCTATGCTAACAGTTTCTTTTTTGCACTTCTGTGACGAAAGAAATGACTTACCTCAGAATTCGAAACGAGCGCGAACATGTCTTGCCTGCAAAGTGATGACAAAAAGCAATATGGCCGCTATTGAAGACGCAGTTTATGCGCGCCGATCTCGTCCAAAATGAGACGATATTTGCAGACATGCAAATTTTGGCCGTATTAGAATAGCATAAAAAGCGGGGTGCCAGCAGCACGACGGAATCGGGAGTCATTCGGCGGACTGCGTGCAATAGAGCTGGACGTACGAATTGACAGTCGAACAAAGAGGAAGTCGAAGTAGGCGCGGCTGAGTTGGTGTCTCTTTCACAACTGCCCAGTGTAATGGCTGAGAAAGAGTCACACAATCCATTTCCTTGAGGCGACCGAAGAAGAAGAAAAAACAGCTGGCCTACCGGCGAGCACTGCACTTTTTGACCCCCCCCCCCCCCATCAACATTTTTTTCCCCACAACTTCGCGCTTGTGAAACTCTCTCCCGGCTTCTTGCTTCCTCTTTGATTATTGTAAATATTCATTGGAGTTTCATTTTTAAAACTTTATTTTTATCCCCGCCCCTCACAGAACAATTTTATATAGGGGAACGAGTTAGGACTTCATAGAGACTCTGAGGTATTATGGTGGCTGTAGTAAGAATGATAACCAAGAATGTGTTGGTTTGGTGTAAGGAATACTGTGGTATGTTTGGGTCAGTAATTATGCCTAACTGAGTTTAAGATAAGACAGATTGAAGACTAGTCTTTCTTCTCTTATTTACTTTTGGCGTTGTGTCATATTTTTCTATTTTTCAAAATAAATATTACTTTCCTATTTGAAACCTCGACTTAATCGTGCATGCGCGTAAATTCACAAACAGCTACTTCTGAAGCCGAGGAGAAGCCGAGGCCCGTTGGAACAGTTGGTATGACGTTTTCTTGATAACTCAACTGTCAGGGTTTCAATTCTCGGTAGTGGATGCGCACTGTTGATGAGTCCCAAATATAGGACGAAATGGCCGTCCAGTGCTTTCTGCATTCAGTTGAGGTTTCTTTCAGACTCAATGAATTACTTAAT
>OZ038512.1:75731748-75741748 GCA_964036315.1 Acanthosepion esculentum
TGAATTCAGAGTTTTCCTTTTCCTAGACCGGTTGCCATCCAAGGCTATAGAACCTAGTCTGTTCTGCTATTTGGTAGGGTCGTAGGGGCACCATGTGTACTGCAGCCACAGTATAAGTGGTGTTTCTTGGGCAAGATAGCCTGACGGAGCCCAACCCTCTCCAGGCCGGTTTTGAATTCAGAGTTTTCCTTTTCCTAGACCGGTTGCCACCCAAGGTTATAGAACCCAGTCTGTCCTATTTATAGCTGGGGGAGAAGAAGAGGATTCATACCTTTACCAAGGGTATTGGCACGTAAGTGAATGAAATGGATCTGACTGGGATTTGAACTCGGCTCTCCGGATTCCTCAATCCGAGTCGCTATCCATTACTCCACCGTACCCGCTAAAAAGATTAAATAAAACCATACCAGTGAAAAACAAACTTTATTCTTTCTATTTCTATGTGTGTCACCTTCTTTACTTGAATGATAGTCGGCAATATTCGGAAGAGAAATCAATTTCCATTAAAATAACGTTCAGAATATTATATATATATGTATATGTATGTATATGACCGCCATGAAAAGACCAAATGTATGTTTATTACCACAAATGATAATGCAATATGGCTTACCACCATATTTTAGCCGGTTTTGCAACAGTATGACTCTTCCTGTATTAAGGATTGGTTTGACTTTTCCGGCTTTATACAGTGTTGTCCGTCGACAGACAAATTTATTTGTTCCTATGACATTTCCCGCCTCTTTACCCGCGTCCCTCTTGCTGAGACTATTGATATATGTGCTGACGTTTTATATCGTAGTTAGTTGTCCCCTCCTGTTATTCCGTAGTATGTTTTTGTCGAACTGAGGAATTTACCTCGATGTCGGTTGAATTTCGTTTCGACTGCGTCATGTACAGACAAATTGATGGTGTTTCAATGGGTTCCCCTTTGGGGCTCATCTTAGCAAACATATTCAGTGGATTCCATAAAGAGAGTGTGTTATCTAAATCTAATAAATCTGATGTTTACTTCCGTTATGTGGATGACACTTTTTGTCGCTTTGATAACGAGATTGAAGCGGACCATTTTCTTTCGTCCCTGAATAATATGCATCCAGCTGTAAAATTTACACAAGAAAAGGAACTTAATTTTTCTATTCTCTTTCTTGATGTTTTGGTTAGCGGGTCTTCTTCCGGTTTTCTTACGTCCGTTTATCAAGAACGGACATTTACCGATTTGTATACTCGTTGGGACTCGTTTTGTCCCGTAAAACGAACAATCAATTTAATTAAGACCCTCACTTATTAATGAGCTGCTCTGAACTGTGAAGCTTATTACCACCACTTGCTGTAACAATGAACGATGCCCAACAGATAGGCAATCAAAATCTCGGAATTCAATAAAGATCAACCTGCTACAGTACAAAGATGTCCTTGCTTGGCTGGGTAGCATCAGCCATAGATATGCTAAGCGGGTTTCTTTGGCGATTCGATATTGTTACTTTGCTGCTAACACTCATTAAGTTTTTTTTCTGCCAAGCCTGTCCTTCCATCAATGTGCAAAGACGTTCTCCCTTATCGAATAAGTACTATTAGTGCGAGTGTTATTCGAAGGCGTCTGACCCCAGTATTGTTCAACGGCGTTACTATAGTTGTATCTGCGATTACAAAGTCTCTACTACAACGAGCATTACGAAAGTGACAACGAGTATTCGTTGGCATCACAAAAAAGCTTGTTCAGAATAAATTAAATTGTAGCCCGTAAATTGCATACGTATATGGACCGCTATTCTCTACTCTATTCACTATACTATTTCCCCATGTTATTTCTCTATACAGGTCACTATACAGATTACTGTTCGAGCAAGTATTATCGAGCAAATACTATTAGTACGAGTGCTATTCGAAGGCGTCTGGCACCAGTATTGTTCAACGGCGTACTGTAGTTGTATCTGCGATTACAATGTCTCTACTACAACGAGCATTAGGAAAGTGACGAGTATTCGTTGACGTCACAAACTCTTTATAGGTGCTTATCATAGAACTATGGCTGGCAAATGAAATCATTATGCCAGTGGGTTCTATTTACCCTGGATATTATTGTTTACTCTTATATGACTAAAGGGGCCGCCGATCATTGTCAACGAGTTTAGTTAATTTAAATACATTTCAACGTTTGTTGTGTTATTTAACGTCAAAATCTTGAAACAAAAAAAAGGTAAACATTCTTCAGATCTATACTTCGAATAAAATCCTAAACATAGGTCTAGCTTATATTCGAGTCTACAAGCGTTCTCTTTGAAGGTAACCTCTTTTCTTTTTAGTTAGATTATCGAACCTCTCTGCAAATAATGCTGTCGGCGTAATCTAGAGTTTGTCGACAAGGCACTGCTACTGCGTTAGCTATTTGGTGTAGTGAGAGCGATTTTGACAGAGATCCAAACTCTAGTCGGCTTATGTTTAAAACTGGCTTTTTTAGTAATTGTTTTGGGCGACCGGATTAAAAGGATAAACCGTAAGATCGATCTTCCCGGAGTTGTCGGCATTTTCAGCCTCGTGCCGTGAAATCGATCTTCACAGAACTCTCCGCTCTCGTAGCCTTGTGTCAGATTAAGCTTAATAACTATCGTTAACAAGACAGTCTGGCAGGCCAATTCACTAATGGAGTAGGATCGATTCTTCCGAGATTCCTTACCTTGTATCCTTTTGACCGACTAATATCACTAAATATTTAGGACACTTAAGAAAATAGTTTTGCAGACCCCAGTTCCTATATGCTATCAAAACCACACACCAGTAATAAAGAGTGCCAGTGATAGGACCCAAAGAGTGTGAGTTCAATACCCGGTTAAGAACTTGGAGAGGGGAATTAACAGAAGATAACTGACATCCATTAAACATGGCACGTGGAACTAGAACAGTCTACCCCAGCGAGCGAAATAAAGGGTTCAGTTCGACATTCCAATCGCCTGTAGAAGGTCGGAGCGTACAACGACCGAAATGTTGTAATAAATATGGCGACAAAGATGAGGACAATAGTCCGAAAATAGTGTACATAATACCTCATCACAGAAATGTAGACAGATACTGAAGAAGGTTGGAGCGTACAACGGCCGAAACGTTGTAATAAATATGGTGACAAAGATAAGGACAATAGTCCGAATAATGCAAATAGTGTACATAATACCTTGTTATGGGAACTTACCCTTAATAATAATGGACTATTCCGTACATCATAAATACTGCGCCTTAAGAGGGAGCAGCAGTTCAGGTTGAGAGTCAGTCGTTTTTGGACGAAACGGCTAGACGGTCGAACTCTCTGCCTCTGGGCAGAGAGGAACTCCGACGAGGCTCCGCCGAAGGGCAGAGCCTCGTTCGGGGAGGTTGACTAACCCGATCCCGTTTATGCGGGTTCTACGGGCATTTTTTGGCCGAGCCTACGGGCTTGGTAATACCCACGGTAAACTCGGCCTTGTGCCACATCTATCCCACGTGGGGGGCAGTAAATACTGTTCAGGTTCAGAGTCAGACAGACACGTTCAGGGTCAGAGTCAGTCAGAATCAAGAGTCGGTCAGAGTCAGTCAGAGACAGAGTCGCAGTCAGACGATTACTGTAAGACATTGGAATAGTGATACTTGTTGAGACAACATAGTTCACTCTAACCAAATCTGACATTCATTACTAATACTTCTACTTCTTTGTATATATTTCTGTTTGTAATATATCTGTGTTATTTCATACCTGTGTTCGAGCTATTCTTCATTGGTTCTACCTTGGACCATCACCGTGGTACAAGGAACTCGGACCATAACATACGTCATCTCAGAAATATAGACAGATACTGAAGAAGGCCGGAGCGTACAACGGCCGAAACGTTGTAATAAATATGGCGACAAAGATGAGGACAATAGTTCGAGTAATGTAAATAATCCCACGCACATTTGGTAATTCTCTATTGAACCAGTTTATGCTCAACAAATAATTGTTTATTATGCCCTTCCCAGAAGGAAGCTAACGAAGTTCATCTGAGTAAATGTTCAGCGCGGAATTACCGTGAAGACAGAGTGTAATATATTTCTGCTGGCAAAATCATGCAATGCAGTTGGATGTTAACTCAGCCATTTTTGAGCCTCGCAATCTGTTTGATGACAGCGTGCCCTGATCTGAATTGAGGTCGTTTAATGGTTAAAAATGACAGACTAGAAATCAGTAAAAAATAGAAGACTCTTCAAAGTGGCTTTTATTTGGAAGAGGCACTTTGAATACTGGATGTGCCTCATGTTGGAATGGATATCGGCTCGGAGTGAGAACTCTGAGAGCCGAGTTCGAATTCTAGTCAAGTTCGTCACATTCACTCACGCACAAATACTCTTTGGAAAGGTACGAATCTATTTCTTCTTCTCCCATCTATGGGTTGAATAGCAGGATAGACAGGGTTCTTTAGCCTTGGTTAGCAACCAGCCTACTGCAGAAAGAAATGGCAACCTACTGCAGGAAAAAATCTGCCTCGTCAGTCATGTAACGTATAATACATGATCGCCTAAGCGTGTATCACGTATGGTATTTAACTGACTGACTGACTTTGAATACGATGTCATTTGGCACTAAAGTGACAAATTCTTGCTGAGAATTTATTTATTCAACATCATCTGTCTTAATCTAGCACTACGAGATCAATTCAACAAGTGCACTGTTTACATTATTCTGACTATTGTCCTCATCTTTGTTGCCATATTTATCACAACGTTTCAGCCGTTGCGCGCTCCGGCCTTCTTCAGGTGGTTAGAATGTCGAACCGAACACTATTTCGCTAACTGGGGTATACTGTTCTAGTTCCTCGTGCCATGTCTAATGGATGTCAATTATCAGTTATCTCCTGTTAATTCACCTCTCCAAGTTCTCCGCTGCCTTAACCAGGTATTGAACTCGCAACTTTTTTAGGTCCTGTCATTGGATCTAACCAACGCTTTTATCCACTGTGTCATGTGTCCTTGAGGTGAATTAACAGGAGATAACTATTAGAGATGGCACGTGGAACTAGAAGAGTCTACCCCAGCGAGCGAAATAAAGGGTTCAGTTCGATATTCCAACCACCTCAAGAAAGCCGTAGCGTACAACAACCGAAACGTTGTGATAAATATTGCAACAAAGATGAGGACACTAGTCCGAATAATATAAATAGTGTACATAATACCTCATCACAGAAATATAGACAGATACTGAAAGGCCAAAACGTTGTAATAAATATTGCAACAAAGATGAGGACTATAGTCCGAATAATGTTAATATTGTACATAATACCTCATCTCAGAAATAAAGACAGATATTCAGGAAGTTTTGAGACATTTTTCGGAGAGGTAATAATAAGTTTCTTAAATTATTGTGGTTCAAGTATATATTTAATCTAATAAATTGACTTGCCTACTTTTCTAAATCCAGTCTAAAGGAGATAGTTGTAAAGCTCTTTGAACACATCCTACTAACCACTGCTTGTCACAGCGGACATGTTTGCAGAACGAAATCAGGATGTAAAGATAAGTTGTAAGCTCGCTAGTTTAGTGTTAAACTAGGCACACATGCTTCAGAAACGTACGAAAGCCTCCAGTATGATTCGTATGAAAGCCTCCAGTATGATTCGTATGAAAGACTCCAGTATGAAACGTATGAAAGACTCCAGTATGAAACGTATGAAAGACTCCAGTATGAAACGTATGAAAAACTGCTTACGGATTAATTAGTATGAGTTGGGTGTCTGATTTGTGCTGGCATATGAGGTTCAAGAATGGTGGAGAGGACGTGAAAGACGATGAGTCATGTGGTATGGAGACAAAATGGACGTGGATTTCAGAACATCAGAAATGGATGAAGATCATCGTATGTCTCTAAAGACAACAGGTGGTGCTGCTATTGTACACAGAATTAGTCATAAAGATCTGAACACGCGCAAGATTTGTGCAAACTTTGGTTCAGGGGTGTTCAGTGATGGAAAGACATCTGCGATTTACCCTCCGAAGAAGAGGAAGATTCATACCTTTCCCAAAGATGTGTTGGTGACAGCAGGGAAATTGGTTGATGGTCATCAAAATTGTCCCCCACGCTCCTTATAGTCCAGAATTTGCTTCTGACTTCTGTTTGTTTCTTAAACTGAAGAAATATCTCAGAGGGCAGTTGTTTTGAAGACATTGAGACTATGAAAGAGGCTGTGACGAGGGTTCTGTACACCTTCAATTTGAATGATTTCCATGGGGTCTTCACCGAGAGGTTGGAGCGATACAACAAGTGCACTAGAATCGAAGGATCCTACTTTGAAGGAAATTAGAGTTTTGTACTTCTTTGAAATTAATAAATGTCTCTCCTGAAGAAGTCTCGAAACTTCAGGAATGCATTTATATATATTTCCAAGAGGATATGATCAAGGTAGAGCTCAAGGTCCAGGTCAGAGCAAGAATATAATATAAAAGGCTCAAACACTAATATTGCATGGTTATAATTTATTACATTGGAATCGTAATCACGATCCAATTCATCAGATTTACAAATTCAAAAAGAATTCTTTTGAATTTGTAGGTCTGATGAATTGGTGTTGTGATTACGATTCCAATGTAATAAATTATAACCATGCAATATTAGTGTTTGAGCCTTATATATATATATATATATATGATAGAAATTATTAAGAGGATTTGATAATGATATTCAAGTGTGTGTGTGTGTGTGTATATATATATATATATATATATATATAGAGAGAGAGAGAGAGAGAGAGAGAGACTGGTACAATCTATATTTATAAATCTATTTTACCCTGGTTCAGACTATATTTTAGTCAGGAGTAGGCTGGGCCTTGATTATCATCTTCGCCCCCGCCATCAGAAGGGAGAAAGGGAATAAGGAGAAAGGCTGACGATCACGGTGTCCGAATGCAAGCGAGTGCCGACGAAAGTCTAATTCTGTCCTATCTATAACTAGATTTTATTCTGTATCGATCTCAACCTGATGCACGCTCTCTGTCTCTGTCTCTCTTTGGGCATATGATTATACACTAGTCTGGGGCTACCTAACCTTGTATCTATCAGGATGGCATAAAAATGCCCGTTTCGGAGTAAAAAATTTAAAACCTAAAAATTCATTTGAAACATGAGTTGACCTATCAATGCAAGACACAATGGAATTGGTTCAATGCTGCCAGCCACCGATACAGCGATGGAATTATTACATCATCGAGGTTATGCGAGTCGATAAACAGCCAGAAGGCTTTTCCGACCAGGGTCGCGTATATGCAACTAAGGCCCCGAACAAATTGGACATCGTTTAGTGGGGAGAATCAGTAAATACAGAAATCAGAAAAGAAGTTCATTGCTTAAGAGCAACAATTTTGTGCCTGGTGAATTAGATAAACTTTCGTTATTCTGCAACAGATATAGGCTCCTTTTATTCTCACCGCTGCTGGCTCAAGTCTCTGTAACTTCATGCATCAGTTCCAACTCACAAAGAGTCTGTATGATGATCTGACTCGGTCACGGGAAGCTGTTATGATGTAATTTATGACACCACGATTCAAAGTTTGGCAGGAATTTTTGACGAAAATGGAAAGAGCTTATGAAATATTGATGGGAACACAAAACACTTTGCATCTATCTATCTATCTATCTATCTAATTCTCTTATCTATCTATATAAATTTTTGACGAAAATGAAAAGAGCTTATGAAATATTGAGGGGAACAAGTTAATCAACCAGAAGAAAATGAAGTTTGCAATTAACAGACACAAAACACTTTGCATCTAATTCTCTCATCTATCTATCTATCTAATTCTCTCATCTATCTATCTATCTAATTCTCTCATCTATCTATCTATCTAATTCTCTCATCTATCTATCTATCTAATTCTCTCATCTATCTATCTATCTAATTCTCTCATCTATCTATCTATCTAATTCTCTTATCTATCTATCTAATTCTCTTATCTATCTATCTATCTATCTAATTCTCTTATCTATCTAATTCTCTTATCTATCTAATTCTCTTATCTATCTAATTCTCTTATCTATCTAATTCTCTTATCTATCTAATTCTCTTATCTATCTACCTAGTTCTCTTATCTCTCTATATAATTACCTTATCTATCTCTTTCATTCTTTTCTTATCTAACAGGATGGAACATAAAATGTCCGATTCGAAGCATAAATTTTAAAACCAAATACTTTATTTGAAACACTATTTCATCTATCAACGCAAGCAACACTAGAATTGGTTCGATGCTAGCAGTGGAATTATTCTGTTGAGTTGTTTTTCATTCGTCAGGTAGACCACACGTGTTTTGCTTTTTGCTGTTAGTACGGGTGTGCGTCTAGATTCAAGTGGGCCTTTTTGTGTCAGATACATTACATAAGCTAACTGAGATAAGCGGTGTTTTTAGGTATGATGTATTTAAATGGGCCATTTAAACACATCATACCTGAAAACCCCAATTACCTCAGGTGTATAGATAATATCCTACTGTTGTCCCCACAACAAAAATCGAACAAACATTATAAAAAGACTTAATAACGTAGAACCAACTACCGAATTTACACACCAGCATGAAACAGACAAAGCTCTAATCCCCCCCCGACATCCTATTAATACAAAACAAGAAAAAAGTTTACCTCAAATCTACAAACAAAAATGACTTAATCAATTTCTGTTCCCACCACATGCAAAAAAAAAAAAAAAAAAATCAGAATTAATCATCGGTCTTTACCTTAGAGCCCTTAAAATATGAAATCCAGAACACGTAGATGAAGAGGAGAAAGACCATCAACAAAATTCGAAAACTAGCCAACCCCGACGGTAAGCTCATAAACACCACCTCCAAGGCGATCAGAGATGTAGTCATCAGAAAACACAGAACCAACACTACATCAGATGCCGGGATATATACTATCAAATGCTAGTAGTACTATGTAGACGAAACTTCCAGAAAGCAAAAGGTCTTATCTACGGACACAAGAGACATCCATTGGGACAATACACTGAACGCCCTCGTAACGGACAGAAATAAAACAGGCTATAATTTTATTTTAAAAATGCCGCTTTAGTAAGAAAAGATCATGCTTTACTGTGAAGAAAATATTACGAAGAAATAGTAATAATTATATCTCTATCGATAAGCACACGCCAGACACACCTTTTCATATTATGAACTTTCATAAAACCGAAACTTAAAGAATATAAGACCCAGACACTTACAGTCAATGTAACCTAAGGCTTTCAGTCGAAGACACATCAAGCACCCCCCCAAGACCAAACCCAAAGAAGCAGGTAGGTCATCTTTCCCAATACTATCTTCAGGAATTAAACACACAGAAACTAGCAGAGAAATACCTACTAGACTCTTCAGATTTTTTTTTAAGCTTATCACCCCAAGCAAGGCCGGAGGCCACTAGCACGCAAGGGGTTACAGAAGGTTTGGAGGAAGAGCAGATAGCAGTGGTAAAGGAGAGGATGTGGAGAAAGATAGTGGATCGATCAAGGCAAGAGGGTTACAGAAGATTTGGAGCGAGAGCAGATAGGAATGAAAGGTGAAAGGATGTGGAAAAGGGAAGTGGATAGATCAAGGCAACTGGAGATGTCGATTGACGTTACACTTAAATAGTTGGAGATTGTATTTGTCAGGGAAACAGGAATAAGGAAGGGAGTTCAACAGGCGAGATGCGCGAGACATGAAGCTATTGGAGTAGAAAAGACGTCTACATCTAACAGTTTCAACGGTGAAGGGGTGGTCCTTGACGTAGACACCCAGGTCATGCATGTGGGTTAGAGAGTCTTTTCTGAGGAGAGGGAGGTATCCAGGGATCGAGAGATCAGAGGAAGGGATAGAGGAGTCAAGATTGGTCTCACACAGGGCGAGTATATCCGGGCACTTAGCTATGAGGAAAGACTCAACGCTGCAGAAGTTGGTTCTAATGCCGCGGATGTTAGAGGAGAAATTTAGAGGTTTGGGTGATTTTTGGAAGGCTGGTTTAGGTTTGTATT
>OZ038512.1:75751748-75824248 GCA_964036315.1 Acanthosepion esculentum
TGTGTTGACGAACTCTCTGCCCAAAAACAGAGAGGAACCCGGTCGAGGTTATGTCGAAGGGCAGAGTCTCGTCCGGGGAGGTAGACAGACCCGAACTCGTTTATACAGATTTTTCGGGGAATTTTTGGCCGAACCCACGAGCTTTGATGACCCATGTTAAACTCGGCTACATCTACCCTCGTGGGGTGGCTAGTAAATATTGTCTAGCTGGGATCTGTTGAGTACGACTCAGACTTATGCGAGAACTCCCGACCTTCCAATTATAGCACTCACTACTGGAGTGATTTGCGATGACCTTGAGCATAATTGTTTATTCTTATTGTACTGTTTTTTTACAATAAACCTTTACTTATTTTATCCACCTTGTTTTTCAAGTATATATTACTATGAGTACAGAATATAACACTGAGTATAGCAGCAGTTAACTGTTTACTAGAATGGTACAAGGAGCCGACAATTTTCCAGCATCTTTATCGATGGTTCGTTTATAGGAGTATTACTTCATGCGTAAGGTGATAGGCGCTCAATGAAAATTGCCTCTATAAGATAAAAAAAAAAAACCGTTCGTCATCGTAGGCAAAAATTCGGGGTCTGCTCGGTGATGATCGAATGTTTCAAGTCCGCTTTTTAAAGTATTGAATGTTAAAATCCAGTTATTAAATCACTGAGCTGTTAGAGCGCGGACAGATGAGAAATCAGCTGTCAGGCTATCATCTTCATATATATGTAAAGGTGGGTTTATAATATTATGCAGATCCTTATATAAAATAGGGTAGGGTAGAGAAAAAACTCCTGGGGGAACGCCCTCATTGATCTCATGGACTTTAGAAGACTGGATATTTGCAGTGGTTATATTTTTCGCATCAGTAATTCAGTGTTTTATCTGTATATAAATGTAAGAAAGAACTCTACTTTTTAAATTATTAAAAGTAAAATATATTCAAAGAAATAACGACACTAAAGAGATAAAAAGCAATCTATTGGCAGCCTGGTCTCACCTATTTAAAAATGAAACATTCTATTATTGAGGTCCCATGAAATAGGGTTGCCTATTGGTACCGGTTAACACTTGTTAATAGTAAGGACGAATGTCTTATTATTAAGTAGGGATGATCAGGCTGTTACCGGTAAATGTATATGGAGTCAAACTGTTTTATTTTATCAAATACATATTTGGATATTTTGAATACAAAAAGGACTATACTAACATTTTCTACACTTTCCTTTAAAGTAATTCTTAAAATCTGTTCAAATTCTTCCCACTTTTGAGAAACACCTCGAAATAACTTTTGCACGTTCTTGAAATACTTTGAAAATAATTTTTTATTTGCAATTATGTCTCTGATTTCAGCCAATAAAAAGGAGGTTCTTTTATTTAGATCAATTTGTAACCTATTTGGGATTTCTTCGGGAGAATCGTTTTTGCTCAAGAAAAAAAATAAATAGAATCTGTTATTTTTGTTTCTTTGATGATTGAAATATTTGACCTTGTCTAGAATCTGACCTTCTGTGACTTTTGTAAAATACCTAATTAGGCTATCAAATTAATTGCTGTGTAACAGTTTTGGAAAGTTTGAGAGAAAATTATTCGGTTTTTCTGTACCATTCTTGGGTCTGTAGTAGCAGATAGAGGAGAGAGATAGAAAGAGAGAGATAAAAAAGATAGAGAGAGATAAAACAAAGATATATATAGAGAGAGATGAAAGAAAGGAAAGAAAAAGAGAGATAGAGGAAAGAGAGAGATAGAGGAAAGAGAGAGATAGAGGAAAGAGAGAGATAGAGGAAAGAGAGAGATAGAGGAAAGAGAGAGATAGAGGAAAGAGAGAGATAGAGGAAAGAGAGAGATAGAGGAAAGAGAGAGATAGAGGAAAGAGAGAGATAGAGGAAAGAGAGAGATAGAGGAAAGAGAGAGATAGAGGAAAGAGAGAGATAGAGGAAAGAGAGAGATAGAGGAAAGAGAGAGATAGAGGAAAGAGAGAGATAGAGGAAAGAGAGAGATAGAGGAAAGAGAGAGATAGGGGAAAGAGAGAGATAGAGGAAAGAGAGAGATAGGGGAAAGAGAGAGATAGGGGAAAGAGAGAGATAGGGGAAAGAAAAAGAGAGAGATAGGGGAAAGAAAAAGAGAGAGATAGGGGAAAGAAAAAGAGAGAGATAGGGAAAGAAAAAGAGAGAGATAGAGGAAAGAAAAAGAGAGATAGAGGAGAGAAAGAGAGATAGAGGAGAGAAAGAGAGATAGAGGAAAGAAAGAGAGATAGAGGAAAGAAAGAGAGATAGAGGAAAGAAAGAGAGATAGAGGAAAGAAAGAGAGATAGAGGAAAGAAAGACAAGTTTGTAGTAGAAAGATTAAAAATAAGAAACAGGTTCTGTAAGAGCGATGATTTTCTAAATTTAAATTTTTCTTTGGGCTGGGGCTGGCTAACAATTCAAATGCAGACTAGTTTCTTTTGCTTAAAGAAATTTTTAATTGGGATTTATAAAAATAAAACAAAGTCGAAAGTGTCGAACTAACTTTTGTTTGTGCTGCCAAAAAGGTTATTCATTTAAGATTCAATCGAATTTAAATCTTTCCAACAACTTCAAAGAAAAAACAAATAAAACTGATAAAGAACACAGAAAGATATTTACTTGGAAAATGGATGCCATGCGATTGGTTGAAAGAGTTTCTTGCTTCCCGTACAGAAATGTGTAGTGAATGCGGATTTGTTAAATCATCTTGAAATTCAAGAACGCACCTCTCCACATGTCTTCTCGAATAGAATGTGGCACGATGCCGTGTGTCAAAGCGGGGGCGGCGGTGGGAATAAATAGGACCAAGGACAAAAATTAGTACGGCGCTTGGAATTAATTTTATTTATAATCACAATGCTGTCAAAGCAAGTTATACAGATGAAGAAAGACGTAAAACTATGTTTCATGTTATTTGAAAAATTACGACACAAAGAGTTACTTGAAGTACAACGGAAGCTTGATTTTGTACGGGATAGTTATTCGAGTAATACATAACTTTCACTGGGAACAAAGATTCTGTAAGCATGTTCAGTGAATAGACAAAAATAGATGGAAGATTAAGACAATGATACATTTATCTCCCACCAGATAGAACATCTTAGCAACATGATATTCGCAAATGACGTTGTGTTGAGGGAAAAGTTTGAATGAAAAACTGAAAGAACTCAGACATAAATTACTAATGGAAATGACGAAGAAAGGACTATTAACTACGAAGTCATCAGCAAAAGAGGCAGCCCAAAATGTGAGATGCATATTGGGGATGTCAAAATAAAAAGAAATGTGATACAAAATCTCAAAGATGCAACGTCATAGCGAAATGCCTTCTAAAAACTAAGCAAAGTATTAAGACATACGGAAATATTGTTAGAGACAAAGAAAAGCGTAATGAACTGCCATGCAATATGGAATCTTTTGCAGTAGGTGTAAATTCAGGGCAATATCCACACTGATGATGTATACTTGAAGCGACAAAAATCTGGGTTCTAGCAACGGATGCTGAGAGTACAATGAACAGAAGATGTGGGCAACGAAGAAGATTAAAAGGAAATCGGAACAAAGAAACAATAGGAATGATAAAGCTGGGAAACATCATAAAGGAAAGAGGGCCAAGCGAATTTAACACTCACAGGACAGACAAAAGGGTCACCTACGTGTTTGGATGAATAGATGGCAGAACAAGGACAAATTCGGATGGCAAAAGTTTTTAAAAAATACCCAGAGCAATAAAAGGCAAGAAGTTGTGAAGAGCCGTGTTCATTCACATCCTGAAGAGATAAGGCAAATAAAAAACGAACAATATTAATTTCAACTCATAGACAATCGGCTGGCGTCAACATACAAGGTTTTGTCCGCGTCGTTATTTGTTGCAATTCAGGGGCAAATATGTCACAAGATCGGTGTAATGTACGTAAAAATAAAAGAATAATTTTAATAAAAGAGTCATTTCCCTAAAAGGGGGCTGTTTGTACCCCTTATAACCTAGATTTGGATTTTACCTAGTCCACGTAGAAAAGTGTTGTACAAGTTAAGAAACAGTCCTTCACACACTTTGGCCTCTAACCTAGTCAGCTGACGTAAGTAAGTAGCTAGGAGGATCGATTTATTGATTTATTGATTGATCAATTGTTTCTTAAATGGTTTATCAACACTTTACAGGTTATTTAAAACCAGAAAAGATTTTTGGAATTATAAGACTTTTTTGGAGATAACAATAATTTACTGATACAAATCTCACTAATTAAGCCATACCCGGTAGAGAGAAAAAAAGGTTTCTCACCTTTGCCAAGGACATTTGTGCGTAAATGAATATAACAAACCCGACTGGAATTGAAACTCAACTCTCCGATTTCCAATTCCTTACTGTTATACATTATACCACCAGCGCATCCAAGCTTACAAACCCTGATATTCCCAAGTGGTAACCCAACTAGATACTGACCAGGATCAACCTTGCTTAACTTCGGTGATCATGCGAGAACGTGTTTTAAAGAGATATGGCTGTAAGCTGCTGTCTGGAATTGAAAAAAAAGAAGTTATTATTTATATGCGAAATGTTATCTTCATCTTTTCTTGTTATTATCACAACGTTTCAGCCTTTGTGCTCCCCAGCCTTCATCAGGTGCCTTTCGATCCGGATAAGCTTCGAAGAAATTCTAACAGAATTCTTCCTTTAACCTACGTACACGCGTCTCTAGTTTATTTTAGTATTGCTCAGTTGATGCTAGCAGTTTCAAAATGAGCCGTACAAAATACAATAGACGAAATATTTTTAGACATGGTCAGCAGAACGAGAACAGTCTAACCTTGTATATTAAATAAAGTGTGTATTTACATTATTTACGTTGTTCGGACCGTTTTCCTCATCTTTGTCATGTTTCGGCAATTGTACACTCCGGCCTACTTCTGAGATGAGGTATTGTAATTATTTACATTATTTACATTGTTTGGACTGTTGTCCTCATCTTGACAACGTTTCTACTATATAAACAATGGTATTTGTAATGCTCATGTTCTTTGGAAGATTGCATTTAATAGTTTATATAAATAATAGACAAAAGGACTATTAGATTCTTAGATTGACCCCAAAAGCAGAATACGCTCTCGGTTTTCACAACCATTCATAGACATACATAAATCTTAACTGGGTTGGCTGTTTTCTTTTGAAAAATATTACATGTAAATCCCACTCGATTTCTGTTTGTTCCATCTATATATACTTTAGGGAGAAGTAGTAACAGGTTTATATATATTTATATCTATATCTGTCTATATTTCTGAAATGAGGTATTGTAATTATTTACATTGTTCAGACTGTTATCCTCATCTTTAGTGCTATATTCACGACGTTTAGGGAGAAGTAGTAACAGGTTTATATATATTGATATCTATATCTGTCTATATTTCTGAAATGAGGTATTATAATTATTTTATTGTTCGGGCTGTTGTCCTCATCTTTATTGCTATATTCGCGACGTTTCGGTCGTTGTACTCTCCGGCTTTCTTTCGGATCTGTCGATATTTCTGAGATTAGGTATTGTAATTATTTACATTTAAATTGTTCGAACTGCTGTCCTCATCTTTATTGTCATGTTCACGACGTTTTGGCTGTTGTACGCTCTGGCCTTCTTCAGGTAATTGGAATTTCGAACTGAACTCTTTATTTCGTCCACCGAATGGCCTCACGTGTCCCAGACTGGTGACGTGCCCGTTTTTTTTTTTAGTGTGAACATACTGAATTCCTACGAAATTACAATTCACCTCTCTGAGAATAAACAATTTACTTTTTCATCGATTGGTTTCCAAGGTTCACAAGACGTTATTGTTTATCACCTCGCTATTAATTATTCTGCAGCTCTTTGTAAACTAAGGAAATTCTTGTTTTAAAACTAAATTCTATATCAAAATATCTTTGATTTTAACTTCGATTCTTATAGTGTCAAAATCCTCATTTTTTTTTTTAAATTGGAAATTTTTTATTGTTCCAATACTTTTCTCTTAGTAATCTGATATCCTTTGTACACTTACAAAAAGATTGTATTTCGTGTTCTAAATTAATTTTCTGTAACATTTACATTTCAAAGTCCTTACAGTATATTAACATCTTGGTTATTCGAAAACACCCTCCTCTTTCACTTGGTGTTTTCTTTTACAGCATATCCTCCTACATTATCATTATTTCAGATATCATTCCTGTCACACTAGTCCACATGGAAATAATCTAAGTAAATCTATGATTAGGATAATGATAATGCTTACCTCTGTTTCACCCGATTTAGTTTTGTAACTCAGTTGAAATAAGTAAATGATTAGCGTAATTACATTTCACGAAATATGGTAATAAAACCCAAATGTATTTCAGTCAGTATGGTTTGTAAGTTAGACAGGAAAGCTAAGTTTATATCCAGGATTAGAATAATTCAATCCACGTAGGCGAATTTTAGCTAATTTGATCTTAGAACTTTACGTAAATACAGGGTGATGGGACGCATTTTAAATACAAGTACCTTAAAGTAAATATTTTACAGAGCAACATAAAAGATGGTTGTGCAAGATATAAAAGAATTGCTTTCCTACCAACTCCGCCAGACACACACACACACAAAAAACTTAATTGCTAGAAAGAGTATCTCTCAAAAATAGGCGCAAATTAAAGAACATGACGAACTCTCTGTAAAATTCTTCAGAGAGCAACACAGTTATTTAGAATCACAAATTGGAAAAGTACAAAACAAGAGTTGCACAAAATTTCCTTTTGTTTGCCTCTTTGGAGAGGATGACACTTTTATAAAGTAACAAAAAGAGATTATATCCACAGAAACAAGATTTTTTCCCAGTTAGTTTAAGAAACGGATTCATGTACAAAAATTATTCCTTTCAAAAATAGAGAAAAATTTGGAAAATTTTAGAGAAAGGATAAAAAAAAATGGCACAAAGAATTTTTTCAAATGACGGCCATCTCTGTTCTTAAAAGTATGCAGAAACAGGAGAGACGGAGGTTAAAATTCACTTATTTGTTCTTGGGTGTGAAATCTTCAGTCGTAAGAATCTGCCTTGTATCTGTCAGATTTATGACCGGCTCGACTTTCCTTTTAAGGGCAGAGTGCTATGCTCGTCAACGGCACACCCTTGTCTCCTATCTGTTGTTCTCCTCACGGATCTACCTCAGCCCTCCTCTTCTGTCTCAGCCCTCCTCTTCTGCCCTCTGATCCACTCTTCTGCCCGTCCCTCTGCTCGGCTACTGGATCGCTGATAGCAGAGTCCCTTTTATTGAAAAAGGGACTGTGATATCGGCTCCAGACAAAATTTGACATTTGCTAGCAAACTTGTTTCTTATTGGCCAATATATACAAAAACACTCTCTCCAAGTATTCAAAAAAATAAATCTGAAACATTTCAAACAATTTTGGCGATTCGCCACTTGAGCCTAAAAAGCCATAAAAAAATGCACAAAATGTAACACAAAACGTCTGACCTTTTCAAGAATATACTTTTCTCAAAACTTGTATAAAAAACAACATAAACGATTATACATAGATCTCCAACATATTTTTTACAAATAATAAAATAAATGACAGAGTACCAAAATATATTTCGTACTTCATTGATATAGAAGAGTTCAACATGTTATCCAATATTTTGCTGTCTCTATCTGAGATGAGGTATTATGATTATTTACATTATTCGGACTGTTGTCCTCATCTTCATTGCCATATTCACGACGTTTCGGTCGTTGTACGCTCCAGCCTTCTTCAGTTGATTGGAACTTCGACACATGGCCCAGTGGATAAAGACGTTGGTTAGATCCAATGACTAGACCCAAAGAGTTGTGAGTTCAATACCAGGCTACAGCAGTGGTGAACCAAAAAATAACTTGGAGAGTTGAGTTAAAGGGAAATAACTGAAACATCTGGAAGAGGCATGACACATGGAACTAGAACAATCCACCCCGGTGGGCGAAATGAAGGGCCCGGTTCGAAATTCCAATCACTTGAAGAAGGCCAAAGCGTACATCGGCCGAAACATTGTGAATATGGCAATGAAGATGAGGATAACAGTCCGAATAATCCAAATAATGAAAACAATTTTTGTTATTCCCTATAGGTATCTATTTCGCTGACTCCCCATGACCCCCCATGATGAGGTGGACACGAAAAGAAATTGCCTACGTAGTGGAAGCATATTTCACGAGCCAAAGATCCATCGTTGCAGCCCAAAGGAAATTCTAACAGCATTTTGGAAAGCGACAGGCACTATACCGAAAGGTGATCCTGCATGGTGGTACAAACTTCCGTCAGACAAGCAATGCCAATTGTGTTGGTATGGAATTTATTACGTTTTACGGCGTATCAAAATTTTTAGAATGGATTCGTATGTATTCTTTGTAAGAAATCAGTTTGTAGATCAGGTTTCATTGATGTATTTTTGTAAAAAGCGTTTTTGTCGAGAGTCTGGTTTCATTGATGTATTCTTTTCAGATATACAATTTATAGAGAAGTTGGTTTTATTATTTGGTTTGTATTATTTAGTGTAAGAAATTATTATACATTTTTATATTATAGTATTTCCACATGTGTTTGAAATGAGACAGTAAACACATGCAGGCCCTCTTCGTTGTGGTGACCATCTCAGGGATGTAAGATTCAAATCGTAGATATGTTGAACTCTTGTATATCATTTTCGTGATAAATATATTTGGTACTCTATACCATTTTCATAATCTAAGATACTTGAATCTAAACTGTGCCCCATTACAGGTAGATAAGTTTTATCATATATGCAGGGCCGAGTTCGAAATCTATTACATACACTTACGGGCTAACACCCTTGGGAAAGGTCTGAATCCTCCTCTCACACTAGCTATGGGTAAATAGCAGGACAGACCGGGTTCTATAGCCTCGGATAACAACTGGTCAACTGCAGAAAGAAATGGCAACCTACTGCGGGAAAAAATCTGCCTCGTCAGTCATGTATCGAAAGATACATGATCGCCTAAGCGTGTATCACGCATGGCACATAACTGACTGACCCTTGGGAAATTATGGATCTTCTCCACTGAGCTAAGGGTGAACAGCAGGACAGAGGGGTTCTATAGCCTTGGATAGCGACTAGTCTACCGCAGAAAGAAATGGCAACCTACTGCGGGAAAAAATCTGCCTCATCAGTCATGTATCGAAAGATAAATGATCACCTAAGCGTGTATCACGCATGGCGTATAACTCACTGGGACACCCTGTATCTATGGTAACATCCGCCGAGCTGTAGCAGAAACGGGTCTTTTTAAATTACTCAACTAGGCAAAATAAATATGTCTGATTGACGAAATACTATCTACATTCCAGCTTTTCAAACAAATTGGTAATTTTGTACATTTATTATAAATAATTATATGCGACTGTTATAGTACAAAGCTACCTACCTGAATTTTATTCAATTTTGTCGGCTAACTTGCCTCGGTAAGTTAATATGTCTGATTGTATTTCTCCAATCTGTCTATCTGTCTTTCAGACAATTTACAGCTTTAACTTCATCATCTAAGATGAGTAAAATCTATGATTGGAATAATAGAATCAACATGGCGGCGTTTTAACCAATTAGAACAGCTATCTGCCTCAGCGAAGTAAGTAAATGTACGGCAACCAAGCTGTTTATATTATTTACATTATTCGGACTGCTGTCCTTATCTTCTTTGCCATATTCACAAATAAGATAGAAAGTGAGCCAGATACGGGAGAATGCTGAGCCATCCAAATCAAACATCACAAAACTGGAGAGGTTGGCAGTCAGAACCCTGCAGTTAAATGAAAACATCTGCATACAACTAGCTGTCAAAGGCAATGCAACTGTAGTGATGGGCAATACGGCATATACAGAAAAAACTGGAACATCTCATAGCTACATTAAAGTAAATAAAGTAAATGAAAGTAGAACGCAAACTGTCACAGATCCTAAGAATGGGTACCCTGGTGTACTATTACAACAATAAAAACTATTAAAACACTGATAATAAGTGAGCCTATAACTATTTACTCTGACAATCAAGCCAGTATTGCTTTGGCTAAAAATCCAATCATACATCAAAGATCAAAGCATATTGATATTAAATATCAATTTGTTAGGGTACAAACGAAAAAAGTACAAATTGAATATGTTCAATCGGAAAATAACGTGTCGGATTTGTTTACAAAGCCAATTACAAAATTGAAATTAGGGACTTTCATTCATGTTATATTTGGTACTGACCTATAATTTCCTTATTAGTCCTGGGTAGTACGTAAAACTGCATTCATTAGTTATTGTCTTAAGAGACGTCAGTTTTTGGTATGAATGTGAGTCCTTAGTTTCGAGGTATAAATGTAAATAGTCCTACTTTTAGCCCAATCCTCCTCTGAATGACTCTCAGGATCACTCTGACCCGGAGTGATAGTGCCTGTTTTAATGGGTCCCAGCTATGGGTAAAATAACTTTTTCCACTTTTTTATTGTGATCACAACCCAAATTTATAATATTGTTATTATTGTTTATTGATCTGAAATACTTAACAGTGGACAAAATGATATAACTAATTTTTGTGGATATTAATATAAAAAAAAAAAATTATGAATTCTTAAGTATGTGTTCCATATGAATATTGAGTTTACTAATATTTTGAAAGAAGATCCCATAATGTACCCAAAATGGGGGAGTGTTGGTTTTTGGCTACCCTGTTGAGCTGACTCATTTTATAGTTCACCAATAGAGAGATTAACCAATCAGAAGGCTCAAAATATTCAGTAGGACGTGTATAAAGGCGGCCATGATTTTTCCGGAATATTCACTGCTAGTCTTTGATATCGAAGACTGAAGAATTACGGAACAGCTGCTGGTGGTATTGGCGATACAGTCAGATTCAGTAGAGTGACTCATGAGTGTTAATCTTTAACGTTGTTTCATTGACCAGATTACGTACTGCGCTGGATTCTATATTCATAGACTATGGTGAACATGGTCAACAGATCCTAATCAAGAACAAAGATCACTTCGCACCTAAAGGTCTCCCAAAAATTCGCGAAGACGGCATTCCGCTCAGGCCGATTGTTAGCGTCCAAGGCTCTGAGCCGCTTCCTAGTAGATATAATCGACTCATTAATACGAACGTCACTATCGTATGTCCGGAATGGACAGACTGGCTTCAGACTCATCCCTAGGAGAACGGACCAGTATACCAATGGATAACCTGATGAAGATGCTAACTTTCTGTACGCAAACGCTTTGTAAAGGGATGAGAGATATATCGACAGGATGAAGGATTAGTAATAGACTCACCATTATCACCAGCAACGGCAAACCTATATATGGAATACTTTGAGGAAATTACATTAGAATCTATATCACTAAAGCTAACCCTATGGCTGAGATACGTAGATGACACCTTCATACTCTGGCCACATCAGGAAGACGTCCAGCTATTGCTGGACCATGTGGATTCATCAATACAATTCAGAATCGAAAGAGAAAACAACAAATCGCCTTCCTGGATGTTCTCATATCTCGAACAGAGCATGGGTTCAAGACATGCGTATACCGCAAGACAACATTCACCGGACAATACCTCAACTACAACTCCCACTACGCATAAAAGAAAGGGATCGTCCTCTGCTTACAACATCGATCAAAAGTCATAAGTAGCGACCCAGAGAAACATGGACAACAAATTGTCAGTAGAAGTAGTACCCCACAACGTAACAGCTACCCCGGGTACATGGCAGCAGCTCCGACAAACGGAGATAGAAGGGTACAAGAGGATAATACTCAGAAAAGAGCTTCAGTCTGCCTACCCTATGTGAAGGAATTATCGGATAAAATACAACATTAGGACAACCCTCAAAAGTGTTTCAACACTTCGCAGACACCTCTTCCGAGTAAGACCACCTAGATAGAGGAGAACGTGACTACGGATTGTGTATACTCAATCTCGTGAAGGTGTGGTAAGAAATATTAAGGAAAAACAGGCCGCCCGTTAAGGTAAGTCTGTAAGAACATCGGGAAGCAGTAACGCAAGGGGAAATAGAAAAATCAGGCGCAGCTGACCACATATGGAGAGAAAAGGGATGAGGTTGAAATAATAGAGAATATGATTGGATAAATACGAAAACTTAAGGAATCAACACATATGATAGGACACAAAAATCCGCTGAGTCGACCAAACATAGACATGAATACAATGTTGGAACCAGTAATAAGGATTGCTAGAGAAA
Organism: Acanthosepion esculentum; assembly: GCA_964036315.1. Lineage (NCBI taxonomy): Eukaryota > Metazoa > Mollusca > Cephalopoda > Sepiida > Sepiidae > Acanthosepion > Acanthosepion esculentum. Next base: position 75,763,994 of record OZ038512.1, read on the forward strand.
AGCAATGAAAAACAACACAAAAATTGGAATATGAGCAACGGCAAAAAAGATAGTAACAAAAATTGCAATATGAGCACTGGTAAATAAAAAAAAATTGTGCTGAGACATTACATTTATAAGTACCAAAAATTAATACACAGATGTCCTCAAGTAGACATGGCCCAGTGGATAAAGTTAGTCAGATCCAGTGACTAGAACTAAAGAGTTATGAGTTCAATACTAGGCTACAGAAGAGGTGATCCAAAACTTGGAATTAAAAAGAAATAACCGAGACATCTGGAAGAGGCATGGCATGTGGAACTAGACAAATCTACACCGGTGGACGAAATACAGGGTTTGTTTCGAAATTTCAATCTATATATCTATATCTATATATACATGTATGAATATAACAAATTTCCAAGCTATATATATATAGTTATCTGAATATAGCAATGAGAAGAACAGTCCGAATAATGTAAATAATCATAATACGTCATCTAACTTGCTGTATTCGCACAATTGACGCTAGTACCATCTGAAGGTAATTTAAGTCATAATGCAATCTATCTTCAATTATCCGGTTTTATTTATTAATTTAATTAGCTACATGTAAAAGTCTATTATTTCTGTAATAAAATATATCAGAACGAATTTTATCTTGTAAATTACTAAACAGAATAAAAATATTCAATGTAAAAAAAAAATGCGTTACATCTTTCCTTTTGATCTACATCGTGAAGGGTTGACCAATTGTCTTCGAATTTTTCTGTAAAATGCTATTATCTACATTAATCGTGACGAGTAAGTATTTTTCCTTAAAGGCGGTAATGATGGAAACTAATTAATGTAATCTATGTAATGTCAATGAGAAAATGAGGAGCAGTTGAGGGTCAAGATTTATGTTGGGGTGTGGAGTGCGAGATGTATTTTTTATTTTTACCTTGCAAACATCAGAAATTATTTTAAAAAAAATAATTTTAGAGCATTTTATGAGTTTAAACTAAAACAGTTTTACCAATAAATTATTTTTTATGTTCAAGCAAATTTCTATAGCTATCGAACAGTAGAGATGCATTTTTAGGGAAATTAACTATGGTTATGGATGCTTTACGGGATGTCTTTCAGAAATCAATGATTATTAAAATTAATTAATTATATTTCAAATTTATTCACCATATATATATATATATATATATATATATATATATATATGTGTGAATATATATATGAATATATATATATATATATATATATATATATATATATATATGAATATATATATATATATATATGAATATATATATATGAATATATATATATATATATATATATATATATATATATATATGAATATATATATATATATATATATGAATATATATATATATATATATATATGAATATATATATATATATATATATATGAATATATATATATATATATATATGAATATATATATATATATATATATATGAATATATATATATATATATATATATGAATATATATATATATATATATATATGAATATATATATATATATATATATATGAATATATATATATATATATATATATGAATATATATATATATATATGAATATATATATATATATATATATATGAATATATATATATATATATATATATGAATATATATATATATATATATATATGAATATATATATATATATATATATATGAATATATATATATATATATATATATATGAATATATATATATATATGAATATATATATATATATATATATATGAATATATATATATATATATATGAATATATATATATATATATATATATGAATATATATATATATATATATATATATGAATATATATATATATATATATATATGAATATATATATATATATATATGAATATATATATATATATATATATGAATATATATATATATATATATATGAATATATATATATATATGAATATATATATATATATATATATATATATATATATATGAATATATATATATATATATATATATATATGAATATATATATATGAATATATATATATATATATATATATATATGAATATATATATATATATATATATATGAATATATATATATATATATATATGAATATATATATATATATATATATGAATATATATATATATATATATATGAATATATATATATATATATATATATGAATATATATATATATATATATATATGAATATATATATATATATATATATGAATATATATATATATATATATGAATATATATATATATATATATATATGAATATATATATATATATATATATATGAATATATATATATATATATATGAATATATATATATATATATATGAATATATATATATATATATATATATATGAATATATATATATATATATGAATATATATATATATATATATATATGAATATATATATATATATATATATATATATGAATATATATATATATATATATGTGAATATATATATATATATATGTGAATATATATATATATATATGTGAATATATATATATATATATGTGAATATATATATATATATATGTGAATATATATATATATATGTGTATATATATATATATGTGAATATATATATATATATGTGAATATATATATATATATATGTGAATATATATATATATATATGTGAATATATATATATATATGTGAATATATATATATATATATATGTGAATATATATATATATATATATGTGAATATATATATATATATGTGAATATATATATATATATATGTGAATATATATATATATATATGTGAATATATATATATATATATGTGAATATATATATATATATATATGTGAATATATATATATATATATATATAAATATATATATATATATATGTGAATATATATATATATATGTGTGAATATATATATATATATATATGTGTGAATATATATATATATATGTGAATATATATATATATATATATGTGAATATATATATATATATGTGAATATATATATATATATATATATATGTGAATATATATATATGTGATATATATATATATGTGAATATATATATATATATATGTGAATATATATATATATATATATGTGAATATATATATATATATATATGTGAATATATATATATATATATATGTGAATATATATATATATATATGTGAATATATATATATATATATATGTGAATATATATATATATATATGTGAATATATATATATATATATGTGAATATATATATATATATATGTGAATATATATATATATATATATGTGAACATATATATATATATATATGTGAACATATATATATATATATATGTGAATATATATATATATATATATATATGTGAATATATATATATATGTGAATATATATATATATATATGTGAATATATATATATATATATATGTGAATATATATATATATATATATATGTGAATATATATATATATATATATATGTGAATATATATATATATATATATATGTGAATATATATATATATATATATGTGAATATATATATATATATATATGTGAATATATATATATATATGTGAATATATATATATATGTGTGAATATATATATATATATATATATGTGAATATATATATATATATGTGAATATATATATATATGTGAATATATATATATATATATGTGAATATATATATATATATGTGAATATATATATATATATATGTGAATATACATATATATATATGTGAATATATATATATATATATGTGAATATATATATATATATGTGTGAATATATATATATATATATGTGAATATATATATATATATATGTGAATATATATATATATATATATATGTGTGAATATATATATATATATATATGTGAATATATATATATATATATGTGAATATATATATATATATGTGAATATATATATATATATGTGAATATATATATATATATATGTGAATATATATATATATATATATATATATATATATATATGTGAATATATATATAGGGATGTATCTTTTAACAAATTCTGACATCCGCTAGGTTAGAATCTGTTTTATTTAATTTCAATAAGAAAAAAAACAAAAAATTACCTGATTATTATGCATACTCATATTTGATGGGTATAAATAATTTAAAATAATGTAGATAATTATATTACATTTACTTGGTTTATAAAGAAATATAGCCGATTAAAATTAAAAAGTTAAATTTGAAAGTAGAATTTTTAAAAATGTTTTAAAATTGAAATTAAATAAAACAGATTCTAACCTAAACATCTTTTAAAATTGTAATTAAATAAAACGTACTCTAACCATAACACCTCTCTCAAAGCAATTCAAACACTGGAAAGAATCCAAGTGAAGACCGAAAGTCATGTGAAATTAATAAGTTAGAATATAATATTGAACATTAAATGTCCTTTATACATACATATATACATTTATAATACTAAATTTATAAAAAAAAGTTTATTGAATTAGTGAAATAATTTAACCACCTTTGCCGTCATTGTCATAAAGTTTACATAAAATAAAATAAAATAATATTTACTTATACTCGATAAGAATAAATAATTTTAAATACTGTAAGTAATCCTAATACATTTACTTGGTTTTTAACTAGGAGTATAGTATATTAAATATTAAAAATAATTTTTTAGAAAGGTGGATAAAACATATTCTAACCTAAACAGTCCCTCAAAATCTTTAAATATACAAATAGAAAAAATACCATAAGAATTTTTGCCGTTAGAAAAAAACCCAGATGACATGAATTTAGCGGATGTCAGAATTTGTTAAAAGATACATCCCTACCCATCCCTAAACATAACCCCGCTTTCAAATGTAACTATTAACTGATACAACGAAAATTAAAAATTGAACCCTCTACCACCCCTTGTCTAGATGAATGGATTTATCGGTAACCTTGGAAACCCTCAAACTATGAATCTTTCCTGTGCCGTTAACAACCGTAAATTTTAAAAAGTAAGTTTCTCCAAAATTCGCTTGATGAGGAAATGGAACTAATGTCTGTGGGATCAGGTTGAGATCATAGACAGGGAACACCATTGGAAAATTCGTAAACTTAAGGAATCAGCACATATGCTAGGCCACAAAAATCTCCTGAGTCGGCCAAGCATAGAAATAAATACAATATGGGAACCAGTAATAAGGAGTGCCAGAGAACAGCAATGATAACAAAAAGTTGCAATACGAGATCTGGTAAAACATGCAATGATAACAGCAAAATTGCAATATGAGTACTGGTAAAAAATGGAGGCTGAAAAATTAGGTTTATAATACTCAGAAATTCATACCCAGATGTCCTCAAGGACACATGGTACGGTGGATAAAGGCGTTGGTTAGATCTAGTAACAGACCCAAAGAGTGTGAGTTCAATACCCGGTTCAGGCAGTGGAGAACTTTCAGAGGAAAAATTACCAGGAGATAACTGATATCCATCAAACATGGCTCGTGGAACTAGAACAGTCTACGCCAGCGATCGAAATAAAGGGTTCAGTTCGAAATTCCAACCACCTGAAGAAGGCCGGAGCGTACAACGGCCGAAACGTTGTGACAAATATAGCGACAAAGATGAGGACAATAGTCCGAATAATGTAAATACTGTGCATAATACCTCATCTCAGAAATATAGACAGACTGTGAATATATATATATATATATATATATATATATATATATATATATATATATATATTTAATGATTCATCTGAAAAAGTGATTGTATACTGCTGTAAGTTAAGATATATTTAAACGAGGGTGGTGTCATTCATGACATCCATATGCAAGTCTCACGAAACTATATAGGGACATGACTCTAGGTTTTAAGTTAATGTTAATGTTTTGTAGCAATTCCCGATGTTGGACGAAATTACCCATAACACATCTTATTCTATGTTCAATTTCCTAATCTCTTATAACTGAATAATGGGTATTAAAAACATTTCTACATTACAGTGTATGAAAGTGGTGTATTTCTTTTAAGCCGATTCACCCCAAACAGGGTAGTAGAGTAACTAAGACACAAGGGTTTAAAGGGTGTGGAAGAATTAGGTACAGAAATATTAATGATAAACAGAAAGAGAAGAGAGTAAGCTGAAGGATATAAGATAGAAACTGGCATTGCATTTAACTTTTTGCAGATTTAAGATGGCTGGAATTCATGGAGCCCAAAGGGAGTTCCATAAGCAAGGGAGTAAAGCGACTAAGACAAGGGTTTACTGGGTGTGGAAGAATTAGAAAACAGAAACATTACTTAGGGTCAGGAACCTAAAAGGAAGAGTAATCAGGAGGACAGCAAACAGCAAATGACATTGCATTTTAATTTTTGCAGATTTAACTTGGCTGGAAAGCATGGGACCGGAAGAGAGTACCTTCTGCGAGAAATGTGAGTAAACAAATGCAAAATTCATTGTTTGTGTGTGTGTGTGGGTGGGGGGGTATAAAACAACAATTTTTTAAAAATCGAAGAGCTCGTCCGACCAATTACCAAGAAAGTGTTTATAGCAAAGGCAAAGGACGGCACCTTTACGGCGGTGGGAAAGTAACTGAAGCCGTGATGCCAGATCATGACCAATAATATTGCTGATTCTTCTCGGGATTTTATAAAGAACCCCTAGATATATAGCAGAAGCTCCGGAACATATGTGACAGCAATATTCTAAGTATGGACGAATGGTAGACTTATAGATATGTAAGATAGATTCTGGAGAGAAAAGTGTTATCAAGCAAGTCACAATGAACCAACTTTCTTAGCTGCTGACGTACCATTGGATTCAATAGTCTTTTCACTTCATGTCAGCTGAGAACATTAGGCCGAAAAGGCGCAACGAGTCACTCTCCTCTGGGTTAGAAGGGAGAAAAATAAAGTTTAGAATAGTCAATGTATCTATATTTCAGAATGAGTAATTTGTAGCAAAGTGTCTGAAACATTAAATAAACATTACCTTTATTATAAATTATATTCATGCCGATGTTAAGTACATTTTAGTGAGCTTCACTGTAGTCCATGTTCAAGATGGACGTCAAGATAGCTTCAAGTGTGTTGTCAATATAGTTATCATCACCTACGAGGTCTTCGTCGACGTCTAAATAGCCAATAATCAGTGGGAAAGGCGAGACTGAGAAGATGCAATGAGATACTCATCTGGAGGCAAAAAAAGTATTTTAAAACGATTAAAAGTAAATATTTTAATATCTGTCTATATTTCTGAGATGACGTATTATGTACATTATTTACATTATTCGGACTATTGTCCCCATCTTTGTCGCCATGTTTATCACAACGTTTCGGCCGTTGTACGCTTCAGCCTTATTCAGGTGGTTGGAATGTCAAACTGAACCATTTATTTCACTCACTGGGGTAGACTGTTCTAGTTCCACGTGCCATGTTTTAATGGATGTCAGTTATCAGTTATCTCCTACTAATTCCCCTCTGAAAGTTCTCCACTGCCTTAACCAGGTATTGAACTCACACTCTTTGGGTCCTGTCTAACCAACGCCTCTATCCACTGAGCCATGTGTCCTTGGGGACATCTGTGTATAAAACACGGCACGTGGAACTAGAACAGTCTACCCCAGTGAGCGAAATAAAAAGTTCAGTTCGACATTCCAACCACCTGAAGAAGTATACAATGGTCGAAACGTGATAAACAGGGCGAGAAAGATGAGGACAATAGTCCGAATAATGTAAATATTTTAGTTTATTTTAATCGCCACTGTGTTTGTTCTTATTGCGAAGAAAACGGCGAATTACCTCGTCGAATCAAGAGACAGCGGGTTGCGTGTATCCTAATACAGAAAATGTGGCGAAAATAAAGTTATATGCCGAAAAAAAAAATGCACGTATTCTGCATGATATGCTGAAGTCGGTATATTCAAATTAGAAACAAGTCAGTCGCAGGAGTCGCCATAAAAGTATTTTGATATGTGAGTCTTCTCCCAGTTGTCGACCAATAAAAAAATGCTCGGTCGATAAAAGCAGTTGGTGTCTTCGAATCGGGGAAGAAAAGACAAAATTCATGTGTTTGGCTATCGCGTTCGTAGGTGACTGAGTAATTTTTCTGACCAGTTACATGCTTTGTGGCATAATATCTGCGAGTCGAGATTTCGACATTTCTTTCTGCTCCTCATCTTCGAGTCTGAATTCACAGCGAATTGTTCTCTTTGTTGTGGAAGTAATTTGCGACAAATGTTTCCTTTGCAGTCTAAGAACTCTTAAAGTTCTAAATTCTGTGTAGATTTTGGTTTCCAAACATAATGAAAAATTATTCTTTTTTTTTAGTTGATTTGAACCGGATAAAAAAAGGGTGTAGTGATCACAGCTCCCCACAACTTCCCGTCCTTTTTAACTTTTAGTAAGGTTTGTCTCTTTCTTTATTACTGTTCTGCCAACCATTTCGTTAAGCAGGTTAGGTAGGATATACACTGTTTTTATCTGCCTCTCTTGCCTTCACAATGTCATGTCAGTATCAAATTCACTAAGACTACTTTCCTCATTATGTGTCCAATAAATTTCAGTTGTCTTTTTCTGATTGTAAATATAGGTAACCTTTTCTCTTACATCTTCCCTAAAATGTCCTCGTTACTCTCATGTTCATTCCATGGCATCCTCAGCATCCTTCTGTAGAATTACATTGCTGTCTGAAGTCTCTTTTTATGTGATGAGATCATCCAGCGTTCATAGAATGCCGTAATTCTAAAACGACAGAGTGTATTTTTTTGTCTCAGACATTCGTAGCCGAAGTGTATTACACGAGATTGTATATTATACACGAATAATTACAGCACTTTAAATATTAGTTTTAATAAGCTAAGTACCGGACTTATTCAGCCTATACAGTGAGGCGATTCTGAGCGAACTAGAAGTCCTATCAGGATTCATTATTGGCGGCTACAATCTTAACAACGTAAGGTATGCAGATGACACAGTGTTGACAGTCGATGTAGAAAGAACCTACATAAACTCCTACAGAGGGCAGTGAAGGAAGCAAGACGAAATGATTAAACATCAGCTACAAAAAGACAGAATGCAAGTTTATTATTTACATTATTCGGACTATTGTTCTCATCTTTGTTGCCATGTTTATCACAACGTTTCGGCCGTTGTACGCTCCGGCCTTCTTCAGGTGGTTGGAATGTCGAACTAAACCCTTTATTTCGCTCACTGGGGTAGACTGTTCTAGTTCCATGTGCCATGTTTAATGGATGTCAGTTATCAGTTATCTCTTGTTAACTTCCCTCTGAAAGTTCTGCACTGCCTTAACCGGGTGTTGAACTCACACTCTTTGGGTCCTGTCACTGGATCTAACCAACGCCTTTATCCACTGTGCCATGTGTCCTTGAGAAATATAGACAGATATTGAAGAATGCATTTTTTCTAGCAAAATGATTAGTTGAAAGTACGAATTGCAAATTGCAGATACCAGAATTAAACAAGTGCGGAAGTTTAAATATCTGGAAAGTGTTTTAGAGAGCGGAAAGAGTGACACTGAAATCCGAAGTCACATTGCGATAGCCAAAGATGCATTCCAAAAGCTAAGCAGGGTAGTAAGAAATAGGAAAATTTCACGAGAAACAAGAATACTAAATTGTTACGTGATATATGTCCTCATGTATGGCAGTGAGTGCTGGACAATCTCCTCAAAGATGACGAAGCGTTAAGCAACAGAAATGTGGTTCTACATAAGGATGCTGAGGATACTATGGACCAAACATGGCAGCTGCGACAAAGCTTTAGAGAAAATGGAAACAAAAAGGAAACTTATAATTAACATCAGGACGAAACAGTTGATGTCTCTAGGGCACATAAAGAGGAAAGAAGTCTTGGAAAATCTGATACACACAGGACAGATTAGAGGCAAGAGAGAAAGAGGAAAAGACCGCATGACATAATTAGTGAGCCTTGGTAAGGGCTTAGAAGACAAAATTTATTCAGAGCTACCAGAAACAAGAAGTTGTGGAGAGCCATGATCGCCTACATCCCGAGAGGACACGATACATGAAGTTTCTCATGGCGTAGCAAGATGTTTTCGATAGATTTCATATTATTCAGCACGGAGCTCATTTATCATCAAGCAAGATAAAGATATTGTACAGAATAGAAGCGACAAAGAAACACCTGGATGCATGTGTGTAAAGGCAATAATGAAAGTAAAATGAAAGAAAATGAAACATTTTCGATGTTTTGGATATGATTTGTGACTTTTCTCTTTGTAACGGCTTCAAAATTTACAAATATATAAGCTTCACATTGAGATACAGAAAAAAAAATAGCCAGGAAATTTCATTGTAACAATTTTAAAAGCTACATGATTAAAACCAACCAAGATATTTTGCTTTTATTATGAAATATGTTTACAACAATTCCTGGATTCTCTAGGTATAGTATATAGCCAAATTCGTTTGTTTTAATGTCAATATTCTACTTCAGCGTTATTATTATGCAGAGTAAAACGATTTCAATGCTAAAATTTGCTACGTTTGGTTTGGTTTGTTTTACGGCATATCAACCTCAATGGGTCATTTAATGCCGACAACTTTTTTTTTTCTAGTAATATTTTTGTTTTGTCAAAAATCTATTTCTGTTAATATTTTTTCTCAAAAATGTATAGCTGGTAATGTTAATTTTTCAAAAACGTATAGCTGGTAATGTTAATTTTTCAAAAACGTATAGCTGGTAAGATTATTTTACCAAAAACGTATAGCTGGGAACATTGTTTTTTCAAAAACATATCACAGGCCTTGCTATTGGACGTTGTTTATCGTCTCACCCAGGACGCGGATGTAGTTTATCGTCATACCCAGGACGCGGATGTAGTTTATCGTCATACCCAGGACGCGGATGTAGTTTATCGTCATACCCAGGACGCGGATGTAGTTTATCGTTATACCCAGGACGCGGATGTAGTTTATCGTTATACCCAGGACGCGGATGTAGTTTATCGTTATACCCAAGGCGCGGATGTAGTTTATCGTCATACCCAAGGCGCGGATGTAGTTTATCGTCATACCCAAGGCGCGGATGTAGTTTATCGTCATACCCAAGGCGCGGATGTAGTTTATCGTCTTACCCAGGACGCGGATGTAGTTTATCGTCTTACCCAGGACGCGGATGTAGTTTATCGTCTTACCCAGGACGCGGATGTAGTTTATCGTCATACCCAGGACGATAAAATCGACTAGGAATAATACTTCAGATTTATTTTTTTAAATGTGTGTGCCACCTCGGATCATAGTGAACTCGATTTCAGACCAGATTATACAGAAAACCAGATGCTGGAGTTACTCCCCGCCGCCGAATGGAAAAGTACGTAACATCACATCTATATCCGGTTTGAAAGCATTGGCAATATATGTAATCAACGTGCCTCTATATAAACAAACCTCCCAAAGATAATAAGGAACAGTCTCTAGGCAGACATCGAAGGACGGGAGTGTAAGTTCCACATGTCAGACAATGGCGCCATGAGCCAAACTACAAACTGACCGAGAGGAACAGAGTGGATTAAATAAACAGTACGAAATAAAGAGATGACACGGTGGAGTAATGGATAGTGGCTCGGATTGGGGAATTGGAGAGCCGAGTTCGAATTCCAGTCGAATCCGTTACATTCACTTACGTGCTAATACCCTTAGGAAAGGTATGAATGCTCTTCTCCCCCCAGCTATGGGTAAATAGCAGGACAGACCGGGTTCTATAGCCTTGGATGGTCTCCGCAGTTTGAAATGGCGGTAAAAATCCGCCTCGTCAGTCATGTATCGAAAGATACATGATCGCCTAAACGTGTATCACGCATGGGACATAACCGACTGGTGTTAAATACGAAAGATTAAAATCACGTGTTCTTCATTAATCTGAACGTGTTATTTGTAATCATTTCGCTACGAGCAAGGGGATATAGCCACCAAGACACAAGGTATTACGGAGAAAGAATCTGAGAAAATTATGGGGAAATAGTAGTAAGAAGAAATGGGTTCAAGGGAAAGCAGATTACAATTGACAACGAAGTTATTTTTTTTAAAGATTGTAGTTTACAGGTAAGGCGACAAAGAGGCCGGAAGAGAGAAATTATTAGCAAGAGGCCGGAAGCGGTTATATTTAGTGATTTCAGCTGTAGAAAGGATGAGACCTATCTTCCAATCTAGTACTACTTTTAAATTCGTACAATTCGAGATTTAAAAGAACAATGAACATATTTATAAGAAAGAAGCAGTGACGATACGCTGGATAAGTGACTGAAGTCAAAATGTCAGTTCTGGAACGATTACACGGCACATTTTGTTTGAATTTTGTCAAGAATCTCAAAATACATAGCAGGAAAAAACAGCGCCTATATGGCAACAATATTCAATGCACGGACAAATAGTTGACATGATGCAAAATGCATTCTGGCGAAAAAAATTGTCTTGCGCAACATAGTGCACCAACTGTGTCAATAATGTTTTACAATTAAATTCTTGTTTAATTATAACATAACGTTACGGCCGAGACTGAAATGAAAATAACGTATGTCTGCTAACAAGGGGCGTGACATATTAGGGAGCCATGGTGATGATCTGGGTAAGATTTAAATTTGATGGGGTTTAGTAACTCGTGGTTTCGTTCTAGGACAACAGAAAAGTAGAATGTACATCACTGAAATTGCGATATTTTTTTTTTATTGATGACCATCCAGTAAGCGACCCGGAATGAGAAATCTGAGAGCGGAGTTCGAATTCCAGCCAAATCCATTGCATTCACTTACTTGCAAATACCCCTGGAAAAGGTATGAATCCATCTCCTTTCAACTTTATAATAAATAGGGGGACTTATATCTGGTAAAATCATTTTTATTCTAAATATAAAATATTAATTGTTTTGTTTTTTTCACCCAAATCATTAATGCAATATACACCCGAAAAAAGAAAAAAAAAAAAGAAAAAGAAAAGAGAATTGTTATATTCGGAAACATGTTTCGATTTCAAATAACTCACAAGCAAGCCGAACAAAAAGATTTAGCCAATCAAATGACACTATTTACATTATTCGGACTATTGTCCTCATCTTTGTCGCCATATTTATTACAACGTTTCGGCCGTTGTATGCTCCGGCCTTCTTCAGGTGGTTGCAATGTCGAATTGAACATTTTATTTCACTCACTGGAGCAGACTGTTCTAGTTCCACGTGACATATGCTAGACCACAAAAATCTCCTGAGCCGACCAAGCATAGAAGTGAATACAATGAGAACCAGCAATAAGGAGAGTCAGAGGAAAGCAATAATATAAAAGAAATTGCAATATGAGCTCTGGTAAAAATGGTTGCTGAAGACATTAGGTTTATAATACCCAGAAATTCATACACAGATGTCCTCTAGGACATATGGTACAGTGGATAAAGGCATTGGTTAGATCCAGTGACAGGACCCAAAGCGTGTAAGTTCAATACCCGTTTAAGTGAAGAACTTGCAGAGGAGAATTAACAGGAGATAACTGGCACGTGGAACTAGAACAGTTTACCCCAGTGAGCGAAATAAAGGGTTTAGTTCGACATTCCAACCACCTGAAGAAGGCCGTATAACGGCCAAAACGTTGTAATAAATATAGCGGCAAAGATGAGGACAATAGTCCGAATAATGTAAATAGTGTACATAATACTTCATCTCAGAAATATAGACAGATAATGAAGAAGGTCGGAGCGTACAACGGCCGAAACGCAGTAATGAATATGGCGACAAAGATGAGGACAATAGTCCGAATAATGTAAATAGGGTACATAATACTTCATCTCAGAAATATAGACAGATACTGAAGGGCTGAAACGTTGTGATAAATATGGCGACAAAGATGAGGACAATAGTTCGAATAATGTAAATAGTGTACATAATACCTCATCTCAGAAGTATAGACAAATCAATGTGACAATCCTTCAAATTTAAAATGTGAAATAATCGAAAAATGTCTAAGAGATGAATAACAATGATATTGCCAAGTTTGCAGGCCTTGTGAGGATTTAGTTTGCAGAGGATAGCAGAAAAATGAACGGAGTTATGCGCATATCATTCAATAGTTGGTGCGGGGGATCAAGCAAAAACGCTCATCATGAGTCAAGATCAGATTTGGAATAGAATTAATCATTACATTTATTACGATTGGATGAAAAGCGGCGTCTGTTTCGATCCGAATGGCCACAGTGATAGTAGTGGTTCATGCAGGCGACTGAACGGGAAAGAGAAAACAAAATAAGATTGCCGTTTCATTTGATATTCCCGGGGGATGTAATAAAACTTTCTTTGTCGGCTTTCACACAGAAAGAAATCTCGGTGATACAATTTTCAAAATGGTAGATTTAAAAATTTCACTGCAAAGGGGCGTCGCAAAAATAATCGCAAAATGAGTACCAATCACCGTGTTGGCAACAAAAATGTATCCTGTGAATAGGGAATTCTTGCCTAAGAGACGAGAGGAATGAAATATCTACAGACTCTACCGCGTGATCCCATTTGCAAAGAGGACAAAATTGCACGCGAAAAGAGTCCAGCAAGTAGGTAAGGAAAATATAAAGTAAGAAAGTGTTTCCCTCAGATTTATATGAGAAAGTAGTAGGGAAATCTGGCGAAAGAGAAAGTCATTTTCTGAGAAAAAGGGCAGATGTGTTGTATATGATATACCGAAGGCAAAATAAATGCATCGCGGTTATTCTAATAATGTGTATTCTCTCCCATCTGTTGACCAATGAAAAAAAAACAAAACAACAAAAAAAACTGTTCCATCGATAATAACAGTTGGCATGCTCGAAAGGGGGAAAGGGGGAAAAATCGTTTTTGTTTTTTTATTTTATTTTTCTGCCTCGTCGATCGGCTTGCATGGTGATTTCTGACCGTTTATTGGGATTTCTGACATTAGATCTACGATCCATGATTTTGACATTTCTTTCTGCTCCTGGGTCTTCGAGTTTGGACTTATGATTTGTTTATTTCGCTGTGGAATTGGGCTGCCGTGCCAATTATTTGAATACATTGTTTGCAAGTAAATAAATATAATTTAAAGCTTTTTCGCTACAGGAAATCTATTTGATTGAGAGAGAAGTTCGATGCCTGAATGACAGCAAGATCTTGACATGAGAGTGATCAAGCGCCTTGACATGGTGAGCACTGAAGTCATCAGACACAAAGATGGATTAGAAAGATTAATAAGATAGAAAGATATTTCTGTAGTTATATATCTAACAATGATCGCGTGGCCAAGTAGTTGGGTACGTTCGCTTTCCGATCATGAGACTCGTGTTCGGATCTCATCAACGTAACTTCTTGATGTTATCGGCTTATCGAGGCGATCCCAGCGTACGGCACCCAAGAGCTGGACAAAACATACAAGTAGACCCAAGCCTTGTCAGTTACATTGGGTAGAAGGAAATGTTTGAGAGCCGTCGATGGTCGTGTTAGCAGGAAGTTATAAGTCATCGTGACCGAGGGAGTAAGCGTAGTGGCGTTGTTCAGACTAGTGATAATGCGCTCTTTCCAAAAATCTGTAACTAAAGTCTGCTTAGCAGTATAAGCCGTAGGTGGGGTCTGTGAGTGTCGTACAAACCCAAATATACCTGAACAGGCATCTGCAACAAGGCTTGGCTAGCCTCTCTCGTAGATCGGCATACTGATACGAGCCATCAGCTACCGTTTAGCTGACAAGCATCAGTTCTGAGAAGAGGAAAGATAGAACACGTTAAATTCTAGCAATTTCCAGGTATTTTCCTGTTATGATTATTATTATTATTATGAATTTTACTAAGAAACGGGGATGTCTGGTTAGAAGCAAAGAAAAGGTAGCTAGACGTCTATGGAATATCAGTCTTCCTATATAATAGTGAATGCTGAACAATTCTCTCACAGAAGAATAGGTGACTTGACGCAACAGAGAGGTATTTACTTGACCCCCCTACTGAGTCAGGTTGTGACACAAGGTTGGTTTTTAACGTGGGGACCCGAGTGTTTTCACCCGGGCCGTGTGTCTTTGCTGGTCTTAGCTTGTCATAGCTAGTCATAGCTGGTCTTGGCTGGTCTTAGCTTGTCCAAGCTGGGCGGAGCTGGTCAAAGCTGGTCATAGCTAAACCAAGCATGTATCAAGTGATCGAATCTCAGCCAAAAGGCCGATCAAGCAAGCGATCTGAGAACAGATACTACACTTTGATCTTAGCCAAAAGGCCGTGGATTTACTTGACCTCCGACAGGGCCAGGTTGTCGCACAAGGTCGGTTTTTAATGTGGGAAGGGGAGGGAGGTTGACCCGAGTGTTTCCACCCGGGTCGCTGGTCTTTAGCTGGTCTTAGCGTGTCCAAGCTGGTCAGAGCTGGTCATAACTAGTCATAGCTGGTCATGGCTGGTCTTAGCTGGTCATAGCTTGGTCATAGCTAGACATAGACGAATCCCTGCGACCGGCCTGTATCAGTGATCGAATCTCAGCCAAAAAGTGATCTTTCAGCGAGTAATCTGAGAACAGACACTACACCGTGATCTTAGCCAAAAGGCCATGGATTTACTTGACCTCCCACAGGGCCAGGTTGTGAGACAAGGTCGGGGTTTAATGTGGGAAAGGACGGGTGTTGACCCGAGTGTTTCCACCTGAGTCGCTGGTCTTTAGCTGGTCTTAGCTTGTCCAAGCTGATCAGAGCTGGTTATAGCTGGTCTTAGCTGGTCAGAGCTGGTCAGAGCTAGTTAGACGTAGCCGCGATACTACCAGCTTAGGGACGAATCCCTGCGACCGGCCTGGTCACGACCCACAAGGTCGGGGTTTAATGTGGGAAGGGAGGGGAGGTTTGACCCGTGTGTTTTCAACCGGGTCGCTGGTCTTTAGCTGGTCTTAGCCTGTTCAAGCGGGTCAAAGCTGGTCATAGCTAGTTAGACGTAGTCGCGATACTATCAGCGCAGGGACGAATCCCTGCGACCGGCCTGTATCAGTGATCGATCCCGGCCTAAAGGCGATCATTCAGCGAGTAATCTGCGAACAGATACTACACTTTGATCTTAGCCAAAATGCCCGGGATTTACTTGACCTCCCAAAGGATGTTGTGGGGAGCCATAATCGCCTACGTGTTGAAAGGACGCCGCACATAGCAATAAGATGGTACCTTGTTTATGGAAGACAGAAATGAAACATTTTGTGTTATCATGCTAATCTCTTTTATATATTAATTCTTAAACGTCTGAATAAGGGCATCATTTTCTAATATCCTGATTTGCCTCTTGTTAACAAAGAGTGCCGAAAATGACACCTTAGCCATTCTTTGTGTACGCACGGACATAGACAATCATTATAGTATAAACGTTTTTGTTTATAGAAATAAGCGTAATAAATTAATGAATACCGTATTTAATCGTGCATAAGCCAACTTCGTGCATAGTAAATATTTTTGGATGGATTTTAAACACCATTAAAAAAATTATCTGTATATAGTGCAACTATCTATTTTGGGGATAAAAATTGAACATAAAATCTCAGACTATATTAAAGTATCATGGATTGGCTTCGCAAAACGAAGATCAAAGTGGGAGTCTGTACACGTCGCTTGCAGGCACATTTTTGACTGATAAGTCTAATGCAGGACGGGCCTACACGGTCCCAGGTACTGCCCTTCTCTGGGTAGTAGGATCTGTTACGGGTCATAGCTATAGGCAAATATTGAAACATCCCACAATAAAAAAATATATTAATACAAGTATAAAAAATACATATTTCTAATAAAATTACCAGTAATACATTTTTTTCCGTAGTTGAAGTCATGGAACTGCAAAATATTTAAATTTCGGTATTAAATAAATAAATAGTCCACAGGGGTTAATATGCTGCTAAACAAAATCTAATTTTTTCATGTAAATTAGTGTTTAGAAAAGGAAAGAGGTTCGTTGGGTCTTCGTTTAAAATGACAAACTATTAATAGAGTTAAGGAAAAGTAAAAAAAGATATGACTGGATTAAAATACAAGGAAATCTTTAAAATAGAAAAAAAAACTTCCAATTTCAAATCTCTTAAATACCAATTTCGAAAAGTTGCGGCAATTTTATGGATCGGGTTCCATTTAAATATGATTAAAGGCTTAAATGACATCCATCCAAAGTAATGGGAGCGTAGGTTAAAGAAGAAAAGAAAAAGACGACATAGAGCGAGGGAGACTTAGTTAAAGATACATATAGAAAACAAAGGCGTCATATATATATATATATATATATATATATATATATATATATATATATATATATATATATATAGCATAATGAGAAAACTAACCATACGTCAAAACAATCCTTATTCCCCCATAGTTGAACACTTTAATCAATCAAGACACCCATTAGACAACTGTAAATGTTTATTGATAGATTCCGATTTTAGTTCCACATACACACGCAGAAAAGAAAGAAAGAGAAATACTGGATTTTAAAATTAGACACATATAAACTAGCGTTAAACAAAGACTTGGGAATTTTAAATCTGTATAAATATTTCAATAGTTAAAAAATTTTTTTTTTTAGATATAGTTAAAAAAAACTTTTTAAACAACATCTAAAATATTATCGTTAGATTTACGTTAGAAATATTCAAACACAGTTGCATTCCACACCACGTGACGTCCGCGTCTCGCGACGGACGCTACTTGAAAACAAACTTCTGAATACAGTTATTTAATTTATTTCTGATGAAAGATCGGGGCAGATCTGAAATATCAAATATATATACATAAAAAAATATAAATACTTTCACAAAAAAAACATTCAATTTTTTTTAATTTGCAACTTTTCAGTTGTTTTCTCCATATTATATATATATATATATATATATATATATATATATATATATATATACATATATGTATGTGTGTGTGTGTGTGTGTGTAATTTGGCAGCAACTTTTCTTTTAAACATGTTGTGTTGAATGTCAAAGACAACATTGTCCTGCATATTCTCTTTTGAATAAAAGCAAAAGACCTCTTATTAATCGCATAGATTACAATATTTCTGGAAACATCCTACAATGTTTGTAATATATTTCTGCATAATTAGATACACCACATAACCATTTCCTTTGAACTTTTTAAATTTATAACGTATTCTTCGATCTTTTGGCCTGTATAATAAAATCTTTTTCACGCCTTCACACGATTAAAAATCTTCGCCATGCACGTGATAACATCATCGCGTCTTTTGAAATTAAAATGATTTTGTAACAATTATTTAGTTTGTAAAAAAACAAAATGTAGCAACATGATTCCGCTACAAGATAATTTGCAAATGTTTTAAAAAGAAATTGACTCTACATATATATATAAGACGTTGTTAAAAATTTTGACCCTGAAGATGAAAAATGATGTTCGAAAGTACTCAGTTATCTTACGGACAATATTTATTTCGATATAATTTTCAAATAAAAAAGTCTCATTAGAAAATATGAGAAAATTCAAAAGAGAATATGCAGGACTATGTTGTCTTTGACATTCAACACAACATTATATATATATATATATAAAATATATATATATTACATACACACAATAGAATAGTCCTAAGATCCGTTTAAGTGAAACCTAAGGTGGCTTTGCCTGGCTCATTAGTATTTATTCTAGTTTATTGCTCTACTAGTGTATTGAGCACTCTACGTTTTAGTCTTTCTACTCGTTTGGGTTTTTTTCTTTGGACTTGTAGCTTAAGCACATGACGATTGGTTTCGTATTTTGTTAATGTTCTTGGTTCTTTTTCTTTACAATTTTTTTCCTCGGGTACCGATTTCTTCTATTACAAGTTTGAGCTATCCAAGGATTTACAAACGAGTATTAACATTTATATATATATATATATATATATATATATATATATATATATATATATATATACACACATAGAAAGATATATTACAAAGCTAAAGAGAGGGAGAAATAGAGAGAGAAATAGACAGAAATATGTGTATATATATATAGAGAGAAATATGTATAGAAACAGAGTGAGTGAGAAATATAGAAAAAATATTACGATAGATACAGAGATAGATAGAAGTAGATAAAGAGAGAGAGAGAGAAACTGTTACACAAAAAAGAAGAAAAAATTGAGAATTCTGACCGAAGCCAAGTTTAAAATCGTAGCCATTAATCTCTTTGTTATTCATTAGGTTTTATTAGATTTAGAATTTTCTTTTCACGCCAAGAAAATTGCTTTTAGCAGCAGAAAGAACAGAAAAAATGTTTCCATTTGAAAATACAACATCTTAATAGAAGAAAAAAGCAATTCGTAAATTTCGAATAGAGGGCAATTGAAAGCTGGTTGGGGGTGGGGAATCCACGGTGGTGATATTTTAGACGAAGTTTTGCTTTTGTTTTGTAAAGGATTTTAGGCCAGTTGTCTTTTAAAACCCATTTTGTTTATTCGATCAGAGCGTTTTGCTGTGTGTAGTGTCCAGTTTTTCTTTCAGAAGGTTGTAATTTTCTTCAAAAGAGAAGAGAGTCTTTTCCAATGTTTTTTCTTCATTGTCATATCCAAAGTTTTTTTGCGCTTCTATTATTCATTCTTAATAATTATCGAGATGCATTGACAATTATGAAAAAAATGAGCTATAAATGGCCAGGAATCTAATTAATTATTTAAGAGCTATTATATTGGTAACTAGCGTAGAAGTCACACTCCGTGCGGAATTTTAAGCTAGCTCTGGCGGTGGGGTAATTAGGCCTCTGGCTCAAAACTAAAGGAACCTCTTGTTCAGCTTAAAAAACAGCAATGATAATTTTGAAGAAATATCTTTGAATTCCTTAATTCACTCCATAGAACTTTAAAACCGCATTTTAACTCTGATTCCGGCTAGAAGTCAAATTCCCGCCAGAAAACCGATTTGGGCCGGAAGTCGGATCTGAGCCGATATTCCATCTCAGGCCGAAAATAGAGTTCTTTAAATCACAAAATCCGTGGAACTTCAAAATCTCACATCATGAAACCTCTCACTTTAACTCCGATTCCTTGGCATTTTGAAGAAATAAAAATGCTTTCCTCGATTCACGACGTTTAACATATTTTAAACTGAATTTAAAATAAAGGTTTTTGTTTTACTTTAAACTCAATATAAATTAAAAACTTATTAAATCACTACCTTTTTTTTTAAAGTTATTTAAAAAAATTTAAAATTTAACTGTTCGCTCCTCATCCGGACATAAAACCAATGTCGGATATTAAAGCAACAGATGAGGGGCAGAGTTTCAATTCTGTGATTATCCTGATTCCAAAAAGGTATATGTTTATGTAGAGCAAAGACACGGTCGAACAGACAGATTTTACTGTTTATTTAATTACAGTGTAACACGGATATAAGAGAGTTGTCGGGACCGGATAAGTCTCTTATATCAGGGTTTGGTCTATTATATATACATTAACACATGCTCTAATTTGGGATCAGATAAAATCTCTTATATCCGGGTTTCTCTTATATCCGGGTTTGGTCTATTATATATACATTAACACAGGCTCTAATTTGGGACCAGAGAAAATCTCTTATATCCGAGTTTCTCTTATATCCGGGTTTTGTCTATTATATATACATCAACACAGGCTCTAATTTGGGACCAGAGAGAATCTCTCTTATATCCGGGTTTAGTCTATTATATATACATTAACACAGGCTCTAATTTGGGACCAGAGATAATTTCTCTTATATCCGGGTTTCTCTTATATCCGGGTTTGGTCTATTATATATACATTAACACAGGCTCTAATTTGGGACCAGAGAATATATCTTATATCCGGGTTTCTCTTATATCCGGGTCTCTTATATCCTGGTTACACTGTATATAGAAGAATGTATAGTCATGGTTTTCCTGGGAATAATAGTGAAATTATCCCTTGCAAGGAAATAGAAAATATGGTCGAGTTGCGTGTTTGGAACTGCAGACATCAGGATCAACCAAGTGCAGAAATATTTCTGTCTGGGAGTTTTATTAAAGACTACGGAAAATATGAGGCCGGAAACCGACAGCGGATGATTTCGTTAAAGACAGAGAAAGAAGTGCTGAACTGCTGTGTAACATATTCCTCCCATATGGCAGCAGACGCTGGAAAATTTCCTCACAGATGAAGAGAAAACTTGAGGCAATATAAATGTAGTTCAACAGAAGGATGATGAGAATTCCATTAACTTAACATATGAGCAACAAGGAAAACAGAAATAAAAATTGAAACTTGTTTTTAGAATCAAAGACAGACTGTTGACATCTCCGGGAAATTGATAGTGCGAAAAGAAGGCTTGGAGAAATGGACACTTATTTTGAAGTCAGAAGGAACGAGCGAGTAACCTACTAAAGAGTTCGTGTAAATAGATCGCAGAACAGAGACTTTGGGGAATAGTAGAGGGTTAAACATTGCTTAGAGATACAAAGAATAGGAAGTTGTGGAGATTCATAATCATCTATAACCTGAAGGGACACGATACATAGAAGAAAAAAAAGATTCTTAATGAGCTATCTTGATGAATGCATTGAAATCCAGGAACATTTTTGGAAAAGGAATTTCGGTTAAAATTAATACGTAATACTTACATAAATTTAAAAGCGTATTACGTTCAATGTTTTAAAAAATACGTTTCTAGTTAAAATGAAATCTCATCCATATACCTGAAATAAAGTATTGGTTTAGTTATTTTGTTGCATGCTATATTCAATGCGAAACATGTAATAGAAAAAATATGATTAAAAAGGCAACCCATGGAACACCGTCTACATCAGATATTGCCTACCTGAGGGCGATGAGCAAGCGGACAGAAAGTGGCGGGCAATTGGAAATTTTGGTGGCAAATGTACGATTTTGAGTATTAAAAATGTATTTCAACATACCCGAAATAATATTCAAAATATGCCAAGATAAATATCTCAAAAATAAAATAAAAAATAAAACAAACCACGCGACAAATTGGATATAACTAGGTCATCTTACAAGAGAAGATATAAATATCCCTGAAAAGAACGAATATTTCTATAGTTTTGACAAAGGTCATTAACATACAAATAGTTCTTCAGACGAAATATCATTTTTTCGGATATAAACCAAATAAGCGAAGACAAAGAACAACAAAAATAGTCGCTGAACTTTTATTAGTTGCTAGTATGAACAAAAATTGTTCAAGTTTTTGTAAACACTTGACGTTAAACCCAAAGGCAAAACTGAAATTGACTATACAACTAATAAATTTGCTTTCGTTTGTTCTTTAATACGATACAGTGTAACCCGGATATAAGAAAGTTGTCGGGACCGGAGAAGAAGTCTCTTATATCCAGGTTTCTCTTATATCCGGGTTACACTGTAGTAGCAACAAGAGACACTGTATAAATCAGCATTATTTGTTACCTCCCTTTGCTATTTTTTACTACATCATAACGTCAGTTTATGAACTAGTAACAGACTTTTTACCAAACAATTTTCCTATGCGTTTGAATTTGTTCTTTAATCATTTCACCCCAAGCAAGCAATAAAGCCACTGAGAAGCAAGTGGGGCGGTACTGAATGTTAAAAAATATAAAAATGCTATTAAGGAGAGAGGACAATAAGAGATCAAGTATTAAGAAGACAGAAGATAACGATTGACATTGATCTTCAAAAAATGTAAATGCAAAGTTGACTGGGAAACAAGAAGCCAGATGAGAGTTCCACAAGTGAGAAGTGATATAGAAGACACTGTTAGCATAGAACTTACGGTTACATCTAGCCATTTCAAGTATTAAATGATGAGACCTTATCGCCAGTCTAGTATTGCGCTTACATTTATAAAGTCTAGATACCATAGAAGAAAGTTCATCAAAACAATTAACATGAAAGTATTTATAGAAAAGGCAGAGGGAAGATACGTTATGACGGTTGGAAAGTGACTGAAGGCGAGATGCCATGATGATATGACCCGGAAAGGGATATGTTTGTTCGAAGTAGTTAAATTGTTTTGGGCTACTGTAACCGGATAGGACAATCTAGCAGGCAGCCATAATGGACTGGTACTCATCGTAGTCATAGGCAATAGGCGTAGACAATGTAGCTCCACATCAGTCTGTATTTATGGCTGACACCAGCCAATCATATTACTGTGAGGGGGAACCCAGGTGTATGCATATTCATTACATCACATGATAGGGTCAATAACCTTGCAGATACTTTTGATTTTATCAAGAATCTCTAAATATATAGCAGGAACACCAGGCCAGCACTATTAAAATCATGGACGAAAGATAAACTTCTAATTACATAAGATTTCTTCTGTCGTGAAAAACCTTCCTAGCTACAGAGTTAGTAACTGCTAAAAATATTTAGCATACAGGTGGGCGGAGAAAATGTAATGCATATGAAAATGACCGATGACACAAAAAGGTTGGGAGGCCCTGGCCTTAAAGTGGCCGTGTTTTAAAGTGTTGTCAAGGTGATAGAATGTCGTACATGCTAAAACCAATATATTTTAGTATAATTGGGTTTTATTCGCAAAGTGGCAAGTGATGAATGGTTGAAAATATTATTTATGTGATATAAAGTATATCGTCCTTATTCACTGTAATAATCATGAAGTATATCGGAAATATATAATACATAAAATGGTTAGAGTTGAATCAGACCATGAAACAGTGGGATTAAGTACTCAATACATATGGGAAAAGAATAAAAAATAACATGGACAGGTTTTAACTTTGAAAAACAACAGATCAGTTGAATCCGCTACCTTGGTTTCAACCTTACGGTATCTTCAGGCGATTTTTATCAAATGACCTCTTAATGACTTTATTTTTTAAAAAAAAGGCTAAAAGAACGCTACATTATAATTTTCAAACTTAATTAAACAAACGCATGAGGTTGGGTGTAAAAGAAACAATAGACAAAACGCCAGAAATCTCAAAACCAATGTGCAGCAAAATAACGCTAATAATATATGCAACTGCAGAAATAAGACTAAATGTCCATTAAATGAAGCTTGTAAAACAGAAGCTATAATTTATAAAGCAAAAGTAACTGATTTTAATGGCCAAAATAAAACATACATAGGATGTACGGAAGGTAATTTCATACATAGACAGTACAATCATAGGTCGTCATTTAAGCTAGAAAATCCTAGATACTCTACCAAACTAGCTAACCATGTGTGGAATGTAAAAGAAAAAAAATAACAGGGATCCATTTGTAAGGGGGAAAATTTTAAAAAAGACAAAACCTTACAACCATATTTGCAACCTCTATCAACAGGAAAAATTAGCGATTATGACATTTCCGGGTCGAAGGAACCTTTTAAACCAGAAATCCGAAGACTTAAGTCCTTGCTTACATATCAGAAAATTTTTCTTAAGTGCATACGAGGTTGGATTAAAAAAAAAAATCCCCCCGCACCAATACATTTGCTTTCCTTCTGTTTCCGCTTCTTCCTTCTTCACATCCTCCTCTCCCATTTCTTTTACACCCAACGCCTTGCGTTTGTTTAATTATTTTTGAAAATAATAATGTAGCGTTCTTTAGTTTTTTTTTTAATAGAAAAGTGTTAATGTCATTTGATAAAAATTGCCAGAGGATACTGTAAAGTTGCAACCAAGGTAGCGGATTTAACTGATTTACCGATTTATAAAGTATATATATATATATATATATATATATATATATATATATATATATATATATAGATAAATTATCGCCATTTTATATCTTTTTATTTATTTTGCGCATGCGCATTGTTTTTGATTTTGTCAACTGCATTGTATAGTAGGGTCAGTTGGGCAACATCTGTGAGAAAAAAGGGGATGATGACGCAATTCATTCCGCCAAAAATTTGGAAACGGTATGCTGTACTGCTTGGCATTTGCGCCGGTAGCTCCAATACGAATATTTCAAAGTGCTTGGGTGTCAATCTAAGAACAGTGCAGAGGATTCGGAAAGATTTAGAGGAGTCTAATGGTGATTACGAATGCTTGGAGTGATCACTAGTGATAGTGATGTTATACCTCCATTAATCTTCCAACAGGGCCTCAGACTCAACACGGAGGCCTACATCAAGTGCCTTGAGGAGCTAGTGCTACTCTGAGTCAAGGGGGTGTCTACTAGAAGACCTTATGTCTGGCAACTGGACTTTGCACCATGCCTCACAAGCAGGAGAATCCAGTCATGGCTGTCAGAAAATTTCTGCGATCATATTACTCCTAGGATCTGGCCAACTAATTCTCCCGACTGCAACCCCCTTGATTATTACGTGTGGGACACAGATAAGCGAGAGACCAGAAAAACTTCTTGTAGTATCAAAGATAAACTGTTGGCAAGAATTATGGCTGCATTCACCAACTTGAACAAGGAGACCGTCCATAAGAATTGCAGGAGATTCCGAAATCGTCTGAAGTTCGTTGTTGAAATCAATGGCGATTTTATTGAATAAATTTACTCTTTAGTATTTAAAGATAATTTTGGTAAATATATCTGTTAAAATGTGATGTCATTTTTTTTTCATTTTTGCGTAATTTAGACGACAATTTATCCATCTCACCATTATATATATTCCCCGTTTATACATTATTTTTATAGATACAAATATTTAAGTAAATGCGCTCTTTATAATAAACAGTATTAACTACATTTACATTAGATAAATTTTGTAGAAAATATGTCCCCCGACACACAGCACGTCAGGCCAAATGACGGTTCTCCGTAGGATACAGGTTCAATTCCTGACGGAGAACACGTATTTTCTACAAAATTTTGGACATTAACAGTATTAACTCTATTTACCGGCGTTAATCATAAACAGAGCATTTACTTAAATATTTGTATCTATGCCGTCTATAACGTGTGTATATATATATATATATATATATATATATATATATATATATATATATTTGAATTGGACATAGTCCAACAATTTATTAAAGACATTTTTGATATGTTTAACGTTCTTTTTATAGATACAAGTATTTTAAGTAAATGCTCTGTTTATAATAAACAGTATTAAATAACATTTACCGGCCTGAATGTCCGAGAAATTTTCATAGAAAATTTTCGTTCTCCGACAGGAATCGAACCTGTATCCTATACGGAACCGTCATTTCGCGTGACGTGCCTTAATCTTTCGGCCACAGAGAAGCGTCTGGTTAGCAAGGTCGATTTTACTATCTTTAAACTTAAATCTTCCATAAAAGATAGTAAAATCTACATTGTTAACCACACGTGTTTCGCAAAAGTAAAGGCCTTAACAGCGGAGAACAATGCGTAACTCAAATAACACAACTTAATTGTATTCTGGTTGGTCTTTCGTACTTTATAATTACAGCCCAGTTATAAACACAAAATTATATTTCTTAATTACTGCCGGTCTTTTGATTAGTCAAATCGATACAATTTACAACTCGCTAAAAAAAGATCTATCTCATAAGGACACTTACGAAAGTGGATGCGGCTTTTAACTAATTTTATAATATTTTAACAACGTAAATGTAAAAATCTATTATAATTAAAAAATAACAAATAATGGTATTAAAAATTCATTTTTCATCGAAAATTTTTTTTGCTTTCAGAAAATATTGTCCATATTCATAAGAACAACTAAAAGCAAATAAAATCATTTGAAATTAAATAATATATTTGTTTTATTGAGTTTTGTATATTACAATTCGGAGCTGATTTTCAGGTAGGGGGTCCAATTAAAAACTAAAAAAAAAATGATTTGCATTCCTCAAAGCCTCGTGTTTTTAACTATTGTAATTACTAAAGTAGACTCGATAGAATTCCTAGAATTTCTTTTTTTTTTCATAAAATTAGTTGGGCGGGGGGGGGGGGGTTAATAAATATAAAATAATATTTCTGCCATGACTTTAATAGAACATATTTATAATAATTTTGATCATCTCTGAATAGTTTCTCAAAGTTTCATTAACATCCGACAATTATTTTTTATTTTTGCAAGATTTGCCAAATTAATGTGTGTCATACAAAATAAAAGTGCTATAAATTGTATGTGTTATTTTACTTGTGTTCCGGTGATACAAAGAGAAACAAGGATTTTTACATGAAAATTCAGATTGTTCTAAAAAGGAAAAATTAAAAAAAATAATTAAAATAAATTTTGATCTTTCCTCTTAATAATAACATGAACATTTAGAGAATAAAATTTTGTTTACGTCAAGTTTGACGTCTTTTTCATCATGCTATTCTCTTTTTTTAGCGATCTCGGGGATAGCTAGCTAGCTAGCTAGCTAGATAGATAGATAGAAATAACCGTAATAAAAATAAATATGAAGAAATTATTATTGACATTATTTACATGCGGACTGTTCAAATCATTTTTGTTTTGATAACAAAATTTCGGAAGTTGTATCTTCTGGTCTTCAAGTGTTTGTCAATCTGGTATAACCTACACTTTATTCAATCAACAGGGGTAAATTGTTTTCATTCTGCTGTTCATATCTCCTGTCTAGTGTTCACCGCGTCCAATGGACTGAACTCACACAATTTCGGAAATAATCCGCGAAGCTACTGTTCTGGGGGACAGTCCTGAGTGAAGAACTTGAAAGTTTAAAACTAACCTGTCTGCTGATAGTTGCTGTTGCTTGCCGTTTGTGTCTGCACACACCGATCCGATTGACTTACGAATGTCGAATGGAACACTTTATTTAATCTATAGGTGTAAAAGTTACTTTCGTGCCGCCGTCCATATTTAGGGATATGCCTTGTCTCTTTCATATTTAGTACTGTTCCATTATCGGTTGCCTGGTTTCCACATTTCATCCGCCTTCAGGTATCTGTCAGAACGGATAACCTCCAGGGAATTTGGAACTGATCCCTTTATTTAATTTAAGAGGGATTGTTGCTTTATCTCCTTCCTGTCTCTAGGGGAGATAACTCGTTAAATTCTTATTTTAGCAATGCTCAGTTATTGGTAGCTCCGTTTTCACAAAGTCCAAGAACACATTGCTCGTTAACATAGTAATTGCGGGTTCAATCCCTAACCGAGTCGTGTGCACTTGGACTCAGTGGAGCCGTAATTAACGCCGAGACAATGGAATCAGGAATGCCTGATGATGTATAGATGGAAAAGGTTAATCGAAGAGCACAATGGCTGAAAC
The DNA here is from genome assembly GCA_964036315.1 of Acanthosepion esculentum. Classification (NCBI taxonomy): domain Eukaryota; kingdom Metazoa; phylum Mollusca; class Cephalopoda; order Sepiida; family Sepiidae; genus Acanthosepion; species Acanthosepion esculentum. Next base: position 75,793,100 of record OZ038512.1, read on the forward strand.
GTTGTGATAACAACAACGAAGATGGGGACAATTTTACGCGTGAATTATAAGTTTTCAAAAACATTAATTTTTGCCATATTTAACGGGGATATTTTTATCTGATCACGAAAAATGACAAGACATATTTTATGTCGTTTTTAATCAATATATCTAGTCTATTAGCTTTTTTTATGCCTGCCAGTATGTGTGCCGGTAAAGTCCTGAAAAATAGTGACTTCAAGGCCGTCTAGTTCTACCATTTGTCAGTATATTGTTATCATAATTACTGACATTACCGAGGATAAAATTATATATTTCAAGAAAACCCTGCTTTCCTATGTAAATTTTCTGATGAATCTTAATTATTAAGCTAATGATTGAATTAGCTCATGTTCAATAACAAAAACTTCGTAGAAATTCATCTATCCTATCTTTAAATATTTGAGCTTAAAATTTTTTTAAAATATTGCAATAACAATCATAAATATGAATGCTGGTCGTTATTTCAAGAAGTAAGGGGATACAAATGAAAAGATTTGAAATTGACAACTTTTTTTCATTTCAATGAAACAGTCTTTAAACACTTCTATTTACCTTTCTTTTTTCTTTCTTTCATTCATTCACTTTCTCATGAAACCAAGTAGCGTCTCTGATGTGTTTTGTTTTTACAAGAACTCAAAACGGAATAGTCTATTATTCATGAAGTATTGACAGGACGTAACGGTCGTGCGAACTAACGAAGTGGGGGTGGAAGACACATTTAGAATAGGATTAATTTTAAGACAAGCAGGCCCTTTGTTATTAGAGACCTGGCGCAATGTTCTTTACCAAGCTAAACTGATTAAGTACACAACATTGACAGTCAAAATAGCAGCAATAAGCAAGAAACCTACGTTCTACTAATTCAGAACTTCACAGCTAGGAACCGCAAAACACAAGATGCACAAAAAATTTCAGTAAGTCTCAGAGAATGAAGAATTCCTTCGGAACCTGTTCTGCCTTTTCATGCAGTCGGAGATGGTCAGAGGAAATTAGATCCTCGTTAAATTGAAAAGGGAGTTAAATCATTTTTGTTCCGTCTCTATTGTATATTCGACTAAAGGAAGGTATTTTTGTTAACGTATAATCTTGCTTTGTTAGTTTACATAGAAAGAGAATCCAATAAAATCCGATAATCCGTCGCTAATTTAAAAGCAAGCCGCTGCTATATAGAAGCCGAAAAGTTACTCGTCTTGATTCAATAGCGTATACTCCTCTACAGCCATTTTATATTATTACTTTTATTCGCCTACAAAAACGAATACGTGACCTGTTAGCTCTGTCTGGTTTGTGTGGAAAGAGTTAAAAACATCAATATAAACTTCTCAAATTAAACTATGCTTAGAAAATGTTTAATAGAATAAAGTGACAGTGGTTAGATAAAAACGGATACACCAAACATCTTGGATTAAATTGAAGAAACAAAACTCAAAAAAAAAATTAATCGAAATGTTGACTTGTCACACAATGTATGACTGGTTTAAAAAATGGAATGTTATGAAGCGATGATATTGGAGAAAAATATTTAGCTCACCATAAATTAAAAACCACTTAATGTAATGCTACACGGCATGCGCTCGAAGTTTTAAGATTCTATTTTTTCTTTCAAACATTGGAGCTTCAAGATGCCAGTCTATAACCTGATACAGATAAGAAAGGTATACGCCGTGCGCCGACGTGCACAGCTACTGGGAGATAGAGAGTTATTTGAACGTGACAGTTCCTACGGGTTTATTTACTATGGAGATGCAAACCTGATGGTTGTAAACCACAAAATCAATGCAATTCTATCTCAGTACGGAGGCGCTAGAGTCAAGGCATCAACCAGCATTGAAAAAGTGAATACGTTGGCCGAAACACATTGCCAGAGAGATGACTGTCTTTCAGCAGGACCATGCTTATTTCCACATAGTCTCTGGGATCCAGCAGAGATTGGGCGAGAATATTCATGATCAACTCACAACTCCTTGCTCTCCTTAATTTCATGTCCGGAATAGGAGAGTTTGGAATATAAGGATAGGTTGAAAAATTGATTCAAAATTAATTTGATTTCGGAAGAAAGAGGAGTTGGAATATACAGAGAAGTAAAACAAAACCAAAAAACCCCAAACAGCAAAACAAAACAAAAATAAACAAAAGAAACAAAACAAAAATAAACAAAAGAAACAAAATAAAAATAAACAAAAGAAACAAAATAAAAAAAATAAAACGGTATGATGGTCAGATTGAAAAAAATCGCCAGCCAGGTTTTTTCCATTTAAATTTCTTATGCCTTTATGTCATTGATAGGAAAATGTCGACAAAGGCGTCATCATACTAAAGATCCGTTTCAAATCGCTATCCTGGATCTGATGGCGGACATGAACGAGAAGTTGAATTTTTTTTTCCTCGTAAAAACAATCTTATTTTTCGATGCTGAACATTTTTTGAAAAGTATATATTTCAGATAAATATTTTTTGTTTTTCGTTGCATTTTAATTTGTACTCAATTATCTGACGCATCTATACATTTCTGTCAAATAACAGATGTTGATTCATTAACATACAAGTTTAAACAAAAAGGGAAAAAAAAAAGAAGTTAAAATTGAAATTAGTTTTAGCATATAGAAAGAGAACTTGTTAAATTTTAGAAAACGTGTTGAATTCTTTTTCTCCATCCATGAAAAATAAATTTTAATGTTCTTCTAAAAGTTACAAACTTAGTTTTACTCACGTTTTACGGGGATGTGCTTTACATGCATGTCACGTGAGCATTTTCTCTTCACGGCGTCTCTGCAGAAACTATCCTCTGTACAGCAAAGTGCATACTAATTATGTGGAAGAAGGGGGGTGGGGTAATGGACCCAGTAGTACATATACCAAGTAATTGATGTAATTGCCCCAGCCAACCGTTATCTGAAAATAAATGCGAGTAAAATTTTAAAAAAAGCAAAAAAAAAAGCAAAATAACAAATAAACTAAAAATATAAACGTGGTCATCAGGTGGCCATTGCTTAAGAGTACAACAAAGTGCTTGGTTAGTTGTTTTGTTTTATGGCATATCAAAACCTCAGTGGGTCATTTAATGCCAAGAAAAGTTTTGAAATAGATTCATAGCGATACTTTGGAAAAAAAGGCGTGTGTATATACATATATATTTGAACCATTTTTAATAGTCATATTTTTTATTACAATCCAACTTCTTAATGTATAGCTGTTTGTATTACTGGTATTTTTTTTTAAAGTATTGCTGATAATAATTTTTCCTTCAAAAATTATTGCTAGTAATATATTTTTTTACAAAGTATTTCTGGTAATAAAACCTATTTTTACACATGTTTTGGTGTTAACTATTTGCCCATAGCTGGGACCCTAACAGGTGCTACCACCCCGGGTTAGGGTGGACCTGGGAACACCAGCAATTAAGAGTTGGTTCCACGTTCCTCAAAACCTGATCAGAAGCCTTGCTGTTGGACGTAGTTTATCGTCTTACTAAAGACAGTAAAAAAAATAAAAATTAAATTAACAGTGAAAAACTGAAAATCTTAATATCCAGGACTAGATGGAGATCATGGCCGAGTGCCGAGAGTTGTTTCAAAAAAGTTCCAAGATTAAGGCAGCTAAGGTGACTTGCCTGGGATATCTAGATACTTTAGTATACCGTCAATAGCAGACCGTCTGAGAAAACTGGTACCCCACCTGCGGTGTTATGTGTTGATTTTTATCAGAATCTCTCACCACATCGCGCACATTTGGCTGTGAAGCATGTGCTTCTTATATTCTGGGTGTCATGACTGGTATATAGGATTTGTACCCCATCATTACTTTATGGGTGTGCCGGTTTCTCTTTCAATAATAACAGAACAAGAAAGACGAGGAAGAAAAAAAAACAAATTTGAGAAATCTCAATAACAGTTAACTGAATGCATCGATCCTATAGATTAGATTATCTTCCATTCATATTGGTACAACCACTAATTGGCTGCCGGGTTGGACACGCTGCTTGAAAATAATTCACTCGAAATCAGAAGGCTCATTGGACGAGCGAAAATGCCTTCGAAAATCTAAGCAATAAGAAGCAATAAGTAATAAGAGTCAGAAATAGTTTGTTCGAAACTAAGGAAAGGGTGCTGAACTCTTATGTAATATCGGTCCTCCTAAATCGTATGAAAGTTTGACAAAATTTCTCACAGATGAAGAACAGACTGGATGCATCAGAAATGCGGACTTACAGAAGGATGGTGAGAATATTATGGACGGAGTGCGATAGCAAAAGAGATGTCTTAAGGAAAGTGAAAGCAAAAAGCTCACTTATATATAGAATCAGAAAGAGATAACTGAAAGGTATCTGACGCATAATGAGGAAAGAAGGCCTGGAGAATCTGACACTCACATCAACTACAACAGGAGCAGCAACAACAAACTTCTTTGCCAGGTAAGGGTCAGGGCATGTAGCTCGGCCTTATGTGGAATCGCTATCCCTGGCGCTGCTTGAGTCAGGGTTTCCTCGTACGCCAATGATGTATCCATTTCCGTGTTGCGCCGCGGCCGGCAACATTAAGATGTTATAGAAGGCACTTGAACGGTTCAAGAAGATAACGAGGCCAAGATTAACCGCAACAAGTCTTCCGGCTTGCGTTTAAGTGCCTGGAAGTGGGCGGCGCTTCCGGCACCCTTTAGCTGAACTAAAAGGTCACGTCTGCACTCTTGGAATGTGGCGCGGGCTCCACCTGAAGAAGAATTGATAGGAAGTACAGGCTAAGTTCGGAGTGACGTTCCGGTCTTGGATACGATGGCGGTTGTCCGTGAAGGGTAGGGCTGAGGTGTGCGCTCGTACGTCTTTCCTCTCATCCATTACCGGTTGTCTGTATAATCCTCTTTACAAGGAATGTAAGAAGTCGCTCGAGTGCTTGCTTTCCTTCCTATTGAGGTCGCAAGCATTAGGTCTGTAGCGAAGTCTGTGCCCAGGGTCCCTGTCATGAGGGCTTGGGAATGCCTCACTTGGTGAGTCATCGACAGGCTTTGATCTTGGCTTTCCTATGTCGGGCGTTGATAGAGGAATCGATCTTGGTAAGGCTAGAGAAGGCGTCCATAACAATCCCACCATCACTCCTCCCGATCCAAGAGTTGAGTGCCGTCGCAATCCCCGGAGATTCCTCAGAGTGTCGAGTGACTAATTCACGGCCTAGGAGAGTCTTGTATCGGAAATTAGTGGAGGGCGTCACGAAGGATTAACTCTGTGGGTGGCTCTGCTTGTCTTGGGCGCCAGCGGCGACTTACCCCGGCAATTCTGAGTTTTCGCTTACCTATTCTCAGTGACATAGCTTTCAGAGTGGGCTGGCCGGATTTGCCCGACTGTCATCGATGTGACCTTTGTCCAGAGGAAACCGCTTCGCACGCCTTCTACCATTGTCCTCAGTCCCAGAACGGGTGCACCCATGTCCTCGATTTGAGGGCTAGTATCGATCCCGAACATCTTGTGTCCGTTGATCTCACATACGCGTGCGATAATGTTTCGCTTCCGTTTTCTGGGTTGAAATGGATGGTGCTAGTAACATTGCTAGCCGTGGCAAGAATGCTGGTGCGGACGTCGCGAATGGAGGGAATCTTGCGATAGGGACACTATCCTCATCAGGATCTGGTCGGATTCTTTGGTCATCAGCTCAAAATGAAGATCAGAACTGAGCGATTGTTATCGATAGGATTGAATCAATTTACGCGAAAGGTGGGTTAAAGTGGCGAGCTTCGTTCGACATTTCTCTTTTGTTATGATCCATGTCGAGACTTTCAACCTCCCCAGTTTGTTTTTGCCCTCTTCGTTTTTTGTTTTTTTAAATTTTTTTTCTCGACTGGGCCATTTTTCAATTTATTTATCGTTATCCTTCCCTCTTCAAAAGCGAGTGAGGTTCTTGATTTTTTCTACAGAAAAAATAAAGCGGCCGCTCCTATTTTTGTGTGGGGTGAACAGATGCCACTAGTATATATTATTTTTAGTTTTAATATTTTATTTTTGGGTTAATCTCCTCCCCTTCATTTCATGATCATTAGGAATTTAATATATTTTTATAAGCAAAAAGAAAAAGAGAAAAAAAAAGAGATATTTGCACTTTTGAAATTATTATCTCATGGGGTTTTTGTAGGTTCCCTGTGAAGATGTAGTATATATAGGAAACGATGGTGAGTGATAAATTCTTGTGGTGAATGAGCAAATTGTAATGAATAAATACGTCATGAATCTGATTAGCTAGGTCTAGGATAGAAAGTGTTGATCAGCCGTATCTCACTTCCCCTTTGGCCTTGTGCCGTAATTTTTGTAAAAAGACAAACACATATATACTGCTGTATTGATCAAGATACACTTGTGGTCAGTAGAGTATTTGAGAGCAACGGACTGCAGGAATTGTTTGCAAGAAAAGAAACGAAAGGTTTACAACCTTTTAACTGCAAGCTGCAAGATTGAATAAAAATTATTGAGAAGCGAAAATAAAATGGCGGACGTTTGATAGGATGAAAGATGAAATGTGGAGAGTCATAAAGAGCGACTGTGGGATATTTATTAATTTGTATTTCATTTGAGTGTTCGGAAAATAATTACGTGTTTCACCCCCTAAGAATTATGGGTAAATCTAATCAAGGCAGAACCGAGGGTGAATGGTCGGAAACTGCGTCTAGAATTAATTGATCATCTCTTCTATCCAGAAGGTAATTACGTATAGTTTCAAAGTTTACAGTAAGTTTAAAATAGAAATAAATTGGATGTCAACATTTTATTGAAATGCTGAGCGCCCCTGTATCTAAGGTTTCGATGTAAACGTCGTACTTTTTCTTTTTTTCATATACGTAAATTGAAGACTTATGTATATATATATATATATATATATATATATATATTCATTCTCAAAGTGTGTGTGATCGGATGTTGTTTATACGTTTCCAGTTTTCATCCGATTTCGGAGAAATTTTTTGTTTGACAGATAATTCTTCAGTGGCGGTTTTGAGTACAAATTCTCTGGAAAAAATTACAACCTTGAAGGTGAAAATAGAAAACACTGATTTTTTTTTTTTTACACCTTGCGCAAAGATCAAAGGCAAAATTTACTGTCTGTAAAAAAACAGCGTATAATCAATTTAGAGAGTTGAAATCTAATGCAAAAGATTATTAGAATTATAAAAAAAAAAAAAGAAATTATATTATAAATAAAAATTATCATATACTATATATGACTGTCCATGGAAGAGGTTCCTTCCTTGCAAGATTGAGAACGCAAAAGCGGACCTTTTCAGGGCCACCCACCATTGAAATTGTTAGCCCCCACCCCCACCCAATTTGGCGATATGCCTCAGTTGCACCAAACTGTTGTTATTAATACTGATTTTCGGGTTTGCTGACTTTAAACTTAAATTGCTCCACTTGAACAGCAAAAATTCCCAGTAATAAACACCCGGTCGAAGACGGGTTATACTAGCAGTGTATTTATATAACCCTTTCATATCTGTATAGGGCGGGGGGAAGATTTATATTTATCTGTTTTTTTTTTCTAGCTAAATCCGTTTTCTATCATATTCAATTCACATCTATAAATCTTACCCAGTTCATATCTGACAGATATTCATAGAATTCAAAGGACAGAGACAGCCATATAGATTTGAACAGATTGATATATATATATATATATATATATATATATATATATATATATATATATATATATATGTGTGTGTGTTTGTGTGTGTGTGTGACAGGATAATAAAATAAATACACAAATGTATATGAATATATGAATAAGCAAATTCTCGCTCTCTCTCTCTCTATATATATATATATAAATATATATGTGACAGGATAATAAAATAAATACACAAATATATATGAATATATGAATAACCAAATTCTATATATATATATATATATATATATATATATATATGTGTGTGACAGGATAATACAATAAATACACAAATATATATGAATAAGCAAATTCTCTCTCTCTCTCTATATATATATATATATGTGTGACAGGATAATAAAATAAATACACAAATATATATGAATAAGCAAATTCTCTCTCTCTCTCTCTCTATATATATATATATATATGTGTGACAGGATAATAAAATAAATACACAAATATATATGAATAAGCAAATTCTCTCTCTCTCTCTCTATATATATATATGTGTGACAGGATAATAAAATAAATACACAAATATATATGAATATATGAATAAGCAAATTCTATATATATATATATATATATATATATATATATATATATATATATATATGTGTGTGTGACAGGATAATACAATAAATACACAAATATATATGAATATATGAATAAGCAAATTCTATATATATATATATATATATGTGTGTGTGTGTGTGTGTGTGTGTGTGTGACAGGATAATAAAATAAATACACAAATATATATGAATAAGCAAATTATATATATATATATATATATATATATATATATATATATACCTGTTTTTTTTTTTACTACAAATCTCCGATGAAAGGAAAGTTGAGCTAAATTCAAAGGATAAGCGATCTAAAATCCGAAGAAGAAGCTTTGAAAGCTCTTTGAATTTAGCAGTAAGTACTGTCAAGCATCCGTTCAGTATAATGTTCTGGGGATGCTTTTCTTTTCATGGAACTGGTTTCTTAAAACCTATTGAAAAGACCCTCAGGAGCGAGCAGTACAAGAGAATTTTAGAGTCTTGTCTGCTCCCTTTTGCTGAAAGTGCAAATTGACCCCACCGAGCTCATTTTTATGCAGGATAATGCTACCTGTCACAAATAAAAATTGATGAAGGAATACTTTGATGAGAAGCATGTAAGTGTTATGACATGGCCGCCTCAATATCCTGACCTCAACCCCATAGAAAACCTATGGAGCATTATAAAATACAGGCTCTCGAGAAAGCAGTTGAGCAACAGAGGATTTGATTGTGAATTTCATATCCGAATGGAATTCAATGCTTGGAGATGAGATTTGCCAGAACCTAATCAAGTCAATGCCAAAAAGGGTTGAAAAGGTTATTTAAAATATAGGAGGACCCATAGATTATTAAATATTTCGAACTATATTCCCTATTATAAGTAAATTATACCTCTATTATTCTTTATTTAAAGCTGCTCGGTTATGTTTCTATTGATTACTAGTTGCAGGAAATAAGCGAGTCACTTTTTTGCACAGAGTTTTTCCCTAAATCTCATTTATATCCAAAATTATAATAATCAATAGAATACCTTAGGGTGAGTAAACTGTTTTACTAGGTGGTCGGGAAGGGGTCTTTATATTAATAAGATTAAAAATTAATTTGACCCCAAAAACTATCGGCGAAAATTTTTAAAAAAAGATCAGTCACATTTATCGAACAGCACTATATATATATATATATATATATATATATATATATAATTACAATGAATCATTCATACAAAATGTAGATTAGTAAATTTAATTATATAAAATAGCGAAATCCTTTCGCAAACAACATTTTAAACTTGCATTAACGTACGAACCACTCGATGACGGCTATGATACTTGTTTTTAATAAGTATGAGCTGTATAAAGTCTTTTTTTTAATACGCAAGTACTTTCAACTGTACATTCAGTCATCCTCAGGCATGAACATTATTTTGTTTTTAGTAAAATCCAGGTAACATTCGAGACGAAAAAATTAAATGCGAATCGAAATATATATATATATATATTTATGACAGATCTGAATAGACTAAGATCGATAAATACACTATAAATATACTTGTTTAGATAAATAGATATGAATTGATTTACACAGAAAATTAAAAAAAAAATGATAAATAAAAGTCTATCAGCAAAAATCTAAGAGTTGTAAAGCTGTAAGAAAAGCGATTTGAAATTGTAATCTTACAGGTGGAGGAGTATTTACAAACCCCATTCCTTCTACAACAGGAGAGAAATATACATTGCGTAATATTGATAGTAAATTCCTAACCTTTTTCATATCTATATTCCATACCTGATGGTTAATAATATACGTGATCACAAACCCCAATGGCCTCAAATCTATGGCTGAACGCCTCGGTCAATTTTGTTCACATTGGCGAGAGAAGATTAAAAAGACTAAAGTCGTTCCGTGTTTTGCCTGTAATTATTTCTTTAGATATTTATCGATCGCACGAGTGTTTCGTGGGCGAGAAAGGCCCCCAGATAAAATTCCTGAGATTACTGAAAAAAAAAGATAAAAATAAAAATGCCAACCAAAACTAGATGAGAAAGAATATTGGAGAAACGATGCCTGACAAGGATTCAGTTCCGTTTTAGGAAATAAATAGACTCGGATTGAAATGTTCCTATGATCATTAGGTTTGCTTGATTGAAAAGTAAAAAAATAAAAGAAGAAATTAAAATTAAGACAAGACAACTTTTATTTCTTGTTCCAAGAGAAATAAATTATCAATAAGATTTAAGAAAACCGGAAGAGGAATTACGTATAAAATAAACTTGTATACTTTCTCAACAAATATTTAGAAATCAGCATAAATATTGTAAATAATTTTCTCTGTACGAGACGACAGTGTGGTTTTTGGATTTTAATCGGCTCTTACAGAACGTATAGTGAATTGAACTAAGGTATACACACACAGATTATATATCATAGGAAATGGATTAAATCAGGCAAATATTTAATATTTTTCTGTTTATGTTTTATGGATACACTTATTTGACTAAATGCTCGGTTTTTAATCAAACAGTATAAATTACCTATCTATATTTCTGAGATGAGGTATTATGTACACTATTTACATTATTCGGACTATTGTCCTCATCTTTATCGCCATATTTATTACAACGTTTCGGCCCTTCAGTATCTGTCTATATTTCTGAGATGAAGTATTATGTACACTATTTACATTATTCGGACTATTGTCTTTAACCAGGTATTGAACTCACACTCTTTGGGTCCAGTCACTGGATCTAACGCCTTTATCCACTGTGCCATGCACCCCTTGTATGAATTAAGGCGATGGAGAACTTTGAGAGGGGAAATAACAGGAGATAACTGATAACTGACATCCATTAGACATGGCACGTGGAACTAGAACAGTCTAACCCAGTGAGCGAAATAAAGGGTTCAGTTCGACATTCCAACCAGCTGAAGAAGGCCGGGGCGTACAACGGCCGAAACGTTGTAATAAATATGACGACAGAGATGAAGACCTGGATATTTTGAGAAATTTTGTAGAAAATATGCGTCCTCCAACAGGAATCGAACCTGTATCCTACACGGCCTGGTGTGCTATGACCGTTCAGCCACAGAGAAATTTCACGAACATTTAAGCCAGTAAATGTAATTAATAATGTTTAATTAAAATACAGAGTGTTTACTCAAATAAGAGTATCCATAAAAATATATATATATATATATATATATATATATATATATATATATATATATATATATATATGATGTAAAATGACAAGTGGAAAAAAATCTTAGATTTTGCCAACGCGTTTCGTCTTCCGACTTTTTCAAGACAAAAATGAAATCGAAATGTCTTTGTTGTTATAGTTACATTAAAAAGTCCAAATTTAAAAAGATAGACGCTTATGTCTAAGCCTTTTTTGGTTAATGTAAATTTCCTTTATACTAAGAAATTTTTTTCCATGTCGACAATACAGTTAAATTCCCAGAACAAGTATGTGGACAAAACAAATTGGTATAAAATGACAATTGGAAAAAAACAAAGATTTTTCCAGTTGTCATTTTATACCAATTTGTCTTGTCCACAGAATTGATCTGGGAATTTAACTAATATATATACATATATATATATATATATATATATATATATATATATATATATATGTACACAGTATGATTTATAATCCAGTGGTCTTTGCAATTAATTTTGTTTAAATAAAAAGAAAAAACAGTGCTCGATGCAAACAGTAGAGCATATTATTTTCTTTTTTAAAAATAGGATTCCATCGCGACACAGAAATTTCTGTTTCGAAACTTAAAATAAAGTCGTCAATTAAATTATAAAATTTAAACTTAAAATCCAGAGTTGACTATGGAACGAAACTCAGGATTTTAAGTTTAATCAACCATAGTTCCAGTTTTAAAACTAAGAAATTTCTCTGTCGCGATGGAATCAAATTTTTAAAAATGAATATTATAATATATATATGACTGTATTTCAACTGCAACTTTTCATTCATACAAGTTTAGTTAAAGAACAGGCAAAGTTTGTGATTATTTTTCTTGTTTTTTTGTGAAAACTTGCATACAAATTATCCGAGGTGTAGAGTAATTTGCCATGTTTAAATGTAATTGATAGAAACGCTTTTATTACGTTTCCAATAAGCAATAACACGAGAAAGAAAAAAAGAGTAAAATTTGAACTGAGAAAACAATATATGCAAGACAAAAGTAGGCAAAGCAGCGGTAATGAAGCAAACATTTAACAAACTAAAAATGGTGTTAATGCACAAAACGAATAAACAAATGATTGCAGCGTTCTGACTTCAAGACAAGAAAGAACAAGAATATGGTGGGCGTGACCGAGAAGTGGTCGGTCTTATTGGCTAGGAAGGAATTCCAGCATACATCTGTATGGACAGTCCATAAATTTGGTGAGAGTTTTTTTTTGTAGTCATACCTAATAGGATTGGAAAATATTTCTCACAAAGACGTTACTTTCTGTTTGAATTTCTGGAATGAGGAGTTATCATTATTTACACGATATATATTCGGACTATTGTCCTCATCTTTGTTGTTCTTATCACCTGATCGCCTTCTGTCTGAATTCCTGGGATGAGGAGTTATCATTATTTACACGATTTATATTTGGACAATTGTTCTCATCTTTGCTGTTGTTACGTGACAATGGGCTAGTGGATAAAAGGGGTGGTTTTTGAATTTGCTGACAGTGGTTGGGCAGTGCGTACTTGCACCCAGTGGAAACGGCCGGCAATAACTGAATAGTACTAAATAAAAATAAGAACTAGCCGACATCTCTTGACATGAGCACTAGTGCGAGAACAGTCTACCCCCGTAAATTAAAGAAGGGATTCAATTCAGAATTCTCTGTAGGTTACCCAGATTGATATACACCCGAGAAAGGTCAAAGGGTACATTGACCGAAACGTTATGACAACAACAAGCATAAGGATAACAGTTCGAATATAAATAGTATAAATAAGGCGTCACTTTGTAAGGTTTATTATTTTTGTCTCTTGTATAATGTTTAACAAATTGGCTATCTTTTTGTTCCTTTTCTTTTTACTGCATATTCAACTTGTTTGGATAGAATATTAGTGAAAAGGAGTCGATCTAGACTTACTAGATTATCCCACGTCCCATTGGGGAGGCTCTGTTCGGGATGCAAAATCGTCTGTGCCCAAATGGCGCTAGACATTAAGCCTTGATTTTTTGTTAGACAAGAAGGACTTCCGGCTACAGCTGACTGGATTAGTGCGGCGAAAATTAGTGAGCTCGGTAGTTGGGATTATTTGATGGTAGAATCTTAAGGATAACATTAGTTCTTCCACCACAGAATATAGCCAACGAATCGCCTCAGATAAGGGTGAAAGCATTAAAAGATCTCCTAGCCCGGGTGGTGTCTGTGGGGATGGGGGTCCACTCCAGATTGGCTTAACTAGGTACGCTGTGGAGCATTCGACCAGCGAGAGCTACCAAGACAAGGCAGTTAGCACTAGGTTAACGAGAGTGTCTAACGAAACGGTGAACATTGGCGCAGAATTGCGCAAGGAGGAAAGTTCCGATTGTTACAATAGTCTGGTCAACACTCCTGGATGGGCGTAACCTGCGAGCGATCACCAACATATACGTGGCATTTGGACAGCATTCCCAAAACCGGTCTACCAAGGAGCCTGGTCTCCGTGAACAATAGTTCCATAGCTATTTAACTGATTTTCCTCTCGATTGAAGCGGCTGTCTGTAAGGGTGTGATCGCGAAGAGGCATTGAAGGGGGTTGGCAATGGCAAATCTCCGGGACTTGACGGAAATGGCCGTTTGACGTTATGCTAAACAAGGAAGCCCGGTATGACATACACAATTGGACAGAATTAATGGACATAAACATCTTGTCATTGTGTCTGGAAGAAGGCCAACGCGTTGGTGGTGTTGTTTTTGTAGACATCACAAAAACTTTCGATACTGTATCTCGAACTGCTCTTTAGAAAGTTTTATCAAAATTTCGTGTTCCAGAAAAAAAATGCTCCATAATATTATCCCCTTTCCCGGAGGAATGAAAGCTTTTGTAAGGTCGGGAAGTAAGCAATCCGACGCCTTTTTTTGTCTCCAACGGTACAAAGCAAAGTTGCGTTCTTACTTCTCTTCTCTTCTCTTTGCACTTTTCTTTTTTGCTATGCTTGAGTGAGAAGTGAAGGAGTCAATGTTCAGTTCAGAACAAGTAGAGGTCTATACAATCAGCAACGTTTTAAAGCACAATCGAAACTTAGTCTGCAGCTGGTACGCGATCATTTCTTTGCAAGTGATGTCGCTCTATTAGCCCACAATCTTGAAAGCATCCAAGCAAGGATGCGGAGGCGCTTTTGGACAATCGAGACTGGAAAGTGAAGAAGGGACGACATCTGCCCATATATGGCAGCAATATTACATTTTTGGCTTAATCTGGTCCTTGTAGAGGATAACGAAAGGATCGAGGTACTTGGTGAACGGCTGAGGCAACATACCATTTCTCCAGCCTCTTTAGCGAGGCACCGGATGTATATATTGTACTTGAGGCGGTCTAGACACGGGGCCGCCCCAAGGGAACATCCTTTCATCACGAGTGGTGAAAGTTTTAGGTTACATCGGCAATGTTGAAAGTTCATGTGTTCGTTTTTTGTTTCTCTTCTTAGGCATTGGATGTGACCAGTCATTTTCACCCCCATTGATCTGCTAGAGCTAAGTCAGAGGAGAGATCAGCTACCAAGCTCAGTTGTTCGAGGATTTTGGAAGTGTACTCATATACCGTTGTATCATCAACGTAACTATTCACTAAGGATCGAAGTATACTCTTAGGCAGATCATTTATGTAGAGGAGGATGAAGGTTGGACCGAGAGTCGAACCCTGGGGACATCTTCATTGATCGCCTGAGACTCGGAGGACTGGCTGTTAACGACAACCTTCAGGGACCTACCCGTTAGGAAGGACTTTATAACAGAGAAAACTAGAGAGCTTGAGCAGTAACTCCTTATGCCAAACTATGCCAAAGGCCTTTGAAATATCTAATGCAACCGCCCTTTCAAATGGATTTGTTGTCAAGGGCTTCACTCATTCTGTGACTATTCGCGGTTAGGATATCAGCAGTGGACCAGTCAGGTCAAAATCCATACTGCTCGTTGCTCAAGTGGTTGTGTCTATTTATCGTTGATTATAGCTTAAAAGAGTTTGCTAGTGACAATGAGAAGACTGGTGGGTCTGTCCTGTAAGAAGGATGAGCACTTACCTGCATTCTTGAAGACTGGGCATTCACTTGACACTTTCCACAGATTTGGGAAGTGGCGGTTAAATAAATTTTGCTAAGATTGGGGATAACTCTGGGTTAATATTTAATATTAATAAGGACAACAACCGGCATTTTGTCTGGACCGGTGATCTTCTAAGGTTCAAGAGTTTTGACAAATTTTGATACTTCCGGGCCTGTAATGAAAATACTACTGAGATTTTGCTCAGTGATAAGGAATTCGGAAAGGGACGGCTTTTGCATTCTAACGTTAAATTCGAGGCAAAAGATTGAGACGAAGACCTTCGCCTTACCCGATGAGGAGGAGATGTCCTCGAGACCATTTATACTAGGAGGCACTGATACTTTACCTCAATTCATTATTTGATTAGAGATCTCCCAGAAACCCCGGATACAAATTGTTTACTTTCAACTTTCGGCTGGACTGTTCGAGCATAGCTACGTTTTGCATTTTCTAAAACGTTCTTGCAGCGATCGTACACATTGTCTAACAATCTGCAATCGCTTCTAACCGCATTCGATTACATTTCGTACACGTTTTCTGACAATTTCTACTCGCTTCTAACCGCATTCGATTACATTCCGTACACATTTTCTGACAATCTGTACTCGCTTTTGGACAAATGGTATCAATTTATTTTTTTAAAAAAATTTCACTGTCTTTGTTCAATTTCTGACGGCAGCGTAGAAACCAGACTGCAGACAAAGCGTTTTTAGTTGATTCATAAAATGTTTCTTTGAAAAGGTCACGACAGATATTCGTAATTTTTGTCCTTAATAGATTTGTGGAGTAAGTCTGACTATTCAAAAGCACAACACACATTATCTATCTCTCTCTCTCTATATATATATATATATCTATTCATTGCTATCGTTCACTCAAGAAATATGTCTACCAAGCTTCGCGTGTTCATATCTACCTACATTAATAACCATATCAGAATTGCCACAGAGGATGATTGAAGGATATCTCTATAGTTAGAGGGGAAATACTGAAAATGCCAACTGTCTTGTCAACTAAGATGTGTGTATAACACTCGCAGTGTTTATATATATATATATATATATATATATATATATAATTTGGCATGTGACAGCCTGAAAAAGATTTCCACTACACAAGCCAAAAGATCGAATACGTTATAAAATTTAAATATATTATAAACATTGTAATATGTTACCAGAAATTTTTATCATGTGACAGCTTGTATAATAAAAATCTTTTTCACGCTGTCACATGATAAAAATCTTCGCCATGCACGTGATATGGCGCCTTTTGAAATTAAACGTTTATTTAGTTTTGTAAAAAATGTAGCAAGATGATTACGCTACAAGACAATTGGCAAATGTTTTAAAAGAATTTTGACTAAAATAAAAAATTTGACCCTGAAGATGAACAATGATGTTCGAAAGTACTAGGTTATCGTACGGACAATATTTATTTCGATATCATTTTCAAATAAAAAGTCTCATTAGAAAATATGAGAAAATTCAAATGAAAATATGCAGGACGATTTTGTCTTTAATATTCAACACAACATATTTAATATATATATATATATATATATATATATATATATATATATATATATATATATATATATATATATATATATATATATTTCTGCATATCTTATTCAGAAAAGAGCCATTAAAATGCACATTACATGTAAATGTACGCATATAAAATTAATAAACGAAATGAAAAAAAAATTGGCATGAAAGGAGTACGGTTTTATCAAAAGGGTTGATAAAACCCTGGGGGACAAACATGTTCGTGATGTCAATAGAAAGGAAGGTTGCTAAATATTGAAAAAGAAAAGTAGAAATAGTGACATGACAGAATTAGGTAAATCCCACAGATTATAAATTTGTGTATTTGAGTCGTAATACCTTTTATACAAGGTTCTTTAAAGACGATTGACAAGGTACTGCGACTAAGCTTTTTTATTCAATTTCTTTTTCATTCGTACAAGTGCTTTCTTTTCTGGTCATGAAAGTGTATAAAATGTTCAATATATCCGAGCACTTCAGGCTACTTTTTTTTAGCCATTATCAAGAATATTTTTAACTGAAAACGTAGAATTTTATTTTTTATATTTTGGTATCCATAGTAATGAGTATATTGTTTTTATTTTCTCAAACACTGTCATCAAGTAATAGCCGTGTTATATATATATATATATATATATATATATATATATTTATTTGAATTGTCCAATTCAAAAATATATGACGTCATTTGTTTACATTTGATACGCTAGAGCAGATATGAATAGAAGAGATTCATGGAGGATTTAAGTTTAAAGATAGTAAAATCGACCTTGCTAACCAGACGCTTCTCTGTGGCCGAAAGGTTAAGGCACGTCACGCGAAATGACGGTTCCGTATAGGATACAGGTTCGATTCCTGTCGGAGAACGAAAATTTTCTATGAAAATTTCTCGGACATTCAGGCCGGTAAATGTTATTTAATACTGTTTATTATAAAACAGAGCATTTGCTTAAATACTTGTATCTATAAAAAGAACGTTAAACATATAATAAAATGTCTTTAAATAAATTGTCGGACAATGTCCAATTCTAAAATATATGACGTCATTTGTTTACATTTGATACGCTAGAGCAGATATGAATAGAAGAGATTCATGGAAGATTTAAGTTTAAAGATAGTAAAATCGACCTTGCTAACCAGACGCTTCTCTGTGGCCGAAAGGTTAAGGCACGTCACGCGAAATGACGGTTCCATATAGGATACAGGTTCGATTCCTGTCGGAGAGCGAAAATTTTCTATGAAAATTTCTCGGACATTCAGGCCGGTAAATGTTATTTAATACTGTTTATTATAAAACAGAGCATTTGCTTAAATACTTGTATCTATAAAAAGAACGTTAAACATAATATATATATATATATATATATATATATATATAAGGATATTAAAACAAAAACATGTTAAAAATCGCTACACAATTGCTATCGTGTTTCAACGCATATCAAAAGGTGATTGTAAATTACTGGCGAGTGAAGCATTATTTTAATTCCAAAAGCAAAATACCAATTCTTTTTTTCGAAAAAAAAAAAAAAAAAAGACTTGAAAGCTTTACCATGATCAGCCAATCAAATATAACCTACGTAACATTTAAATTAAGCGAAAAAGAAATTTTTTTTTAAGAAATGGGTCGTGACAGGAAGTTCTTTGCAAACAGTTCGCTGACATTAGAATTAAAACTGATACAGATGGTTACTTTATTTCGTAAAGTCATAGCCAGACAATCAAATTTCCCAAGAAATAAAAGCGAAGGCGGTAGAGAGGTAATTAACCCTAATGCTAACTAGTTATAAGCTTTGTGACTTTCCTACATAAAATTGATAAATAAGAGACCTCTTTAAGAAACTAGTAAATAATTTAAACGTATAGAATTATATGGCTAATTAATATGGATCCGTTAAGTAAAGAGCATCCATATAAGATGTTAATAATAGCAACCAATCAATCCAATATGTTAAAAATACTAACCAAATACCAGTACATCCATATAAGATGTTAATACTAACAGGAGATTAATACAGAATTATATTAAATCTAAATCAATCTTACAATTAGAAAAATAAGCCATATAAAATGTATCGCAGACCGTCTACTAATAAGAAAAAGCATTATCAAATTCCAAATATTAACTAAATTGCAAGTTAAAAGGTAGACTATGCCTACACTTTACCGTCAATTCACAAGAATTTTTATCATAAAATCTGATAATTTCCAATTTTTCATGTAAACACAGAAAACACGGTTCATTTGAAAATCAACATGTTCTAGTTATTTTTTTAAAATTTTCTATTCCACCTTAAGAGTTTTATTAGGATCTTTTAAACTCCAAAAAGATTTAGAAAGAAATGTATTATTTCTATAAGTACTATTGGTGAAGGACAAGATATGTTGATACCATCTAGTCTTAAATGAGTTCTTAGTACTACCAATATAGAATTTTTCAACAGTCGAATTCTAAGGTGAAATAGAAAATTAATACTTTTGAAACTAAATTAATCGTTCACTCACCATTAATTTAAAATCGCTTGGGAGACACATTGATATGAATTAAAACACGATAACACTTGTGTTGCGATTTTTAACATGTTTGTTTTTAGATATCCTAAAATAAATAATATTTCGCTCTAATCTGTATTGAGTTGTATGTTCGTTTTCTGACCAGGAAACCCGGGTTCGAATCTCACTATGTTTGATTTGTCAGGAAGGTGACTTCTTGATGTTTGGGAAGTGCCTGAAAACAATATCAGGGGTTGACCCAAGTCTTATTTATAGTTGATAATGATCTGGCTCTCCCAGAAACTAAGGTCCGCTGGGCATAGTTGCAGCATAAATCCCAGGTGGGCTTTGTGGGTGCTGCGCAGGCGTCTGCAATGGGGACTAATGCACAACGCAATATTCACAGAAGAAATGGTGCATGGAACACTGAGTCTTGAACCGGTGAGGGATATATATATATATATATATATATATATATATATATATATATATATATATATATATATATAGTGTGTGTATGTTGATATAATAGGAAAGAAATGTTAAAAACAGTGCTCCATACATAAGTAGAGCCTAGATTATAATTATTTAAAAAAGAAAATATGATTCCATCACAACACAGAAATGACTATGTTGCCAAACTGGTGAGCAGTATTTAAGTTTAATTTCAACATTAAACCTTAACTACTGGTGGCACTTTTATCCTCAAGCGTTGTTTTGCACTAAACATGGTACGGAATGTTTTACTCATTTTTAGTTTTGAAATAGAGATGTGGTCTAGGGTTTGTTTTTTTCTTTATCAAGTGGTCACTGCTTTGATGGAAGTAGGGGTGTTTGTGATATGTCAAGTTTTTGGAGTCGTGTAAAGTTGGGTTGTTTTTCTTTTCTCTGGTTACAATGGCGAATCTTATCCCTGCTAAACTGATTGATGTAGTAGTTTTGTTTTTTATCTATTTGATTTTTCTTAAAAGGGACTTTAAGGTTATGATTGAGTTGTGTTTTTAAATCTACTGCTTCAATTAAAATTGTTAATAGATTTTGAAATTTTGAAATTTTTTTAATGAAATGCTAATTATTTAAGGCGAATATTTGGTGGTGTCGGCAAAAAACCGTTATTTCATTTTTTTGATTTAATAAATTTGGGTTTTTTAAAAACTTAAATGTGTAGTTTTTCATATAGGCATAAACGGCATGTGTCATCCCAGGTTTTATAAGTTCTTGTTCTATTTATTATTTTACATTTGACTTTTGGTGTTTCATTTGTTTCTTTTAAAGGCCAAAAATATTTCGATAGAAACAGAAACCAGACATCCCTATTATTGAAAGAGCTTTTGTGTATATTGTTATGGGAACTTAGCCATAATAGGAATGGACTATTCCGTACCTCATAAATACTGCTCCTCAAGAGGAAGCAGCATTCACAGCGTGAGTCACCCAGTGATTGGAACAGACATTTAGATTGTTCTTTGCTGTCGAACTCTACGTCTCGGCGGGGAGGGACTCGGACGGGGCTTTGCCGCAGGGCAAAGTGCCGTCCGGGGAGGTAGACAGTCCCTGAACCCGTGTATACGGGTTCTAATGGGCATATTTTTGGCCGAGCCTACGGGCTCGGTAAGCCCACATTAAACCGGCCTTGTGCCACATTCGACCCGTGTGTGTGTGTGGGGGGGTTGTTAAACATTGTCACACAGTGAGTCAGTCAGAGACAGAGTCGCGTCAGACGATTACTGTAAGACATTGGAATAGTGATACTGGTCGAGACAACATAGTTCTCTCTAACCTAACCTGATTGTTATTACTAACACTTCTACTTCTTTTGTATATATTCTGTTTGTAATATATCTGTGTTATTCTATACCTGTGTTCGAGTTCTTCTTCATTGGTTCTACCTTGGACCATCACCGTGGTACAGGGAACTTGGACATAACATATATATTACTATTTTTGAAATTATATATATATATATATATATATATATATATATATATATATATATATAAAGCATGATTTAGCCTTTTCTTTTACCATATATATGGTAAAAATAAAAGCTAACGCATGCTTAAAATATAAAATAAACACATGCTAAAGTCGACAATATAATACTATTAACCCATTACCTGCCATAAGCCCCATTTGGGGACCTGTTAAAATTAAACTCACTACATGTTATTCCTTGTATTTACATTGAGTTGCTTACATACATTGCATTTGCAGAGGTATATTTTACAACACTTAGCCTTTAAAGATTTTATTATTAGCCGTAAGAAGTCACTTTCTGTCGTAATTTTACATTTCACGAGTCGAAAAATAATGACTATTTTGAAAAGTATTTTTTTATTATTTCTAATCAATATTATTTTTTGATGTTTTATACACATATATATTTGATGTTCTAGTTTCTATAAAAACGACAATGGTAACTACCGAAATTAAACATAAGGAATAAATAAACTCCTAAGACACCTGTCTGGGCCAAAAATGCGCATTAAAAAATTGAAAGTTCATGGGTTAATTCAATAAGGTTAATTGTCGAAATGTTTGAACACACACAAATCTACCAGACTCCACTAGAAACATACTAGTAGAAAGTACAAACATACTAACCTCACCCACATGTAAAAAATGATTTTAAATAATGGAAGCCATAATAAAGAAAAAGCCAACACTACCAAACACGGCCACAATGTGCTGACCGTGATTTGAAAAACAAAGTAAAATAAAATCATTCTTCATAATGGCTGAAAGTATCGCCAACAGCGCTCGGAATTACAGAACATTTGGACAGTTTCTACGCACTCTGAGTTCGAACACAAGAAAAATTAAATAAAAAGCTTAATCGCATTCTTCTGTCTCTTTTAGTTTTGGCTTCCGTTTTTTTTTTAAGGAACGGCCTCTTTACCTTCCTGACCACCAGGGCATCCACACACGTGGAAACTGGTCAACATCTGCACGGCCTAGCGAAAGAAAAAAGTAATTTCTATTCACTTATCTGCGGACGATCAAAGGTCATAAAGATGTTATGTTATTTTTTGTTCTCGCTCTGTAAACCTCCTCGTTCCTTTGGGACAATATAAACAATCATTTGTTTTGGAACATATGTAAATATTTTTAATAAATTTATGTAAGTTGTTTGCCTTATTAAATATTTCTGTATTCGCATTCAGTGTTAGTGTATCAATGGCTACACTAATGCTAATATTAGTATAGGTGTGCTACTGGAAGGCTAATTAATACACGTTATTCTTCCTAACGCAAAATAGTCGGCAAACTCTGTAGCCGATAACCTAATACTAATAGCATTATCTTGTCTGTAGTCATTACTGAAACATTTATAAAAGAGGGATTGCTGCCTAAATACACACACACATATAACAAAGATTATGATTCGACCCAAAATTGCCGGCCAGCGTATTTCTGGAACATAATGTTTTCTTAGACAAGCAGTCTTCACAATGACAATACTCAATAGTGATAGATATAACATAAATAATTTTAATAAGAACATTTCCTTTTATCACTTAAATAAGAGATAAGTAAACACACACACACACACACGTGTCTGTACGTGATATGTGAAAGTGATAGATGTGTGATCGGAAAGAATTTTAATAGATACATACGCACTTGCCTATGAATTGGATGTGTCTGCTGTTAATGAATAAATGAAACACATTTCGGGAAAAGTTTTAAATAGATATTTCAATTGAAAACCTTTTCCATCTCATCTGAAAATAACTGAATTCAAAATCCTATTGAAGCGTAGGTCTTGTCATTTATAACACATCGTTGTAACCTCGAAAGCAGGCACAGACATAAAATATCAAATCAATAGTAGAAAAGTATATTGACTTTTCATAGATTATAAAATCGACTGAGACATTCAAGATTTATTGTCCTCAGCTTCTGGTTTCTTAGCGACGCTTCGGCAATATTTAATGAAAGTCATCATTTGCTGTTGCCTGTTTTCTTGATACGATAGACAATTGAAATTTATAGCCGGTTTGATATATAACATTTTGCTGGTTGATCGATTATTTTTTTTATATGGATTGTAAATAGACAGAAAAATAAAACAGTAACCCGTCCCTTCAAAACAGCAAGATTTTTGTTGGTGTTTTAATTTGGGGCTGTTTTTTGGGAGAGGGTTTGGTATTATTTCTGTTTTTAATGCATACAAAAAACAGCAAAAGGAAGAGAAACAAACAAAAAAAAAACGGCAAAAGGAAGAGAAAGAAAAAAAAACGGCAAAAGGAAGAGAAAGAAAAAAAAACGGCAAAAGGAAGAGAAAGAAAAAAAAACGGCAAAAGGCAGAGAAAGAAAAAAAAACGGCAAAAGGAAGAGAAAGAAAAAAAACGGCAAAAGGAAGGGAAAGAAAAAAAACGGCAAAAGGAAGGGAAAGAAAAAAAAACGGCAAAAGGAAGGGAAAGAAAAAAAACGGCAAAAGGAAGGGAAAGAAAAAAAACGGCAAAAGGAAGAGAAAGAAAAAAAACGGCAAAAGGAAGAGAAAGAAAAAAAACGGCAAAAGGAAGAGAAAGAAAAAAAAACGGCAAAAGGAAGAGAAAGAAAAAAAACGGCAAAAGGAAGAGAAAGAAAAAAAACGGCAAAAGGAAGAGAAAGAAAAAAAACGGCAAAAGGAAGAGAAAGAAAAAAAACGGCAAAAGGAAGAGAAAGAAAAAAAACGGCAACAGGAAGAGAAAGAAAAAAAACGGCAACAGGAAGAGAAAGAAAAAAAAACGGCAAAAGGAAGAGAAAGAAAAAAAACGGCAAAAGGAAGAGAAAGAAAAAAAACGGCAAAAGGAAGAGAAAGAAAAAAACGGCAAAAGGAAGAGAAAGAAAAAAAACGGCAAAAGGAAGAGAAAGAAAAAAAACGGCAAAAGGAAGAGAAAGAAAAAAAACGGCAAAAGGAAGAGAAAGAAAAAAAACGGCAAAAGGAAGAGAAAGAAAAAAAACGGCAAAAGGAAGAGAAAGAAAAAAAACGGCAAAAGGAAGAGAAAGAAAGAAAACGGCAAAAGGAAGAGAAAGAAAAAAAACGGCAAAAGGAAGAGAAAGAAAAAAAACGGCAAAAGGAAGAGAAAGAAAAAAAACGGCAAAAGGAAGAGAAAGAAAAAAAACGGCAAAAGGAAGAGAAAGAAAAAAAAACGGCAAAAGGAAGAGAAAGAAAAAAAACGGCAAAAGGAAGAGAAAGAAAAAAAACGGCAAAAGGAAGAGAAAGAAAAAAACGACAAAAGGAAGAGAAAGAAAAAAAACGGCAAAAGGAAGAGAAAGAAAAAAAACGGCAAAAGGAAGAGAAAGAAAAAAAACGGCAAAAGGAAGAGAAAGAAAAAAAACGGCAAAAGGAAGAGAAAGAAAAAAAACGGCAAAAGGAAGAGAAAGAAAAAAAACGGCAAAAGGAAGAGAAAGAAAAAAAACGGCAAAAGGAAGAGAAAGAAAAAAAACGGCAAAAGGAAGAGAAAGAAAAAAAACGGCAAAAGGAAGAGAAAGAAAAAAAACGGCAAAAGGAAGAGAAAGAAAAAAAACGGCAAAAGGAAGAGAAAGAAAAAAAACGGCAAAAGGAAGAGAAAGAAAAAAAACGGCAAAAGGAAGAGAAAGAAAAAAAAAAGGCAAAAGGAAGAGAAAGAAAAAAAACGGCAAAAGGAAGAGAAAGAAAAAAAACGGCAAAAGGAAGAGAAAGAAAAAAAACGGCAAAAGGAAGAGAAAGAAAAAAAACGGCAAAAGGAAGAGAAAGAAAAAAAACGGCAAAAGGAAGAGAAAGAAAAAAAACGGCAAAAGGAAGAGAAAGAAAAAAAACGGCAAAAGGAAGAGAAAGAAAAAAAACGGCAAAAGGAAGAGAAAGAAAAAAAACGGCAAAAGGAAGAGAAAGAAAAAAAACGGCAAAAGGAAGAGAAAGAAAAAAAACGGCAAAAGGAAGAGAAAGAAAAAAAACGGCAAAAGGAAGAGAAAGAAAAAAAACGGCAAAAGGAAGAGAAAGAAAAAAAACGGCAAAAGGAAGAGAAAGAAAAAAAACGGCAAAAGGAAGAGAAAGAAAAAAAACGGCAAAAGGAAGAGAAAGAAAAAAAACGGCAAAAGGAAGAGAAAGAAAAAAAACGGCAAAAGGAAGAGAAAGAAAAAAAACGGCAAAAGGAAGAGAAAGAAAAAAAACGGCAAAAGGAAGAGAAAGAAAAAAAACGGCAAAAGGAAGAGAAAGAAAAAAAACGGCAAAAGGAAGAGAAAGAAAAAAAACGGCAAAAGGAAGAGAAAGAAAAAAAACGGCAAAAGGAAGAGAAAGAAAAAAAACGGCAAAAGGAAGAGAAAGAAAAAAAACGGCAAAAGGAAGAGAAAGAAAAAAAACGGCAAAAGGAAGAGAAAGAAAAAAAACGGCAAAAGGAAGAGAAAGAAAAAAAACGGCAAAAGGAAGAGAAAGAAAAAAAACGGCAAAAGGAAGAGAAAGAAAAAAAACGGCAAAAGGAAGAGAAAGAAAAAAAACGGCAAAAGGAAGAGAAAGAAAAAAAACGGCAAAAGGAAGAGAAAGAAAAAAAACGGCAAAAGGAAGAGAAAGAAAAAAAACGGCAAAAGGAAGAGAAAGAAAAAAAACGGCAAAAGGAAGAGAAAGAAAAAAACGGCAAAAGGAAGAGAAAGAAAAAAAACGGCAAAAGGAAGAGAAAGAAAAAAAACGGCAAAAGGAAGAGAAAGAAAAAAAACGGCAAAAGGAAGAGAAAGAAAAAAAACGGCAAAAGGAAGAGAAAGAAAAAAAAACGGCAAAAGGAAGAGAAAGAAAAAAAACGGCAAAAGGAAGAGAAAGAAAAAAAACGGCAAAAGGAAGAGAAAGAAAAAAAACGGCAAAAGGAAGAGAAAGAAAAAAAACGGCAAAAGGAAGAGAAAGAAAAAAAACGGCAAAAGGAAGAGAAAGAAAAAAAACGGCAAAAGGAAGAGAAAGAAAAAAAACGGCAAAAGGAAGAGAAAGAAAAAAAACGGCAAAAGGAAGAGAAAGAAAAAAAACGGCAAAAGGAAGAGAAAGAAAAAAAACGGCAAAAGGAAGAGAAAGAAAAAAAACGGCAAAAGGAAGAGAAAGAAAAAAAACGGCAAAAGGAAGAGAAAGAAAAAAAACGGCAAAAGGAAGAGAAAGAAAAAAAACGGCAAAAGGAAGAGAAAGAAAAAAAACGGCAAAAGGAAGAGAAAGAAAAAAAACGGCAAAAGGAAGAGAAAGAAAAAAAACGGCAAAAGGAAGAGAAAGAAAGAAAACGGCAAAAGGAAGAGAAAGAAAAAAAACGGCAAAAGGAAGAGAAAGAAAAAAAACGGCAAAAGGAAGAGAAAGAAAAAAAACGGCAAAAGGAAGAGAAAGAAAAAAAACGGCAAAAGGAAGAGAAAGAAAAAAAACGGCAAAAGGAAGAGAAAGAAAAAAAACGGCAAAAGGAAGAGAAAGAAAAAAAACGGCAAAAGGAAGAGAAAGAAAAAAAACGGCAAAAGGAAGAGAAAGAAAAAAAACGGCAAAAGGAAGAGAAAGAAAAAAAACGGCAAAAGGAAGAGAAAGAAAAAAAACGGCAAAAGGAAGAGAAAGAAAAAAAACGGCAAAAGGAAGAGAAAGAAAAAAAACGGCAAAAGGAAGAGAAAGAAAAAAAACGGCAAAAGGAAGAGAAAGAAAAAAAACGGCAAAAGGAAGAGAAAGAAAAAAAACGGCAAAAGGAAGAGAAAGAAAAAAAACGGCAAAAGGAAGAGAAAGAAAAAAAACGGCAAAAGGAAGAGAAAGAAAAAAAACGGCAAAAGGAAGAGAAAGAAAAAAAACGGCAAAAGGAAGAGAAAGAAAAAAAAACGGCAAAAGGAAGAGAAAGAAAAAAAACGGCAAAAGGAAGAGAAAGAAAAAAAACGGCAAAAGGAAGAGAAAGAAAAAAAACGGCAAAAGGAAGAGAAAGAAAAAAAAACGGCAAAAGGAAGAGAAAGAAAAAAAACGGCAAAAGGAAGAGAAAGAAAAAAAACGGCAAAAGGAAGAGAAAGAAAAAAAACGGCAAAAGGAAGAGAAAGAAAAAAAACGGCAAAAGGAAGAGAAAGAAAAAAAACGGCAAAAGGAAGAGAAAGAAAAAAAACGGCAAAAGGAAGAGAAAGAAAAAAAACGGCAAAAGGAAGAGAAAGAAAAAAAACGGCAAAAGGAAGAGAAAGAAAAAAAACGGCAAAAGGAAGAGAAAGAAAAAAAACGGCAAAAGGAAGAGAAAGAAAAAAAACGGCAAAAGGAAGAGAAAGAAAAAAAACGGCAAAAGGAAGAGAAAGAAAAAAAACGGCAAAAGGAAGAGAAAGAAAAAAAACGGCAAAAGGAAGAGAAAGAAAAAAAACGGCAAAAGGAAGAGAAAGAAAAAAAACGGCAAAAGGAAGAGAAAGAAAAAAAACGGCAAAAGGAAGAGAAAGAAAAAAAACGGCAAAAGGAAGAGAAAGAAAAAAAACGGCAAAAGGAAGAGAAAGAAAAAAAACGGCAAAAGGAAGAGAAAGAAAAAAAACGGCAAAAGGAAGAGAAAGAAAAAAAACGGCAAAAGGAAGAGAAAGAAAAAAAACGGCAAAAGGAAGAGAAAGAAAAAAAACGGCAAAAGGAAGAGAAAGAAAAAAACGGCAAAAGGAAGAGAAAGAAAAAAAACGGCAAAAGGAAGAGAAAGAAAAAAAACGGCAAAAGGAAGAGAAAGAAAAAAAACGGCAAAAGGAAGAGAAAGAAAAAAAACGGCAAAAGGAAGAGAAAGAAAAAAAACGGCAAAAGGAAGAGAAAGAAAAAAACGGCAAAAGGAAGAGAAAGAAAAAAAACGGCAAAAGGAAGAGAAAGAAAAAAAACGGCAAAAGGAAGAGAAAGAAAAAAAACGGCAAAAGGAAGAGAAAGAAAAAAAACGGCAAAAGGAAGAGAAAGAAAAAAAACGGCAAAAAGGAAGAGAAAAAAAAAAAACGGCAAAAGGAAGAGAAAGAAAAAAAACGGCAAAAGGAAGAGAAAGAAAAAAAACGGCAAAAGGAAGAGAAAGAAAAAAAACGGCAAAAGGAAGAGAAAGAAAAAAAACGGCAAAAGGAAGAGAAAGAAAAAAAACGGCAAAAGGAAGAGAAAGAAAAAAAACGGCAAAAGGAAGAGAAAGAAAAAAAACGGCAAAAGGAAGAGAAAGAAAAAAAACGGCAAAAGGAAGAGAAAGAAAAAAAACGGCAAAAGGAAGAGAAAGAAAAAAAACGGCAAAAGGAAGAGAAAGAAAAAAAACGGCAAAAGGAAGAGAAAGAAAAAAAACGGCAAAAGGAAGAGAAAGAAAAAAAACGGCAAAAGGAAGAGAAAGAAAAAAAACGGCAAAAGGAAGAGAAAGAAAAAAAACGGCAAAAGGAAGAGAAAGAAAAAAAACGGCAAAAGGAAGAGAAAGAAAAAAAACGGCAAAAGGAAGAGAAAGAAAAAAAACGGCAAAAGGAAGAGAAAGAAAAAAAACGGCAAAAGGAAGAGAAAGAAAAAAAACGGCAAAAGGAAGAGAAAGAAAAAAAACGGCAAAAGGAAGAGAAAGAAAAAAAACGGCAAAAGGAAGAGAAAGAAAAAAAACGGCAAAAGGAAGAGAAAGAAAAAAACGGCAAAAGGAAGAGAAAGAAAAAAAAACGGCAAAAGGAAGAGAAAGAAAAAAACGGCAAAAGGAAGAGAAAGAAAAAAACGGCAAAAGGAAGAGAAAGAAAAAAAACGGCAAAAGGAAGAGAAAGAAAAAAAAACGGCAAAAGGAAGAGAAAGAAAAAACAGCAAAAGGAAAAGGAAAGCAGTAAATACTGCCAAAAAGCAAATAGGTTGGCCAACAAACGATATGACAGATTGTGTTGCTGGTAAAAAAGTGAAATAAAAAGAAAGATATTTAGATTCTGTAAGACAGGAGACTGAAAAAAACTATCTGCAGACAAGACAAAAAATAATAGAAGAATTATGTCTGAGTTTGTATGAAACATCAAATGAAGTAATGGAATTATTTTAGTTCAACGAGAAATTCTTATTTTGGCGTAGAGAATGGGAAAGGAGACCTTGCTGCATGTCCTTGGACTGCAACATTAAAACTGAAGGTGATTGGCTCGAATGGATAAATGAACAAAATATATTTGAAAAAAAAAATAAAGAGCGAGGAAGTTTTCATTTACTAATGGATGATGTATGTTATTTTGAATAATATTAAAACGCCCGGTTAAAGTTAAGATTTTAAATTGCTTCGTAAGATGGGCGCTCACGTCCGAGCATTCATTTCATTATAGATTTCTTTTTTAGCGATATCTCTATCGTCCTCGCTTTCTCCTTTCTCTCTACATTACACTATATATGTTGATTCATTTTGCTTAGCGTCATATCAACCTCTATGGTTTAATGCCGATATCTAAATATTTGGAGCACAAATGTATGCGTTCACCTACAGATAAAATGTACTGTTGAAAATTCTATGGTAAATAGATAGTGTTGGTAAATCTGCGGTAAATAGCTGTCGTTGGTAAATCTGCGGTAAATAGATAGTGTTGCTAAATCTGCGGTAAATAGATAGTGTTGGTAAATCTGCGTTAAGTAGATAGTGTTGGTAAATCTGCGTTAAGTAGATAGTGTTGGTAAATCTGCGGTAAATAGCTGTCGTTGGTAAATCTGCGGTAAATAACTATTGCTTGTAAATATATTTTGAACGCAATTGTATGCCTTCATCTACAGGTAAAAAGTAATTTTCCTATAAATATGTATTGTTTGCATTTTTTAACATGAAAATGTATTTGTTTAACTTTCATATTGTTTTTTTTGGGGGGGGGGTCAGTATTTACTGTATTTAGCTGGGGCCCTAACAGGTGCTCCCACCCCGGGTCACGGTAGACCTGGGAACAACAGCAATTATGAGGTGATTCGACGCTCCTCAAAACCTCAAATAAAATTAGAGGCCTTGCTGCCGGATGCAGTTTATCGTCATACCAAGGACTAATATATATATATATATATATATATATATATATATATATGTATGTGAGAGAGTGATGAGAGTCGTTTCTTCTCTCTCGCGTACGCCATTTCCAATTATAGAATATTCTTAGCTACTAATAAGCGCGTCTACAGTAGCTCATTAGAAAACTTTCCCGATACACCAATTCATTGGCGCACCGTGTTCGACCAGCACTGTGATCAAAATTACTATACTCATATGACAAAGTAAATCAATTATTATCTATTCTTATATTTGAGGGTCAGTCAAATAATAACAGCTGTTCTCATTTGATTTTAAAATATTTGTCAGAATTAATCATTTAGCTGCAAATCATTCATTTTCAAGAAAACCAAGGTAGACATAAATAGAATTATCTTTTTTCCTACACCGAATTCCAGATTGAAGATGGCTACCTCTCAGGACACGCGTATATAGTAAAGAGCCTTTAGAAGATTTCTATTTTTTGAAGGTAAAAGTGTTACAAACATTCGCAAGAGGTTAGTGAAGGTCTACACAAAAGGTCGTCCATGGTGTAAACACGGTAAGGTGATGAAAGTCGAATTAAAATAACCCCAGAGAGAAAGAAGAAAATCTCATTAATGGCTGATCCCGAAACGGCAAGTCATTTGCTTCTGCGAAGTTGGATAAAGTAAAGAATCAGTTTGTCCTTCTCTCGCTTTCGTTAGTGAGCCACATATTCCGTGGTAGAAC
>OZ038512.1:75829248-75849248 GCA_964036315.1 Acanthosepion esculentum
AACAAAGAAACAAAGAACAAAGAAACAAAGAACAAAGAAAGAAAGAATAAAGAAAGAAAGAATAAAGAAAGAAAGAATAAAGAAAGAAACAAAGAAGAAAGAAAGAAAGAAACAAAGAAAGAAAGAAACAAAGAAAGAAACAAAGAAAGAAAGAAAGAAAGAAACAAAGAAAGAAAGAAACAAAGAATAAAGAAAGAAATAATAAAGAAAGAGAGAAGAAATAAAGAAAGAAGAAATAAAGAGAGAAGAAATAAAGAGAGAAAAAATAACGAAAAATAAAATAAAGAAAAAACAAGGAAAAAAAATAAAAAAATAAAGAAGAAAATAGTGAAGAGAGAATCAGTCACAGAGTGTGGATGATTGGATGCAGGTGAGATTCACTGATTAATCAAGAATCTGTTTTGGCCAAGGCAATGACACTGGAACATTTGTCTGGAGCCTTCAAATGAAACATACGTAGATGACTGCCAGGAACAAAAAAAAAAAAATCTAATTTACCCACTTATTTGTTTTAATGGTTGCATATCTGGTAAAGGGCCAGGAGGAGTTTATCTTTATCTAAATATTTAATACTTATGTATATATTGAAATTATGGAGGCATTTCACGTTCTCTCATAATAAATAATTCGGGATTATACAAATCACTATTCTGGATGAATAACACAGAGAAAAACATTTTACAAAACTTTTAAAAAATCATTTCAAGCTAAGTAAGGCAATAGATCCACTAAGATGCAAAGAGGTTAATGAACGTGAAAGAATAAGCGGAAGAAAACAATTTAAAGAGAGAGAATAATAAAAGAACAGGAATTAAGATGAAAAATAACCATTAGCAATTCATTTAAAATTCTGAAGATCAAAGTTTTCTGGGAATCAAGATACAAGAAGAGTTCCATAAGTCGGAAGTGCGAGAGAAAAAATCTGTTAACCAAAATCTTGCTACACTATTTACATTATTTGGACCATTGTCCTCATCTTTGTCGCCATATTTATTACAAAGTTTCGGCCCTTCAGTATCTGTATATATTTCTGAGATGAGGTACAATAGTCCGAATAATGTAAATAGTGTACATAATACCTCATCTCAGAAATATAGACAGATACTGCAAGATCTTGCTGTTGTATCTCGTCATTTCAGCTCTAAAATAATGAGACCTTGCCGCCAATCTAGTACTGAAATTCGTCAAGACTAAGTACGAAAAAGAAAAGCTCATTTGATAAATTACCATGAAAATATTTATAGAAAAGGCACAAGAATCTACATTAGTAAAATATGTCAGGACTGATAATATTTCTGATTAGTTTTTTGAATTTTATCCAAAATCTCTAAATATATAGCAAAACACTCGACGAAATGAGACAGCCCTATTAAAATCTTGACTGAATGGCAGACTAAAACAGATTCTGGCGACAAAAATCGTCTAGTACGACACAGTGAACTAACTTTCTTAGCAGCAGATTTGGCAGTCATTTCAATATAATCTGTCCAGTCGACGTTAGCCTTAGAGAGTGCAAGGAATCAGTCTCCTGATGGAAGAAAATCAACATTACCAGAGTAACATAAAAACGTTTAGATAAATGTAGTATTTTTGTTGTTGTTGTT
Source organism: Acanthosepion esculentum (assembly GCA_964036315.1). NCBI lineage: Eukaryota > Metazoa > Mollusca > Cephalopoda > Sepiida > Sepiidae > Acanthosepion > Acanthosepion esculentum. The sequence goes on from OZ038512.1 coordinate 75,830,853, forward strand.
GTGGAATTGTGCCACTGTAGATTATCTCGTATTCCCGCTTACATACTTTGTTTGGATATTTGATATCAATCATTTATCATTTTTTAGGAATGGAAAAAAACTTGACCCCTAAGGATATAGAAACAAAAAAAAAATCTGCTTACCGCTGCACACATCCCAAAATTCGTCTTTGCCGGTAAATTTTTTTTTTTGATGGAAACAATGAGATTTATTGGATAACACTGAAATACATTATAGTATAAAAAGAAATGGTAAGTTCAATCTAAGGGAAACAATAATTGAAACAAAGCAAGTTCAGTCGGCCAATGATGACAATTCCAAGACAACGTAACTATAAACAATTTTTTTTTCTATCCTCTACCAGCCGCTATGATGGAGAAAGCATTACCTCGAACCGTCGCCAGTGAGACACGCTGCAAGAGCCACTCCGTTTCGCGAGGCTCGTTCCTTAATCGAGACGCAATCGCGCCAATCCTCCGAAGGAACACCATCGAACGAGGGCCAATAACCCCTGAAGTCTCTACTGCCACAGGAGTAAAAAAAATCTATCAGCAAGAGAAGAATATTTAGCTATTTTAGCCGGTAAATTGCCCTCTGCCATTCCTCTTCAGAAATCTTTCGATTTTTCAACAGAGTTAAAAAAGTTGGTCACTTCAAACAATTTTGAAACGTATTTTATTTAGATATGAATTCTCGGAGCATTGTTGTGCATAAACAAACTTTCTGGAAGCGTTTGTCGTTCTTCTTCAACAATGAATACACAGGCGCCTTCAAACAGATCGGGATGTATTTTTAACCAATCATGTAAATACTAGGTATTTACTCTGTCTCCCTACTAAAACGAGTTGTGACACAAGGTCTTTTTTTAAGGTGGAGACCTGAGCACGTACACCTGGGCAAAGAACAAAAATTGCCCGCAGACCTCGCAACCGTCGGTTGCATTGGTCTCGGTGCGAGCACTGATCCCTCTTTCTAGTGCAATAAGAGAGCGCGGCCTCGGGAAGCTGTTCCCCAGGCCCGTGCACCTCTCAGTATAATTTTTCTCAGTTGCGACTGTCCGTTGCTCATGAGTGAACTCTCCGAAAGAAAGAGACGCTAAAAGACAGAGATGATAAATAAGGTGTTACAACCCCCCCCTCAAGGTAGGGGTTTACACACTAAAATCATTTTCTAAGCGTAGCTTAGATGTGGAACAAGGCCGAAAGTATGGGGCACCCAGTGAGGATCGAACTCACTACTCAGTCGTAATTGTTCTAGAAAGACAAGCTTGCTAACCAGTACACACCGCCGAGGTGCCTAAATCATGTAAATACTATCCTGCTTACTGAGAAGACATATGTCATTTCTCTTTTCTTTCTTTGTTAACTGCCTCCCGACCGTATTGATGTCTCTGTTCAGCCCACTAAACAAGACCTCTTATATGCGCTAAGATTTTTAGACGTCTGATTCCCCAATTTCTGCATTACATATTTGCTCTACCTAGTATATTTTTAATTTCATGGGGGCTGATGACAACTCTTTTCCTCCTATACATGATCGGCTAAGCTTGATTTCATTGTCTCGCCCTTAACGGTTTTTGATATTTCTCCTACCTTACTTATACGGTGCTTGTCATTGAAACAAGCGGTCTACCACTTTCTTTTGGATGTATTTTAAGAGCGTCCAGTGAGTGGTGCCTTAGGGTTTTCAATATTCCCTCCTTGCCTCTCTTATGTGCTGTGTTCTTCCTATGCTTTGTAGGATAGTAAGGTTTGTCTCTTCATCACTTCTAACCCGTTTTACAATCTGGGTACCTTGATGTTTCTGTACTTGTCATTAATAATCGTTTAATGTTTCCCCAGAAATTTCACCTGACTCTTTATTCTTAAGGACAAGTGTCCTTTACGCTTCATATTTTTCTTTAAATTTCCTTATCAATCACATATTCCTTCCATGTTATTCTCAGAAGCCTTCTATAAGAACACATATCTGTTGACAGAAGTCTTCTCTTCATCTGTGAGGAAAATGTAACATTCAATACCATATGAAATATTAGATATTGCACAATGACTGAGCACGTTTTTCTTTGTTTCTAAGAACCTTTGCTTAGTTTCATAATGGCACCTTCCGCTGATACACAGAAATCCGAAGGCGCATAGTATTTTCCTAATTTGTTACAACACTTCACAGATAATTCAATTTTTGTACTTGCTTCATTTTGCCGGCTGCGTTCGCAGCTCGAGGTGTTGACCAAATCTACAAATTTCATAACTTGACAAAGATGTGTTTTGAAAAATATATTTTCTCACGCTACATGACACAAATCGATTACACTTCTCTTTATCAGATCTGCATTGGCGTTGTACAGTATTTTCCATAAACCCCTTGAGATTTCAATGTTGCCTGCCGGCCATTAGCACAATTTCCACGCTGTGCAAACCTGTTGGGAATTGTTAAACATTTGCTATTACACAAGGATCAATATCTTTCAACTACTATGATGTCATAAACATCAGTTATCTCCCTTGGAAAGATGTAAACCAGTAATTGAAAAACTACATGATATTCAAGATATTAATATTGGTAATATTGATTGTGGAATAATTGATCGCGGCTCGGATTGAAGAATCGGATAGCCGAGTTCGAATTCCAGTCGGGTTCATTATATTCATTTTTTTTTTTTTAAATCATTTAATTCTTTAATAATTTTACCTCATACAAGACAATAAAGCCACTAGGACACAAGAGGTTATTGAGGGTGAAAAAATAAGAAAATACGAGAAACATTAAGGACCAACGACGATAGAAGGGTAATCAAGAAGTCAGTAGATAACGGAAGAGTTCCACAAGCAAGAAGTGCGAGAAAAGAAGCTATTAGCATAGAATTTACGGTTAAATTAAGCTAGTTCAACTGTAAATTGATGAAACCTGGTTGCAAATATAGTACCGCGCATAAATTCATAAAGTCTATGTACGACAGCGGAGAGCTCACTCGAATAGACACCATGAAAATATTTATAGAAAGCGGACAGGGAAGCTACATTACGTGAGTGGAAAACTGACCGAGTCTGAGACTCCAGGCCAGGGCCAATAATGTTGCTGATTCTTCTTTGGATTGTATCAAGAATCTTTAAATAAAAAGCAGGATCACCTGAGCTTACCTGGCAGCAATATTCAAAGCATGGACGAATAGTATACTTTTGAATATGTATGATATATTTTCTTTCACAGGAACACATTCTATGCACAGTTGAGTCAACCACGTGTTCACATTTCGAGAGGGTTTGCACCCGGCGGCTAGAAGGTTATTTTTTTAAAAGTCAACCAGACAGTGCAAATGGCTTTGACGATCTGATGCGACATTGAATGAATTGTTTGTTCTGGTACCACCTGACGCCAGCTTAGCGCATAGTCGCCCCACCTGACGCGAGCTTAGAGCAAAGTCGCCTCACCTGACGCAAGCTTAGAGCATAGTCGCCTTACCCGACGCAAGCTTAGAGCATAGTCGCCTCACCCGACGCCAGCCCAGCGCATAGTCGCCTCACCTGACCGCCAGCTCAGCGCATAGTCGCCTCACCTGACGCCAGCTCAGCGCATAGTCGCCTCACCTGACGCCAGCTCAGCGCATAGTCGCCTCACCTGACGCCAGCTCAGTGCATAGTCGCCCCACCTGACGCCAGCTCAGCGCATAGTCGCCTCACCTGACGCCAGCTCAGGGCATAGTCACAAATCCACAATTCCCCAAATAATGGTTTCTCATTGACACTACATTCGACCAACTCGTATTTCCTGCTGTGAAACGCATACTATTCTAGTAATCGTCATAAAGATTAGATTTTTTTTATTCTCTGTGTAGAGGCTTAGCTAAGTTAAAAGAAAAAGCAGTGCTTGCTTAAAAAAATCAGAAGAGTAGAGGATATAGGTCTCTATCGCGTGTGAGGGCCAATATGTCTTTGCTGTTCGGATGCACGCGAGAATGGGTTAGATCGTTTAATCTTACACAAGGGTCAGTGGCGATACTTTGAGAAATGCCAGGGTGTAAAACGCAAGGAATGGTAAATAAATAAAGAGCGCCAAAGTCTAATTCCGAACGGGAAAGAATAGTAATTCAAAGATTGGAAATCACCTTTATCAAAGAAAAGCAGCTTGACTGGAATTCGAAAAAAGGAAGCCTTAAGTTGGCCGGACAACGTACGCTTGTGTGTATACAATGTACGCGCAAGTGCATTACACACACACAGTACACAATTCAGGAAAAGAAAAACCTGCCTTTCGTAGTCTTATCAAATTGCGATAAAATGAGATTTTACGATATCTTCTCGACAGATGGCATTACATTTTCGGGCCTTAGACAAGAAATTTAAAATGCATGGGTAGCAATCCAACTGGACACTTTGTCCAATGTTTTCCCAAGCAGTAGTTCGCTGTAGCAATAAATACCTGGAAACTAAAGGCCATCAATTTGAGTAGCATTTGTGATTATAGAGTCCAAAGTTAACTTGTATTCTTCTTGTGATGTTTGAATAATTTTAGTGAAAATGTCTATCTCGGAAGTGTGAGTCAATTCAGTTTGCCATCGATTTAGTATCATAATATCTATAAAAGTTTTTCCTTTCCTGAAGGATGCATATATTTTGATGGACTGTGTGTGTATATATATATATATATATATATATATATATATATATATATATATATATATCAATCATGAAATGAACAAAGTCCGACAATTATTTTAAGACATTTTTATGTTTATACATTCTTTTTATAGATACAAATATTTAAGTAAATGCTCTGTTTATAATAAACAGTATTAACAACATTTACCGGTCTGAATGTCCGAGAGATTGTCATAGAAAATATTCGTCCTCCGACAGGAATCGAACCTGTATCCTATACGGAACCGTCATATGGCCTGAAGTGCTTTTACCGATTTCGCCACAGAAAAGCGTTTCGGTTAGCAAGGTCGATTTTACTGATTTTAAACTACAATTTTCCATGATTTTCTCACGTACATTCATATCTGATCAATGCGTATCCAAATGTAAACAAATGACGTCACACATTATGAAATGGAAAAAAGTATTATAAACAGAGCATTTACTTAAATATTTGTATCTATAAAAAATGTATAAAACATAAAAATGTCTTTAAATAATTGCCAGACTTTGTCCATTTCCTTATATATATATATATATATATATATATATATATATATATATGAGAAGGAAAAGAATATGACAGATGAGATGGTCAGATTTAAGCATCGAAACAAATATGAATCTTTGTCGTGATTACTTGTTTGTCCTCATGTAACAATTTAAATAATTATAATAATATTATATATAAGTAAATGCTCTGTTTAGAATAAACAGTATTAATAACATTTACCGTCTTGAATAGCCGAGAATTTTCATAAAGTGTCGGAGGACGCTTATTTTCTATGAAATTTCTCGGACATTCAGGCTGTTAATTGTTAATACTGTTTATAATAAACAGCATTTACTTAAATATTTGTGTATATATAAATAACCTATAACAATAAAATATTAAAATAATTTCATTATATATATATATATATATATATATATATATATATATGAGACTAATGGTTACAGTTGAATTAAACCAAGAAACCGTAGTTTTAAAAAGTGCTCAATGCACGTGTAAAAAAAAAAAAGAACATGTAAAGCTTTTAACTTTAAAAATCAGGAGGTCAGTTGAATCTGCTAGCCTTGGTTTCAACCTTACGGTATCGTCAGGCGATTTTTATCAGTTGACCTCTTAACTCTTTACGTTTTAAAAAAAACAAGAACAAACCCAACGAAAAACAAGACCCACCCAAAACTAAAAAAAACAAGAAAAAAAAAAAACAAAAAACAAACACCCCCCAAAAAAAAACAAACAAAAAAACAAAACAAAAAACAAAACAAAAAAAGCAAAAACTAATGAATGTTATATTATTTTAATAAAACAAAAAAACAAACGGACGACATTGCGTGTGTTCCTTTTTCACATCCTCCTTCCTTTATATCACACCATACGTCTTGCGTTTGTTTATTTTTTAAAATAATATAGTAAAATCTATATTATGGAAATTTTATTTCGGTTTTATTATATTAGCTACTATAATTCTCTAACTCTTCAAAAGTCGAATGTATAACTATTTCTAAATTTCCATTTCCCCACCATATTAATTATATCTTATAATTGTCCCCCGTTCTAAGAATTCTCATTCCTGTTATCATATACACCTCTTTATCTATATATTTTAATTCATTTTAAATATAACTTTGTATTTTTACTTAAAAAAAAAACAAAAAAAAACTTGTTTTTGATTTAATTCATCTTTTAAGTTATTTTTTTCTAATGTATAATTTATTTTATCGTATATTTTTTAAATATTTTTTCCTTTACTATAATCAATTTTTTCTTAATTATTAATTTAAAAAATATAATCTTTATTTTAATATAAATTATAAATAATATAAATATAACTTATTTTTAATTTATTAAGTATATCTTATTTTCAAGTATAATTTATCTTTGGAACTTGCATTTTTAAAGTTAACATTATCTATATAAGTTTTTTAAAACCCTTTTCATTCCTCTCTTAATTTCAAATTAGCACTTCATATAACCCCAATTTAATTTCATAAGGTTAATATCCGGGTTTCATTTTATAAAACCTTTTCCCTTTAACGCCAATATCGTCCACACTGCCCTGGTCACAGGCTCGTGCCTTTCCTCTGAAAAAACATTGAAATTGATAAATTCTGAATTAATTTTTTCACAGCCGCCACAGTTAAATTTCTAATTCCGACACGAACACAATTTATATACCGGGGTTGAAGACTGAAGAAGTAGTCTTCAGTTAAAATAGGTCTATTCCCATACTAGGTAGTTTGGGATTTTATTGTGTGTGTGTGTGGTGTATATATATATATATATATATATATATATATATATATATATATATATATATATATATAATAAAAAAGCTCAAGCACTAATATTCCATAGTTATAATTTATGACATTGGAATCGTAATCACGATCCAATTCATCACACCTACAAATTAAAAAAGAAATCGGAAAATATAACTCCGGGTATAAAAAACAAAATTTTAGTGAGAGTGTATATGTGGGAGTGGGAAACAAGTGTGAGAGGGAAATGTACGAAAGCTCTAGAGAGGGGTGTAATAGAAGAAAGAACAGGAAAAGCCTAAAGGTGACGGCGGGGATTAAGTTTTAAAGAGAGGAGTTAAATAACGGTTTAAATGAGTGAATATGAATTATTTTTCGATGCATAATTCGCTACCGAATCGCTGACTTACATTAAAATTTAAAAAACAGACACCGGAAACGTGTGAAATCATTTGTAGTGACACTGAGCGAAATAAAGGGTTCAGTTCGACATTCCAACCACCTGAAGAAGGCCGGAGCGTACAAAGGCCGAAACGTTGTTATAAACATGGCGACAAAGATGAGGACAATAGTCCGAATAATGTAAATAGTGTACATAATACCTCATAACAGAAATATAGACAGATACTGGAAATGATTAATTAATCATATAGATCGAACGTTAGTAATTACGTGCGTTGACAAGGAAATATATGTTGAAAAATAAGTATTATGGCATTTTTGTTCTATTATCTTTAAAACAAAAAACATTATCCAGCCTTTGCTGATATCAGAGATTGAATCTTATCGAATGTTTCCAACTCATTTCGCATGTTTCGTCGTTAAATCAATATTCAAAGCTAATGCAAGAATATTTCGTATTTTCTTAAGTATATAAAGAGAATATTGACCGTCCAAGTCAATATCCCGAGTTACAAACATTGAGGCACGGGATTTCCCTTGAGCGATTCTCTTGTTCGGCTATATATCTCGCGTTTGAACAAAGAGACACGAACGTGATTTATCTATACCCCTTATTTCGCTAGCGAAATCGATTGTAATAAAATGTCCTCCATCTCATATCAAGGATTTTATATCCCATGCTCCGGTTACGACACATTCTTATATAAAACATGGAGATTACATGATGTCGGATTTTAATATACAAGTCAATGTTTTCACAACAAAATTGGCTTAACGAATCGGTGTTGGTCAAATTCTTAGGATATATTTTTTAAGCAATTTATTACAGTTTATAATATTTATTCGTATTTAAAAAAAAAAATTCTGCTTACTTGCTTTCGAAATGTTTTCTTAGGCAAACCAACTCCGTGCCATTATATATATTTTTTTATTTTGTTGCTGGATACAACACTTAATGAGTTACGCGGGTTTTTTGTAGATGTTTAATGGTAGTTTTTTTCCTGCAAACAAGATATGGAACTTAAATGAATACTAACAAGTATATTCTGGGGAAATATTATAAAAAAGGAAAAATGAGAAACGAAATTGAATGTGAAGAGTTTAAAGCTGCCTTCAGTATTTGTAGTTGAAGTATTTACATGCCGAGAAGAATATATATTTTCTGTATGAAAGTCCTCAAGATGCATCCTGGGTAAGACGTTAAACTACATCCAGCAGCAAGGCCTCTGATCAGGAGGTTTTGAGGAGCGTGGAACCACCTCTTAATTGCTGGTGTTCCCAGGTCTACCCCGACCCCGGGGTGTTAGCACCTGTTAGGAGTCCTAGCTATGGGAAAATAGTTAACTATTACCAGCAATACTTTTTTGAAAAAAAAAAATTATTAACAGCAATACAATTTTGAAGGAAATATATTACCAGAAACAGATTTTTGACAAAACAAAATATTACCAGCAATACAAATTTTTGTCGGCATTAAATAACCCATTGAGGTTGATATGCCGTAAAACAAAATAAGCCAAATAAACCAAAGTCCTCAAGAAAAGAGGAAGATCCTTTCAAATATCGCGCTGCCTGTAATTATTGTCATGGGGTGGTAATTCAATATCTCGTCGCCTGTGATTATCGTCAGGGGGCGGTAATCCAACAAGTTATAAATAAATTCAAACGTTTTAACGAAAACAAATACATATTTAATTGACATGATATCATGGACTTCAGATAATAATTAACAAACGTAAAAATTTTATTAATGTAATTATTATTTCTATTAAATAGAAGCGATTTTAAAGCTTAAATATTCGAGGATTTTTATTCATCCGTAGAACTGTGAACGGGATTTATAGATTGCATTCACTGGTTAACATTAATTTCCAAATAGAACAGAATCCTATCTATCATATCCGGACATGATTTTGATGTGTATATTTGAACTATTTGGGTGATATGTAATTGATTTGAAATTTTTGTTTTTCAGGAAATTTACTTTGGGTAATTGCTTATGGCTATTTCACCCTAATGGCTTGTATTGGTGCAAAAGATGATGGGAATAAAAGGAAAAGAATAACTTTGGAGTTATTGCAAAAAGTGGATATTTTAAACAGTCTAGACGCTGGTGAAAGTTCATTGTAACTAATGGCTGAGTTCATCATAGGAAAGTCAATATTGTATGACATAAAATCTTCCAAAGAAACTATCCTCCAGCGTTCACAATAAACAAGGAAATAAAAGAAACATGATTGTGATGAAACCAGGACTGAAATTGATAAGTTATTGAAAAGGTAGTCAATTTTATGGAAAGAAAGCCAGCATTAAGCTATGACGATTGCAATAACGCACGCAGTTAAAAATTGTCTTTCGTTTAAAAACTTTCAAGAACAAAAGCAAAACGAAATGCGGAAAAAGTTGAGAATGACATTAGAAGAGAAAGAAACATCATGCAATAGCAATTAAAAAATCATCGTTACATTATTTCGACTATTGTCCTAATCTTTGTCGCCATATTTTCAGCCTTCTTCAGGTGGTTGGAATGTCGAACTGAACCCTTTATTTTGCTCACTGGGGTAGACTGTTCTAGTTCCACGTGCCACTTTTAATGTATGTCAGTTATCAGTTATCTCCTGTTAATTCTTCCCTGTGAAAGTTCTCCATTGCTTTAACCGGGTACTGAACTCACACTCTTTGGGCCCTGTAACTGGATCTAACCAATGCCTTTATCCACTGTGTCATGTGTCCTTGAGGACATCTGTGTATGAATTTCTGGGTATTATAAACCTAATGTCTTCAGCCACCATTTTTTACCAGTGCTCATATTGCAATTTTTCTCTTATCAACTATTTTTACCAGAGCTCATATTGCAACTTTGTTATCGCTTTTCTCTGGCACTCTTAATTACTGGTTCCCATGTTGTATTTATTTCTATGCTTGGTCGGCTCAAAAGATTTTTGTGGCCTAGCATATGTGCTGATTCCTTTTAAGTTTACAACTTTTCAATGGTGTTCTTTGTCTATGATCTCAACCTGATCCCACAGAGGGCGGTGATTTCCCTTCTCTCTCCATATCTGGTCAGCCACACCTGATTTTTCCACTTCCCCTCGTGTTACAGCTTTTTGTTCTTGAAGCCTCACCTTAAGGGGGCGGCCTGTCTCTCCTTTACATTACTTTCCTTTCTAAACTTAAGGAATCAGCACATAGAAATAGTAAATAATGTACATAATACCTCATCTCAGAAATATAGAGTTACTGAAAGGCTGAAACGTTGTGACAAATATGGCCACAAAGATGAGGACAATAGTCTGAATAATGTAAATAGTGTACATAATGCCTCATTTCAGGAATATAGACAGATACTGAAAGGCTGAAATGCTGTGATAAATATGGCGACAAAGATGAGTACAATAGTCCGAATAATGTAAATAACGTAATCATTTCCAATCATACAAATTCAATAGATAATGCTATGCTATCCAAGATAGACTTGTTGCGGACTGGTGTATGTGTTGAGAGATAAACACGTGCGTCCCCTGAAATGCCCACAGCAAACATCGCAAATTCGGGATAAGAGTCCGTGTAAATAAATGAAAGGAAACGACAAGAACCAATATACAAGTACAACAAATGATCATGTATTAATAAAATTGTTACAAAGATGTGTGTATCAAATGAATGTGAAAACCTAATGGTCCAGTGTATGTGTGTGTATGTACGCACGTATGTGTGTGTATGTACGTAAGTATGTGTGTGTGTGTTGTTCATGCGCTTCCAAAAAAAGAACTCGTTCTCCGCGTGTTATCGGAACTTACCCATAATAGTAATGGACTATCCCGTACACCATAAATACTGCGCCTCAAGAGGAAGCAGTAATGTGAGATTCAGTCTTTTTTGGACGACTCACCTAGCCGGTCGAACTCTCTGCCTCTGAGGTAGAGGGGAACTCTCTGCCTCTGGGCAGAGAGGACCCGGACGAGGCTCCGCCGAAGGGCAGAGCCTCGTTCGGGGAGTTTGACCAACCCGATCCCGTTTATACGGGTTCTACGGGCATTTTTTGGCCGAGCCTACGGGCTCGGTGATCCCACAAAAAACTGGCCTTGTGCCACATTCGACACACGTGGGCGTGTTGCTGAACATCGTGTGAGTCAGACACAAAGTCCGTGAGTGAGTCAGGCAGTCGGCCAGTCAGTCCGTGAGAGTCAGTCAGAGACAGAGTCGCGTCAGACGATTACTGTAAGACATTGGAATAGTGATACTGGTCGAGACAACATAGTTCTCTCAAACCTAACCTGATTGTTATTACTAACACTTCTACTTCTTTTGTACATATTCTGTTTGTAATATATCTGTGTTATTCCATACCTGTGTTCGAGTTATTCTTCATTGGTTCTACCTTGGACCATCACCGTGGTACAAGGAACCTGGACCATAACACCGCGAGAGGTTACATGTCGGCGGATAACACCAGAAGAGAGTGACAAAAAATCATCGCAGATTATTTATAGTTCTGAGAGCTTCCTCTAGAAGGGTTTTTCAAAAATTAGGAGGTAACCCGACAAACTACATCTTTTTCTTCCTGGAAATGTTGCCTTAATTATCGACCAGTAGTAAGAGCCCGTTTCCTGATTTTTAATTAATTTCTACAGCAAAATCATTCAAAATGATTTTCTATAATTATTCGTAGCTTTTATTTACTAACTTGTGTATCCGGGCCGTCAAAAAAAAAAAAGACAGGAATTGATGGAAAGTTCTAATATTAAGATGCAATGAAATAACAGTTTTGAAGCAATGTATTGAGATTTAATGAAAAATGAAATCCAGAATGAAGAACTAATTCACTTTATATTTTTAGACTCAGTAGTATCTATGATTCTGTAAGACGAGCACTGATTCGAACGTGTAAAATATTCTCAATAAGAAAATGGCAGCTGGACAGATCTTGGTGTTGAATAGACTTTCTTGAGAATCTCTTAACATGCAAACTTTAAATGTTTTTCAATCTATAAAAAGAGGCGACAAAGAGAAATGCGTCTACCGTAGCGAACAGGAGACAAGTGTTCTGGGGTTGTTTAACCCAAGTTCATACCGTTACTCTGTCGGTAGAAGAAAACGGATATAGAGGAAAGCGACTACAGATTAATTGATTAATTTTGGCATTATATAAATCGATTTTTGTTCAAAGTATTTTCATGTTAATTGTTATGATGTTGGTTTGGGGTTTGTAGAGACAAACGCCAAATAACACGTAACAATAAAAAGGGTTTTAATAGGTTGGTAAAAAGGTACAGAAATCGCCTGAGTAGTCTATAACTAGCTCAGCCAGGAACGTCTCGGTCTCCTCATGTCAACATTTAAAGTCTTTGTTCACAGACGCAGACAAGTTCATCTTCAAGAGGGGTGGTAGGTTTCCGACACAACATTAATAAATTTAAACTGACAGTAAAATAGAAATGGAAACAGCTGTCAAAAAGAAAAAGATTAGTAACAGGAAGAAGAAGCCAAAATCAAGACCTACTTGCAGCAAAACAATCACTTAGCAGACAAAGACATTTGAGTCTAAGCGAACGGATTAATTATACATCCTGGGAAATAATTTTGTCTAAGCAAATATAAATATTTTATTTGTATATATTCCCAAAATGACTAAGAGAAGTAAACAGTCGTAATTTACTTAACTTGATGTATGTCTCATCACACTACAGTATAGTGACAGAAAAGATATAAACACACAACGATAATTATTATATAGTAGATGATTTTCTACAATTATTCGCAGTTTTATTAATATTATTAGCAATACGCTTACGCTATTAGCACTATTCTAAGACTAAAAATCTTATCACTTCCTCGCCTCTCACAATCCTTCTTTACGACGCAATTCTACCGAAAAATAATTTACAATGCATTTATATTATACATTCATTATCACTAATTTTCCAGAAATGCTTACTTTAATAGCGAACTTTTAGCAACCCCTACCTTCTAGATTTTAAATTCAATAGTAAAATCCTTCAGTATCTGTATGAGAAAAGCGATAATGACAACAAAAATTGCAATATGAGCTCTGGTAAAAAAGGTTGCTGAAGACATTAGGTTCATAATACCCAGAAATTAATACACAGATGTCCTCAAGGACACATGGTACAGTGGATAAAGGCGTTGGTTAGATCACGTGACAGGACCCAAAGAGTGTGAGTTCAATACTCGGTTAAGGCAGTGGAGAACTTAGAGAGGGGAATTAACAGGAGATAACTGATAACTGACATCCATTAAACATGGCACGTGGAATTAGAACAGTCTACCCCAGTGAGCGAAATAAAGGGTTCAGTTCGACATAACAACCACCTGAAGAGCGTACAACGGCCGAAACGTTGTAATAAATATGGCGACAATAGTCCGAATAATGTAAATAGATTAAAATCCGTAGCAAAGCAATGTATTTCCATTATACATAAAATAACCCTATTCTGACAATGCTTCATGCTTCATGAAACTCAAAATATTGCGTAATTTGGAAGGTTAGAAAAAGTCGTTTAGATTCGTGGAAGCCGATTAGAAACTCGGAAATTAGAGGAAGAATTGTCTGCAATAGAATGGATTGGACATGATCTGAAAATCGGAATCCGCGTCGATTTGAGGTATATTTTCTTGCAACTGTAAAGATGCAATTTCAGAAAGTTGTCATCATTCGTAATGAAGAATGGATCTTTTTCGAAAATCGAATATATTAATATCCAATTGGCAACGTCCTAACGTTTCGATGCAAGGTAATAATTTCGTATTCCTGAGAATTTAGTGCAATCGTTGTTTATCTTGCATAGTCATCTGTTAGAGTAATCTTTTAATAATTCATCCAAGGCTCAAGCGCCAGTCAAAATAGAGTATTACTGGATGAGGCAAGTGGTGTGAATGCAAGGAGGTAGAAAGTAGTGAAGCTTACTAGGATAAGGAAGACAGAAAAAGATTGATATAAAGAAGTTAAGATTGCAATGCTTAGGTAAGCACCCACGCAGGAGTCTATTCCACAAGATAGAAGTCTTGGGAAAAGCTGAGTAGAAATTTTTCCTTACATTCGTAATGCTAAAGAAACGGGGGTGATTAAACTCGTGGCTCTTCGTTTATATAGATAACCCCACAGCTTGCATTTGTATGATATACAAGTTACTATATAAAGATTTCAATAAGATATAAGATATTATAGAAAGATTTTATAAGATATTCATTTGTTACAGAATGAAAATTAAATAATAAATAATAAACATAATAAAAGAATAATTTCATTTTCCCATAATGCAAATGGAAACAAAAAAGGGGTTTCCGGTCATATGGAAAGTTTGTGATTCCACTTCCGGAAAGGAGATCATGTCGTGTCTCGATACTTTTGAATCATTGGATTCGGACGTATTTTTGCAGCAAAGGAGATTCAGTCACCCTCTCTCATCGTCACTTAGCTCCGAGTTTAGTACACACACGTGCGTCGATAAAAACTGACCCTTAATTTTCCAACTAAGTTTTTGTGTTATTTATTGTGGTCCAACAATATTACTAACTTTTGAAAAAAAAACAAATACTAACCCACGACATAGTTGGAAGATTGGCGCATTAAAATCCCATCAGTTATATGCCTTTAGTTTTGCGCTGTATCTTCAGTGGAGAAGTTCTGTTATACCTACGGCCATAAAAGTCCGTTTTAACTTTCTTCCTGTGCAAGAAAGTTAAAGCTTGAAACGATAGCTGTTTTAATGCCATCATTTATTTGGTTGAGTAAATGAATCTTTGGAATGGTTTGGAATTGCTGCATAAAGGTCAGGAATTTTGGTCAAGTTCAGAAAAGTTCGTTCTCACAAATTACACTTTGTTCTATCCAGAGCGCTCAATAAAGATGCATAAACGTGACCCCAGGGTTCTGGTGTTTCATATTTTATGGCGTTCGGCTTAACATGCCACTGCTTATTGAAGAGTCTCGTTATTCGACGTCCAACGTGCAAATAGAACAAAAAGTGGATCGATGGGAGAATAACTCATCTGTTTCAAATGGAATAATGCTATTATTCACAACGTTTCCTCAAGGACACATGGCCCAGTGAATAAAGACATTGGTTAGATCCAGTGACTAGACCCAAAGAGTTGTGAGTTCAATACCAGGCCACAGCAGAGTTGAACGAAAATACCTGGAGAAGTGAGTTAACGGGAAATAACTAAGACATCTAGAAGAGGCATGGCGCGTGGAACTAGAACCATCTATCCCGGTGGACGAAATAAAAGCTTCGGTTCGAAATTCTAAAGATCTGAAGAAGAAGGGTGGAGCATAGAAACGTAATGAATATGCCAATGAAGAGATATAGACAATGAAGAGATCATCTCAGAGATATAGACAGATATATACAGAGACATAGACATAAAAACCGGAGCGTACAACGGCCGAAACGTTGTGAATATGGCAATGAAGACGAGGATAACAGTCCATGTAAATAATGCATGTAATCATAATAACTGATCTCAGATATTTAGAGGCAGAAGCCTTGTAAACATGGCAATGAATATGAGGATAACAGTCCAAATAATGTAAATAATGCAAGTAATCATAATACCTCATCGCAGAGATATAAGATATATAGAGAGACATAGACATAAAGGCCGGAGCGTACAACGGCCGAAACGTTGTGAATATGGCAGTGAAGATGAGGATAACTTAGGTACCTCCACGAAATGTAAAAAAAAGAGCATAGCTTGATGAAAAAGACGCCAAACTTGACGAAAACAAAATTTTATCGTCTAAATGTTTATGTTATTAAGAGGAAAGATCAAAGTATTTTTGTGGTATTTTTTCACATTTGTTAATCGTTCCTAACACGTCTGAAAATTTCGTTAAAAATCTTGTTTTTTTTTGAGTCAGCAAAATTGACCATTTTTTTCCAGTTCATAGAATCAATGAAAATCTCAGTTTGAAATTTTTTAAATATCAATTATCATTTTTTAAAAATTTATTTTAAGAAAATCAGAAATTATAATGTTTATTTAAAATATTTTGAACCAAGTTTAACTTAGCTTTTGCGCCGAGAAGATGTAATTTGAAAATAAATCAAAGCAGGTGATAAACTTTCGCCTCATTTGACAGGTGTTGAATGACCTATTGATGGATTACGTGAGGATAATTTGTTCTACGGAAGGAGAAAAGTGAAATATTTTACATTTAAGTGATCAAATTATTTACCTCGTTATTTTTAAGGAAAACTTTCAGCGCACTATTTTTTTTTTGTACTTACCTTTACGTTTATGATTCTTTATGGAAAATATATTATAAAGAAATTAGAAAAGACTGTTACGAATGAGATTAAATTTCATAAGAAAAGTATCTAATTAATTTATAGTTACATTTCTCGTGAAATTTTATCAGAAGTGTACATAAAATACTATAATTTTATGTACATTTACTACATTTTACTGTGTTATCTGTATTTCCATTCATTTTATTAATTTTGAGATTTCATTTATGGAAAAAATGTCATAACTGAGATTAATATAAAAATAAGATCATATAAATTTCATAAGAGGATACTGATACTTTTAGGTACCCTTCTCAGTTGAAATTGAAAAATCAAATAAACTTCTCCACACGTGTTTCGCAAAATTAAAGGCCTTAACAGCGGAGAACAATGTTTAACATAAATAACGCAACTTAATTGTATCCTGGTTGGTCTTCCGTACTTTATAATTAGAGCCCGATTATAAACACAAAATTACATTTCTTAATTACTTCCTGTCTTCTGATTACACAAAACGATACAATTTACAAAGCGCTAAAAAAGAGATCTATCTCATAAGGACACTTAGGAAACCCGACGCGGCTTTTAAGTAATTTTACAATATTTTAACAAATTAATGTAAAAATCTATTATAATAAAATAAATAACAAATAACTGTATTAAAAATTCATTTTTCATCGAAAATTTTTTTTTCCTTTCAGAAAATATTGTCCATATTCATAAAAACAAGTAAAAGCAAATAAAATCATTTGAAATTAAATAATATATTTGTTTTATTGAGTTTTGTATGTTACAATTCAGAGCTGATTTTCAGGTACAATGGGTCCAATTAAAAAAAAAAAAAAACATGATTTGCATTCTTCAAAGCCTTGTGCTTTTAACTATTGTAATCACTAAACCCGACGCGAGCGAATTTCTAGAGTTTTCATAAAATTAGTTAGGGGGGTAATAAATTTAATAAAAAAAATATTTCTGCCATGACTATAATAAAAAAAAATTATTTATAATAATTTCCATCATCTGTGAATACTTTCTGAAAGTTTCATTAACATCCGACAATTATTTTTATTTTTGCAAGATTTCCAAAAATAATGGGTGTCATACAAAAAAAACGTTCTAAAAATTGTATATGTTATTTTACTAGTGACGGTGATACAAAGATAAACAATGTTTTTTTTAATCAAAATTTAGAATGTTCTAAAAAGAAGGAAAATTTTTTAAAATAGTGAAAAAAAACTTTGGTCTTTCCTCTTCATGATAACATAAGCATTTAGACGATAAAATTTTGTTTTAGTCAAGTTTGGCGTCTTTTTCATCATACTATGCCATATTTTTAGCGATTTCGTTGAGGTACCTAGGATAACTGCTCGAATAATATAAATAATGTAAATAATCATAATGCCTCATCTCGGAGATATCGATGAAGAGTGATGTATGTAATAGCCATTTTCAGATAACTATCTAGTGATGCGGATATTTCATCTTTTAGCGAGCTGGTAAAAAATCTTATTTTAATGTTGACTTTTTTTTAATCATTTCACCTCAAGCAAGGTAGTAAAAAATGTAAACGAGTCAGGAGAAGAAAACCATTAACAAAAGAGAGCTAGAAGAATAAAAGAGGAATCAAGAAGACGGTAGATGACGATTGACATGGCATTTAAATTCATAGTTGGCTGGTAAGCATGAAACCGGGAAAGCGGCCCACAAGCGAGAAGTGCGAGAGAAGAAACTTTTAGCATAGAACTTACGGCTGCTTCTAGTTATTTCAACTTTAATTTAATGAAACGGTGTTGCCAATCTAGTACTGCGATTAAATTAAACTCTTGGTGGCATAG